>SJXQ01007394.1:379410-429313 GCA_006408695.1 Aepyceros melampus | reverse complement strand
AAAAATAAAGTCTGACACTGTTTCCACTGTTTCCCCTTCAATTTCCCATGAAGTAATGGGACTGGATGCCAAGATCTTCGTTTTCTGAATGTAGTGAAAAGTCAAAGTGAAGTCACTCAGTCGTGTCCGACTCCCAGCGACCCCATGGACTGCAGCCTACCAGGCTCCTCTGTCCTTGGGATTTTTCAGGCAAGAGTATTAGAGTGGGGTGCCATTGCCTTCTCTGGCTTTATTTCTAATGGTGGCTTAAAACAACACACATGTGTTATCTCGTAATTTCTGTGGATCAGGATTCTGGTACGGCTTTCTTGGGTTCTTTGCTTAAGGTCTCACTCTTTTACAGTCTAGGTATTGGCTGGGGCTGTGGTCTCATCAAAGGCTTGCACAGGGAAAGATTCCTTTTCAAGTACTCTTGGCCTGATGGCAGAATTTATCTCGTGTTTGTAGGCCTGAGATACAAACTGACTAGAGACTATCCTGAAGAAGGCAATGGCACTCCACTCCAGTACTCTTGCCTGGAAAATCCATGGATGGAGGAGCCTGGTAGGCTGCAGTCCATGGGGTCGCTAAGAGTCTGATATGACTGAGTGACTTTACTTTCACTTTTCACTTTCATGAACTGGAGAAGGAAATTGCAACCCACTGCAGTGTTCTTGTCTAGAGAATCCCAGGGATGGGGAAGCCTGGTGGGCTGCCGTCTATGGGGTCACACAGAGTCGGACATGACTGAAGTAATTTAGCAGCAGCAGCAGAGGCAGCAGAGACTACCCTAAGGCTCTAGAAAGCCCCATAGATCTCTGCCATGTAACCCTCTCCATGCAGTCAACAACTGGACTACTGTCTTTTTCAAGGCCAGTAAAGCCTTGTATGATATAACCTAATCAAGGGAGTGACACCTGATCACCTTTGCAATGCTGTGTTGGTTAGAAACAAATCACAGATTCTACCTGTGCTCGAGGAGAGGGGGTTACCAGTTACTAGAATAGGATGAGACTCTAGCTATAGGAGAAGACCACCACAGTGGTGCTCAGGGCCTTCAGTGTAGAATGCAACCCCTACCAACTTTGACCTAGCAGGACAACTCGGGGAATAAGGACCAGAGCCGCTCTTTCTTCCAGTTCTCTGTCTGTTGCCTGACTCCTCTCTCCCCCTTCCCCAGAAATCCAACAGAAAGGCAGAGGACAATGAAGACTTGATTGATCCAACCATGCAAAGTCGGCTTCCTAAATTACAGAGGAAGGTAGAGATAGGTGGAGAGTGGATCTTGGAGGGGCAAATAAAAGCCATTCCAAATTTTGGGCTTTTGATTTTCTTACATTTCAAGGAAAACAGCAAATACCCTTCAGATAAAATGATAAGTCTATTATTTGGCTAATAGTTATCCACATCAGAACCAAGAATGACCAGGGCCTGCCACCATCCAGAGGACATTAAGACCACTCAAAATCATCTGAAAAGCCAACACGGCTTGACTTGTCTCAGAGGTAGGTTGAGCTCAGAGAATATTGATGCTCATCCTGCTTCTGGAAATGAAAATCCAGCAGCATGTTTTACTCTGACCAAGTGATACTGTTGGAGGATGCTCTTTATGGAAAGATGAATACAACTCCACCCAATGATGGGAGCAGGTGACACCTGCCAGTAATCTTCACTCGAATTCCCACTTGAATATCCAGCTTAGTGTCTGCACTGAGATGAATGATAACTTTCTCCCACTGAGTCATGCCTGCTGTAGAAACAGAGGCATGGCTTACCAGGGGAAAGCTGGTATTTACAACACTAGCTTTTCAGTAATCAAATGTCTCAGTAGTAGAGCATTTCACTACAAGGTCAGTTTCCCCAGTCAGCTGCTCGACTATATCAAATGCATCAAGGAGAGGGTACCCTTAAAAAGTGGGGGTATGTTGGATCTGGAACTGCTGATGGATAATTAAGACCAAGGCAAAAGAATTAGGATTCATCATTCTTTGGCATATTTCTAGGTATTTTCTGTTTTGTTGTTAGCATATAAATAAATAAGTGATGATTATCCAAAAGTGAGTTTGGAATCCTTAAACAGTACTTATTGGGTGTACGGTGGGCTCAGGATATATTGTATTACACAGGGGAAAAGTCGATATTTTGTAATAACTGTCAATGGAAATTAATCTTTCAAAATGGTACAAAAACTTTTTAAAAAATTGAAAATTAAAAGAAATTAAATTTAAAAATGATAAACTTGGCCTCAAATTACAAATAAGGAGCTCCATATAAAGCAAAATAACAATATATTCGTAGAATTTGAGTATATCTTGCATGTAAAAATGCCAACAGAATCAGAGATGCAGAAAGTGAGAACAGACCTCATAAACAAGGCTTTGAGCCATGAATTCTGCTAATAAAATTCGAGTAAATTCTTTCGTTAATGTAACACGTTTTCCTTCATATCACTTCCTCCCACACACTGTACCCAATAAGGCATTGCTGCCTAATTGAAAAGTTTTCTAATGAGGGTTTAGGTAAAACTCATTAGCTAGATATAACATGGCAGACTTCCTAGCAGCAACTTTATTGGTTACCTATAAATAGAAAATTAATTAATGATGAAGGAAATAAATTTGTAGCCACACCAGAGGTATGAACGGTAGTATTGTTTTAAACTTCTATTAACTATTAGTTCATTACAACAAATTACAATGGCCATGGAAGCATCATCTGAATATCCAGTTTATCCGTGACTGGTAACACTGAATCGGACACCATATGAGCTTGTGATGGGAGATTTTAAACTCTTCCTATGAAACATGCAGCCTGGAAAATCTTAACAGCCAAGTGTTGCTCATTTAAAAATGGGACTCTTTAGCTGTTGGGTGCATGCTGAGTCTCTTTAGTCGTGTCCGACTCTTTGTGACCCCATGGATTGCAGCTTGACAGCCTCCTCTGTCCATGGAACCCTCCAGGCAAGCATACTGGAGTAGGTTGCCATTTCCTTCTTCAGGGTTCAGTTCAGTTCAGTCGCTCAGTCGTGTCCGACTCTTTGCGACCCCATGAATCGCAGCACGCCAGGCCTCCCTGTCCATCACCAACTCCCGGAGTTCACCCAAACTCATATCCATCGAGTTGGTGAGCCATCCAGCCATCTCATCCTCGGTCGTCCTCTTCTCCTCTTGCCCCCAATCCCTCCCAGCACCAGAGTCTTTCCAATGAGTCATCTCTTTGCATGAGGTGGCCAAAGTACTGGAGTTTCAGCTTTAGCATCAGTCCTTCCAAAGAACACCCAGGACTAGGACTAATCTTTAGAATGGACTGGTTGGATCTCCCTGCAGTCCAAGGGACTCTCAAGCGTCTTCTCCAATACCGCCGTTCAAAAGTATCATTTCTTCGGTGCTCAGCCTTCTTCACAGTCCAACTCTCACATCCATACATGTAGTTGTTGGGTATAAGAGGATAATTTTTAACCACTTTTTGATTTTTTTGAATTTTTGTATCAATTTTTTATAATATACAAGTAAAGTTCATTAAAAAAATCAAACCCACATAAAGTAGATAACATGTAGTCAGAAACTTACTTTATAAGAACAAAGTAGAGTGGAGAATTTTGGAGGTGGATGGTGGATATTGGAAAAGAAAGTTTGTTTTATTTCTCTTATTCAAGCAACAGTTACAAAATATCTTACCCTTAAATTCAATTTAATGTTAAAGAGTCGATATATGGTTATATATTACCATACTGAGTAGAATTCAGTAGTTATCTGTTTAATTAGGCCATCAGTCAGATGATTTCAGAAAATATCCCAGAGAGTGCGCATTTTCCCAAGTAGAATTGGTATTCCCATTGACTCCGTTACAGTAATCATTTCCCACTTTATACTGCACAAGACAGAATCTGAATAAGAATCATAGATTGAAAATATCCAATACTTTCCTGCCATCTTTCTCTGTATACATAATACATACAATACGTAGTCCAAATTTATCATGTGTGGAAGTTAGCCCCTTCAAAACTGTTCTCTTTATATCCAAGAGTTCATTCACACACTCCCTGGATATTCTTCATATCAACACATAGAACTGTATGTTGTTATGGCTTTGTTTTCCATTTTTCCCTGTCCTCACACCTTTGACATGAATTCTCTCAATTTGAAATCCCCTCCTTTTTAATTCATCATGTAAACTCTTCCCTATCTGGGAATGTAAGCACATTCTCATTCGTAAAGTCTCCTGGTCACATTCATGCAAAGATTAGTCATTCTTTCTAAGAATGCACAGCACTCTGTAAAGATCACAGCATTATCTAAACTGCATTGTAATTATTTGTTTGCAAGCCCATCTTCATTGCTGAACTACAGGTAGCTTCTTCTCGTTTGTACCATCTCACCACTAGCATGGTGGCACAGAGCAGACATTAAGGGGTCTTGATTTAATAAATGAATGATTAAATGAACAGGTGAATATTAAAATTGTCTTCAGTTCAGTTCAGTTCAGTCGCTCAGTTGTGTCTGACTCCTTGTGACCCCATGAATTGCAGCACGCCAGGCCTCCCTGTCCATCACCAACTCCTGGAGTTCGCTCAAACTCACGTCCATCGAGTCAGTGATGCCATCCAGCCATCTCATCCTCGGTCGTCCCCTTCTCCTCCTGCCCCCAATCCCTCCCAGCATCAGGGTCTTTTCCAATGAGTCAACTCTTCGCATCAGGTGGCCAAAGTACTGGAGTTTCAGCTTCAGTGTCACTCCTTCCAAAGAAATTCCAGGGCTGATCTCCTTCAGAATGGACTGGTTGGATCTCCTTGCAGTCCAAGGGACTCTCAAGAGTCTTCTCCAACACCACAGTTCAAAAGCATCAATTCTTCAGCGCTCAGCTTTCTTCACAGTCCAACTCTCCATACATGACCACTGGAAAAACCATAGCCTTGACTAGATGGACCTTTGTTGGCAAAGTACCTTATTGAGAATCAATCATCAGTTTTATATAGCACAGGGAGGAATAATGGCTTCAGAAGTTTACATACCAGTCACTCATAATCTAGGTCAATATTGACAGCAGATAGCACGGACTACTGCATCCTTGGTCCTATTAGCGCACATGCCAATTTCTAATCTCCTGCATTTCCATTAAGGAAGAAGTAGCTTTAGTTTTTCTTGGTTCCTCTGCTAAATCTAAAACGTATCACAGGAACGGCATAGCCAGAAGAGATTGGCAAGGATAGAATTTTAAGTTGGTAACTTTATTCAAGGAGAAAATACAATAGAAAGAAACCAGACACCCTGGAAATCTCTGAAAACGACAGGGAGAATTTAATCTTGACATTCTTTGCCCTGCTGAGCCAACATAAAGGGCAGCAGTGTTTTCTTGGCGCCAGTAGAGGGCAGCACACACTTCATTAACTAGGAAAGCAGGCTGTGCTGAATTCCTACTTAAGGAACCAGAACTCCAACAAGTGCTCGAGCAACGGAAGAACCTAGGATTCTTCCACCTCAAACAGAAGTTTGCCCCCTCACCCCCAAACGTGATGCTTTAAATATTTTTGTGTTAATATCATTTCATCCAATTCTACTGCAGATTGTAAGCTGTGATTGTGTTTATGGTTTAAGGGTTAATGTGGCAAAGCAGAAAGAAGGTAGGCTTTGAAGTTAGACAGACTAGGTTTGACCATCTGGATCCAGCACTAGCTAGCTGGGTGATTTGGTCAAGTTACTGAATCGTTCCAATCCTCTTTTTGCTCACCTTTAAGATACAGATAATAAAATCTCAGTCATGGAGTCAGATCAAATGAATATATGGGTATCACCTTGATGTTGTATAGCTGTCTTCCCTCCTTCTCTGTTTCTTCCCATTTAAGGAAAGCAAACAAGGGCAAATGTCTATCATATACAAGGCAGGACATCTTGACAGAACCAAAAAGTGCCCAGAGCCAGCTTTGGGTAAATTTGCCAACTGAGCCAAATTTCTCTTCCAGGAGCTCTGGCAGAGAGTATTAGAATACAATGAATAATAGTAATAATATAAAGTTTTTGACAGTAATAAACACATTACACATTATAGAAGTATGGAAGACAACACCATTTTGTACTGTGTAATATAGTACTGCAGTAGGAATTCAAGAGAGTTTAGTCTTCATTTACAACGACATGGTTAGGATGTATTGGTGACTCACAACAAAGTTTGTCCAAGTAGATGCCAGTCTAGAGAACAGAAACTCACCAGTGTGTGAGGTCAGCTAGAACAACAGACTTCAAGAATCTCTGCCTGTCTTGTACCATACAATTATTCTCCGTTTATAACCAAAAAACACTTTTAGACAGTGCAACATCAAGAGCAACAGGGATGAAAAAGCCTGTTTCCACCAAGGATACCAACCAAATGGGAACCAACAACAAAATGTGGGGACCAAACTGGGAATAAATACCTGAGAAATTCAACACAAAGACAGCAAAAATCGGGGCTAAAGCTGACTTACCATATAAGTGTGGGCTTGACAAGCTGTGTACAGCGGGGTTCTAGGGGCCACTCTGTCTTCTTAGGAAACCTGTGGTCCAAGGCTGGGGTCTGCAGAGTTGGGCAGTGCCCACTGTGTCTGATGGGACGTCCATGAGCTGCGGAAATCAGTGAGTTCACCCACATGAGACCAAGAAGAGGCTGTTTATTCAGAGCTTTCTATAGCAAGGGGGTCAGCCACCATCACTTGTGTTCGGTGGAAACTTAAAGGCAGGTAGAGACGCGGGCAAGCCTTCTCGTGGAAGCAGGGTGACCTCAGGTATGCCCTGATTGGAGGCTGTCGGCATGGAGACCCTGCAGGTGGGCTAGCTACACGTGGGGCATCCTTTGGGGTTGGTCAGGGGTTCATGTTTGGGGTGCTCAGGTTGGTCCTATGTTGGAAGAGAGGGCAAAATTAGGGAAACTGTCAGTTATTAATATTAATCACATCTTAGCCATTTCAGACCAATTGTCACATGGCTATGCTTAGTCTCCTGGATTGGTTCTTACAGACAACACTCTGACTTCTTGGATTGGTTACAGTGGAGAGCAGCCTGGCTTCCTGGACTGGTCCCTGCAGGTTGTCAGTCAGGGTTTATTTCTATATATGTCTTGGCCATATATAGATGCCATCTATAGATGTATCACCAACTCAATGGACATGAGTTTGAATAAACTCTGGAAGTTGGTGATGGACAGGGAGGCCTGGCGTGCTGCAGTCCATGGGGTTACAAAGAGCGGACACGACTGAGCAACTGAACTGAACTGATGGCTTGGCCGCTGTCCCTTTGACACTTGTTTCTCACTAACATAGAAATAAATATCATGCCAGGAAGATGTCTTGCTCAGTCTCTAGATCTCTTAGTCTCTGACTTTTGAGATCTTAACTCTCTGTCTCCATTGTCTTGGGTGAGTTGTTTATTCTCTGTAAGCCTCGGATTGCTTTTCTGAAAAATGACAAGTTTCACCTAGAAAACAGTTCCAGCTTCATGTTGTCAGTATATAAACGGAGGGGAGAAATGGTTCTGGGGGAGGGGCATTTAGGTTGTGATTTGAAATTGCACAGAAGCCACAGGCGATATCACCTGTGTAGCAAACTCGAGTGAGTGATGTGAGGACGAAGTTCAGGGAAAGGTCACCTGGAAGGTATTAAATATATCACTTTCAGGGGGGAAATGGTTGAAAACCACTGGCCCAGTTAATCTATCAGGTTCATTCCACTCTGACTGTAAGAAGAACCAATTCCCAGCTACAAACTCCCCTACTTTCAGCCTGTGCATGACCATCACTAGCATTAAAAAGAGTGGGAGCAGCAATGAACGTTGTCCCGATGATCTCTGCGAGGTCAACTGCCTGGCACATGTTGATCAAGGCCAAGATCAAATAGAGATATCGATTTGGTTGTTAAATTCCCCTTGGTTTTCCAGTCTCACTAATTTTAATCCTCTCTTCGTTTCAGGGGGTTTGATTGTCTTTGTGGAAGAGCCACTGCCTTAGCTAAAAATTAAATTACTGTTAATGTTTATTTCTGAACAAAATGTGATGTGAACTGCCATGGGCTGCTCTCTCAGATTATTCAAATGGCAGACCACTTTCAGTTATTCTGAGTCATTTTGCCAGAAATTGTGATGAATTTTCATTAAAAAAAAAAAAAACTTGCTTACTTAGTTATATATGCACAATGTTAACCATTTATCTATTCAGTAAATATTTATTCCTCTTAGTACTTAACTAGGGCTTCCCTGGTGGCTCAGATGGTAAGAATCTGCCTGCAAAGCAGGAGACCCAGGATCAATCCCTGACTCAGGAAGATACCCTGGAGTAGGGCATGACAAAGTACTTGTGTGTGCTTGGGCTAAGTTGCTTCAGTCTCCTGCATTCTCCTGTGGGTTCTTTACCACAGTGCCGCCTGAGAAGCCCAGCAAAGTACTTACCTAGGTCCAAAGAAGCTATCAACAAATAAAAACAGGTAAGTCCTACCATTCACTGGCGTTTATGTCCTAATGCTGTAAATTGGACTTACATATCAAATACCTATTCCTTAAGTGATAAGTACTAGGAAGTATCATAAAGAAATACAGCAGGAGGAGTGTGTAACTTACATGGTGTTGTTGTAGAAGACCTCTAGGCTAAATTGATAAACAGAGATCCGAAGAAAGTGGAGAAAAGGCAATATGGATATGAGGAAGTTTTCTGGGCAAAGGAAAAAGGTACCAAGGCCCTGAGACCACAGTGTCCTTGGGGTGTTACAGACACAGAAAGGAGGCCAATATGCTACACCTGAGGGGTGAGGCAAGGAGGGTATGAGGTGATCATAGCTTGACATGTATAGAAGAGAAAGACCATAGAAAGTCTTGGGGCCAGAGTAAGAATCTGGGGATTTACTCTGAGTTAAAAAAGGAGGCAGTAAAGATTTTGAAGAGAAGGACTGATATGATCTCACTTACACTGATACTTCAAAAGATCACACTGGATGTTGTGTCAGGAAAAGACCAAAGAAGAACACAGGATTCACAGATGGTGCCAGTGGTAAACAATTTGCCTGCTAATGCAGGAGACGCAAGAGACAAGCATTCGATCCCTGGGTCAGGAAGATCCCCTGTAGGAGGAAATGGCAACCCACTACAATATTCTTGCCAGGAAAATTCCACAGACAGAGGAGCCTGCCAGGCTACAATCCATGGGTTTCAAAGAATTAGACATGACTGAACACATGCCCCAACTCTATGGTGGACAAAGATGGAAGTGGAGAGACAAACTAGGAGGCCACTGCAATGGTGTAATGTGGGAATAACTTGTCTAAAACAGTGGAGAGTGGAGTTGACAGTGACTGAGATGGGAGGACTTTATGCAGAGCATACTTGATACTGATAGAGGCAGAGCTCAATATTGAACACCTAAGAGGCCTGTCAGACATGCAAGCGAAATCTCCTGTAGGCAAGTGCTCAAGTGTATCTGAAGTTCAAGAATAAGGTCAGGGCCAGAGGGATGAATTTGGAAGTCCTTGGTTTACCTGTGGAACTACTGCAGTCAGAATGGATGAAACCATCCATGAAGTGAGTGCAGACAGAGAAGGTTGGAGGCTCCGGCCCTCGGCCCTCAGGTGTTCCAGTTTTTGGAATCTGGTAGGTACAGTGGAATCAATGATCAATCTTGGGTAGGAAAGGAGAGACTCAAGAGAGAAGGGAAGCCTGAAGTTCAAGTGAAGACAATGTTTCAAAAATGAAGAGTGTACCTTTGCTGAAGGATATAAATAGAATAAGATGAAACCCAAAATGCCTTCGAATGGTGACAGAAATCATACCTGATGTTGACTGGAGAGGATTTAGTGGATTCCTGGAGATGAAAAATTGAAATCAGGAGAGAAGTATAGGAAGAAGAAGCCTTGAGTATAGACAATTTTTTGAATGACTTCTGCTGAAAAGGTGAAGTTAAAAATAGAGCATTAGATCATGGAATCTAGTCCCATCACTTCATGGCAAATAAAAAGGGGAAAAGTGGAAGCAGTGACAGATTTTCTTTTCTTGGGCTTCAAAATCATTGTGGACAGTGACGAAAGCCATAAAATTAAAAAATGTTTGCTCCTTGGAAGAAAGTTATGACAAACCTAGACAGTGTATTAAAAAAGCAGACACATCACTTTTCCAGCAAAGGTCTATACAGCCAAAGGTATGATTTTTCCAGTAGTCATGTACCAATGTGAGAGTTGGACCATAAAGAAGACAGAGAGCTGAATAATTGATGCTTTCAAAGAGTTGTGCTGAAGAAGACTCTTGAGAGTCCCCTGGACTGCAAGGAGATCAACTAGTCAATCCTAAAGGAATTTAATCCTGAATATTCACTGGAAGGACTGATGCTGAAGCTCCGGTACTTTGGCCACCTGATGGGAAGAGCTGACTCATTGGAAAAGAACCCGATGCCGGGAAAGACTGAGGCAAAAAGTGAACGGAGCAGCCAAGGATGAGATGGTTAGATAGAATCAATGACTCAATAGTGACTGAGTAGGGAAATAGTGGAGGACAGAGGAGCCTGGTGTGCTACAACTCATGTGGTCCCAAAGAGTAGGACACAACTTAGTGACTGAAAAACATCAACAATTCTGATTGAAATTTGAAAGGTATTTAAAGGAGAAGTGAGATTGGATAAGACCAATCAAAACAATCATAAAACTTATCTAATTAACCTATGAAAATAGTCAAAAGTGTCTTAAGAAACAAAGAATTTTGAGTTATAATTATCAGGTATTATAATCTCTAGTAATTAAGACATTAAAGTGGCAGAATTAAAGTATGAGTTCATTTCATTTCTCTCCCACTTTTTTTCTAAAATGAATACTTTTTTAAAAGTCCATAAAAAACAGAGCATTACCTCTTGAGGGACATGAAAAAAGCAGGGTTTTTAAAATGAGATGTTTGAGCATGTTTATATGGTGAAGGGAATTAACCAGTGGAAAGAGAATATCTTATGACACAGAAGAGAGAGAGATTGGGTGATGGCAGGAGTGTTGTCCTTTAAGAGCTAAGAGGAATTGGTACCCAGTGTCCCAATGAAGAGACTGAAGAGTGCATCAAAATTTATTTCAACAAGAAGCAAGGGGCCGTGCACAAAAATGTAAGTATAAAATCCTAGAGGCGTGACTCCGGACAGATATGCTGAGAATAGGTTGTTAATAAAGTAGTCTTTCAGCTTTTATTTACTGAGTTTTTATTTAGTTTTTGTTTGTTTTTTTGTTTTTTAAGCAGAAAAAGATTGACTTAGGTGAATCTCATTTTCAATTGACTGGGTGGCTGTGTGGAAGGGGAATGGAAGGAAGAAGAGGCTATTAGTGTTAGATGTAATAATTAGGTGTTAGATTAAATAATTAGATTTAATAATTAAGGACCTACACTAGAACATGGGCAGCTCTGGCGAAACGAATGGTTGGATTAAACATTTTGAAAAGGCAGTTGACAAGTCTTGCTGACTGACTTATTACGAAGGATGGAGCATAAGATTTCTTTATGTTTTCTGCCTTATCAGAGTGAATGAAAAGTGATATAACCAACCGAAACAAGAATTATAGGAGAAATGGTAAATTTCTGTTCTTTATATTTTTTGGGGGGGTGATAAAACGTTTGAATTTTAGCACTGTATTTGATTTGTAGGTGTCCACAGTGCAAATACAGGCAAATGTCTGAAAACCAATATTTGAAAGCCATCATTGCGTCAGTGCCAGTTAAAGGTTGGGAGATGATGATCTCATTGCATGTTGATGTCTGCAGTGAGAAAAGAAAACTGAAGACTGACTCTAAGAGAAAATGCTAGTAATTAAAGGCTAAGTCAATGTGAGCCTGTGAAAGAAGGACATGATCAACTTAACCAAAGTTTCCAGGAAGACTGAAGCCACATTCAGGCTGTAGCCACAAGTCAGCCAATAGAGACTTCAGTGAATATGCCTTCAGTTGACACAGCCACACAAAAGAGAATGGACTTTTCACAATAAAGGTGATAATTATACATGTGTTAAAAAAAAAAAAAGAATCACACCCCTAAACCTCCCTCTCACCTAGGAAGACATGTACATACCTATGGTTGATTCATGTTAATGTAAGGCAGAAACCAACACAATATTGTAAGCAATTATCCTCCAATTTAAAAAATAATTAAAATCACAAATATTATGTACCCCTAGGTATGAGCATCATGATTAGGAAGTATCACTCTGATGTTGAAAATAAAGTGGGTGGTATTAGAGACTTTATGGTCTAATTTCAATAGCCATCCAGCCCAGATCTCTGTTATATACCACAATAGATATTCCACTCCTATAGGAAGATAGGAGAGGAGGTGGTAGATTAAAGGCCAATGAATACAATTCAGTTAGGAGGTCCTGGTCACTTTGGGATTCCCTGGTGGCTCAGATGGTAAAGCATCTGCCTGCAATGCGGAACACTGGGGTTTGATCCCCAGGTCGGGAAGATCCCCTGGAGAAGGAAATGGCACCCCACTCCAGTACTCTTGCCTAGAACATTCCATGGATGGAGGAGCCTGGTGGGCTACAGTCCATGGGGTCTCAAAGAGTCGGACACGACGGAGCGACTTCACTTTGAATTTGAAAATTTTAAAATGTAAAAAGTCCCACACCATCCCTATCCAAGTCTCTTCTTGAAAGCCTAACAAACAAACCCAAACATTCAACTTTACCAAAACACCTGGGAATTAGGCATACATGAGAAGGAAATACATGTAGAAGAGACATCACCTTTCTTTAGTGTTTCTTTTTTCTAGATTGCTCTCTGATGAGGCCGTATGAACAACTCATAGGAAGAAGCTGTTTTGGATATAATTATTCAAACTCTGGCTCAGATGGCAAAGAATCTGCCTGTAATGCAGGAGACCTAGGCTCAAGCCCTGGGTTAGGGAGATCCTATGGAGAAGGGAATAGCTACCCACTCCAGTATTCTTGCCTGGAGAATCCCATGGATAGAGGAGCCTGGTGGGCTTCAGTCCACGAGATTGCAAACAGTCAGACACAACTGAAGTGACTGAGCGCACGTGTGTGTGCACACACACACATTCAAACTCACTACATGACTTTATTCTCCAAACTATACATTTAAAAAAAAAAAACACAAAAACAGTAAGAACAATATTTGTATGGTACTTTTTCATACAAGTGAGTTTTTTTAAGCAATATCTTTTTCAAATTCCCAATAATCTTATGAACTTTGTAATATTATCATAATTATTAAAAATGTGAAAAACAAGCCTCGGGATAGGGTCATGAATTTAACTTCAGGTTGTTTGTATAGGAAAAGGCAGAACCAGGATTTAATTGAATCCAGGTAATTTGACCCCTATGCTCTTTCTACCCTATTAACTAGCTTGTTCACAGATGGTGTCTGGATCCAGAGAGATTTCCTTTAACTTCACAAGAAACAAATTGCTTTGTTAACTGGGCTAGCTCCTGTAAAACTTCACAAATCAAAGTTTGTAAAGACTATATACCCTTTGATATGGATCAGTGTTCACAATTTAAGTTAAACAAGAAGTTGTTACTATTACATAAGGTATATAATGAACATATAACAAAAATATTGAGAAATGAAAGTATTTTAAGCAGTTTGGACAGTTTTCTCTGAAACTCCATTCAAATGACTGTCTAGTGCAAGGAATTAAGGTAATCAGCTTTAGAAAAGGTGTTTGTACACTAATGAGACATGAAAGGCATGTATAAATGATTTTAAAGGTTTTCTGATCTATTATGAAGATACTCAGACAATGTGAGTGGTGATGACTTGCTTAAATCCTGGAGAAAAATAATAAGTACTTAGTTGAGGGTCAAAGAGAAACACTGACTGATAGAAGAATGTGTCAAGATGTCTGCAGGTTATACATACAAAATCAAGTGGTTGTACTCTTTCTCATCAAATATTTAAGAGATTTTTCAGGAACATTTTGATGAGATTTTAAGTTTTTAATTTTTACTCAGACCTAGAGTATAATACTTGGGAAAAGTTGGATACCGTTAACATTTCAAACTGGAACATTGGAAATTGAATTCGAAGGACACATAGTCTTTGAAGATACGTATGACTTAAGAGAGAAGTTAGGAGGATAAAATGAAAAGAAGTGATGTACTCAGCCCATACAACCAAGGCAGAGGATTTGTGTCAAACAGTTCATTGTTGGGGAAAGTTCCTTCCTGGTAGCTTTTCTTCTAAAAGGCAGGAACTGAACTGTGACTTATTTCCATTCATAAGAACCACATTCAGCTGCCAATGCAGATATCCTGTCCTTAAGTCTTGAGGCATACTCATGCAAATTTATGGACTAATCCCTGATTTCTGTAAAGCTATTTTCCTTTACAGCAGGGTTTACAGTTTGGGCTGCGCTCTTTAAGAATATCTGGAAGTTATCTGTTTATATCACATGCACACTTTTGTTGGAGAACTTTCACCACACATGGAAAGGAATATCGTTATAGTCTCAGGTTAACTTCCATATACAGAAAAGTAAATTAAGATACTTAGTGATGGTGATGTTCTTTTTCTTACTGGATGACATCTAATTGCTATTCCTACAGGATGGAACAAGGTGACTCTGAACTTGAGCCAGGATAAAGCCACTCTGAAAGTCGAAACTTCACTCTTTCATTGTAATCACTGGCTAAAATGGTGGCCGAGGGCAAACCAGAGATGGAGAGTTTTGTCACCCACAGAACTGAGACCACATTACTTGAATAAATGACATGTTAAGCCATGCTTGGCCATTTTACTTCCTGCTGAGAGTTGTGACAAATCATAGACTTCAAATTTCCATCATGGGGGAAAAATGAGTTCTTTAGGAAAGAACAGTATTTGTCTTCCTCAAGTATAACTCATCATTAAGAACAAGTGTCTGGAAAAGGAAACAGTTCTTCAGTTGACATTGTAACTGTGCCCCTTTTTATTAACATTACAAGGGAATTTTGTAGGAAAATCGACATGCATTTATTACTTCTCTTGATCCCTTGCCAATCTGTCATTAGTGAAGTAGCAACTTGTATAAAAGTTTTTTTAAATGCATAATGCACACAGGAGAGCATGCTTCTTGGAAAATAATCAATGTCTTAAAAGTTTTTAATACATTTTAAGCTATGCTATCCAAAAGTGTGTGTGTATGTGTATATATAGACACACACACATATATACATATATATATACACACACGTATATATACACATACACCCATATACACATGCACATATACACACACACATATATATATACATACATGCCTGGAAAATCCCATGGACAGAGGAGCCTGGTAGGCTGCAGTCCATGGGGTCGCTAAGAGTCGGACACGACTGAGCGACTTCACTTTCACTTTTCACTTTCATGCCTTGGAGAAGGAAATGGCAACCCACTCCAGTGTTCTTGCCTGGAGAATCCCAGGACGGGGGAGCCTGGTGGGCTGCTGTCTATGGGATCACACAGAGTCGGATACGACTGAAGCGACTTAGCATAGCATAGCATATACATACACATATACACATACACACATGTATATATATATGAGTGTATACACACACACACACACATATGAGTGTATACACACACACATATGAGTGTATACACACACATATATGAGTGTATACACACACACACACACACATATGAGTGTATACACACACACACACACACACATATAGTTCTGGAGAAAAAAGGGCAACCCCCTCCAGTAGTCTTGTCTGGAGAAGCCCATAGACAGAGGAGCCTGGTGGGTTACAGTCCATGGGGTTGCGAAAGAGTTGGACATGACTTAGCAAGTAAACATAAACAATGTATATGTACATGTAGATATATAATGAGGTCCTTTGCAGACATGAATAAAAGAAGATGCAAACATTCAACTTGTTACTTAATGCTTTGTATTCTACATAGATGTTGATTATCAAGACTATTAAATAATAATTTTATTATTATCATTTTCTAAGAGGATGTATTTTCCCAACAAAAACAAAATATAAGTAGAAACCAACTAAAGTACAGTCAGTATATTCAAACTCTTAAATGGAATGCTTATCTGCTATAGGAAGGACATCCGCTTAGATTCTTTCTAGATTCTAGCCAAAATTCACCTTGCTGCTCTCAAATGAAGGACTTGCTATTTAATGTTGACTTTTCCTTAATGGCATTAATTTACTTCATTAACAATAAGATTAGGTAAAAATTGATGTCCAGAATACTTAGATGAGTCTGTAGATGACGTGTTTTTTTTTTTTTTTTCTTTTTTTCCTGGAACAATCAATTTCAATTTACATATGTTACCTCATCGATCTCTGACATTGTTCAAGGATGGTGTTATCTACATTTTGCAGATAAGCCTAGCCCCGCCCCCCAAAACACTTTGAGTCCGTTTTAAGATTCAACTAACCACTGATGTACGTACCTGTCACTGGTTAATCGCTTGAACGTATTTGAATTTTGCGCGTCTGAAATTCTTAGACAGACTATTCTGTATGATTCTGCCTGAGATCGCATGGCTTGTTCATCAGTTTTCTTTTTGTTGTTTGAATTTTGCTGTCCTCACGGTGTATAAACAGCCTCACTTATGCTTTACCTGGAAATAAAACTCAAGAGAATGCTTGATCTTTTGGCTAGGTACAGAGAAACTAGGAATAGGAAGCGTGGTTGATGCATAAAACATCCAGATTTTTCAATTTTTTGGAAAAGCTAAACTTTAGATAGATTTCTCCAGCGAAGGTAACAGCTTGCCTTGACAACTTGATGAGCAGAGAATCATCATTTCACACAAAATAGATGGCAGGCATTAATTTTCAGTGTCAGATCAATTCATTGACCACAACTATCAAGAGCACAAAGAGAATGGACAATTAATTCCTTTCTGACATGAAATTACTATATAATAGAACTGCAACTTTCACTCTTTCTCCAGCCAATTGTCTGATACTCTGCTTTCAGAGGTCATGGAAAGCACAGTACAAAAAACCTTTGACCAAAACTCTCGTCGCGTTTCTACACTTGTTGGCTGATAGATTCATAGCAAATCATTCTTTCCTTTTTAAATGCTCCCCCCATCTTTCCAATGTAGAAATATCAGAAAGGCAAGGATTTAATTTTAACATTTCTCATCCTTCTCTTGCAATGGAACTGATCAATTTTTCCTTTACAGGAGTATGCCTGCATTATTTGTACACAGTACCTAAACTTTATAGAGTTCTTTTGTTTTGTGCTGATTCTAGTTAAAGGTAGATATAGGCAGTCTCTTGAGGCCTGGAGTTTGATACTGAAGTTTACCTTTAGTGTAAGTCTGACACTTAATAACGTAGACTATTTCAACTTTAAGATATCATGCTGTTTTTTTTCAGAGTCGGATGAGACTATTAAATAGTCTTTAGCACACCACACAACCCTATATATCTAGCTTAATGCCTGCCATGTAGTGGGCATTCAATGAGGACTTGTTAAGTTAATAATGAGTTCCTTTTAAAGACATTGTGGTAATGTCTAATTTACATGAATTGATTCCAGCAAGTTGAGAGCCCGTTGTATTTGTCAATGTTAGTCATGTTCTTGTCCAGTTAACAAAGGTGGTTTTTATGTATTCCTGGGAATGCTGACAAAGCAAAGCAATACAGTGATTTTCTATACTGTGGAAACGAAGTGGCATTAAGGATGGAGACATAAGTAGAAGTGAGCTGGACGTGGGGATTGAAGATGTGGACTCCAGAGCTAAAACATCTGGATCTGAGACCTGACTTTGTGCTCTAAGACCTTGGACAAATTATTTAAACTTTGTTTAATGGCTGTGTTGATAATATCAACTTTACAGGCCTAAAGTAAGACCATTAGATGAGTTAAAGTAACTAAAACAGTTCCTGACACAAAGAAAGCTTGTGAACCACAAAAGGCAGAGTACCTCTGGTCTCCAAAAGCAAAAATGTCACTTCCTTACTTTTCCATTTTTCTTTAATTGTTCCTCTTTCCTCTCTCAGCTCATTGAACTTGAATGCAAGTATCAAAATAAGTCAAAATATTTTGAAGTATATTTGTTTCCCTATATTATATTCAAAAGTGATTGGCAATCAACTTCTCACTACTACAAATTCTTCTAGAAGCTTCCTTAGGATGCTTTGCACTGAGCACTCAGCACTGGTCTCTTCATGATCTTGCAGAAAGCCCAGATGCAGGAGGGCTCAGACGCCTGGGGGGTTCTCCAAAGTCTCTCTAGTCACACACGTCCTGAGAATAGTGAGATTCCCTGGATTCACCTGATGTGACAGACACTATGCTGAGTGTTTTGTGTGTTGACGCCACCACGTACCCTGACCAAGATGGAGAAGTACTGCTGGACAGGATCTGGTAAGATCTTACAGTTCTTGAATACCTGACCACTCTGCCTTTAGCAAAGTGTCTCAGGACTTTCAGGGGCTCCAGGGAGGGAAATGAGCCTCAAGCAGCTCACATTAGCCTGCTGACAATTAATACCAGGCTGTCCCAGTTTCCTACTGGTTTCAAGACTTCTGAGGTACAGCTCTCAATAGACGCTTCAACCCTTAGTGTCTGGGAACTTCTGTCCTTCAAATCTCAACTTCCTCAGAGTTAGATCCAGCCACCCCTTTTGAACTGGGCTTTAGCTTCAGCTCTTTGATTGATATGTCAATCATCCCTTGCCTGAGTCCATCAGCTACTGAGCTTCTAGACGCCAATCTGGAAACAGATGCTGCTGCTCAGGGTGTACAAATTACTGATCCACACAAAGAACATTTAGGTTAAAGTTGAAATTCAGACTATTTCACCCAAACTGGTAATATTTTAAATAGCAGTGAGAAGGTCTCTAAAAAAATCCTTATTTATTGTCCCTCTGTCATAATCCAAAATATTTAGCATTCAAGATTTAAACCCTTTCTTTTTTAACCAAATAAAATATTTTAATTTGTTCATACTATGATAATAAAAAGGTTTCCTTGGTGGCTCAGACTGTAAAGAATCTGCCTGCAGTACAGGAGACCCAGGTTCAATCCCTGGGTTGGGAAGATTCCCTGGAGAAGGGAATGGCTACCCATTCCAGTATACTTGCCTGAAGAATCCAAGGACAGAGGAAACTGGTGAGCTGCAGTCCACGGGATTGCAAGAGTTGGACATGACTGTGCAGCTAATACTTTCACTTTTTCAAGATAATAAAAACCCTTTACATCTATATATTGCTCTCATAGCTTAATATTAGTTATTTAGTTAGGTTTAATCATTACAAGTTTCCTTTCCTTAAAATTATTTATTTTTAATTGGAGGATAATTGCTTTGCCATATTGTGTTGGTTTCTGCCATATATCAACATGAATCAGCTATAGGTTTATGGATGTCCCTCCCTCTTGAACCTTCCTCCCACCTCCCACTGATCCCTCCCCTTTAGGTTGTTACAGAGCATCCGATTTGAGCTTCTTATATCATACAGCAAATTTCCTCTGGCCATCTTACACATGGTAATGCATAAGTTTCAGTGCTACTCCCTAAATTCTCCCACCCTCTCCCTCCTCCTCTGTGTCCAGAAGTCCCTTCTCCACGTTTGCATCTTCATTGCTCCACTGTAGTTAGGTTCATCAGTCCCATTTTTCTAGATTCCATATATACGCATCAATATTTAAGTCTTAAAAGTACTCTGTTTTTTCTATCTGAAAGGCCCTCGAAGTTTCTGAAAAATGTAACTTCCTCAGACTATTTGTACAGCCCTCAATAACATTTGTGTAGTTCACCAACCACACAAAGATTAGGCTCTAAGACATTACTATATTTAATCTTATGATCTTATCTATTACATTTAAGCTTCAAATTAAATCTACAGGCCAGACTCATCATAACAAGCTCAAGATGAAGAAACCGAGGCTCAGAGAAGACCGCATAGCTTTGGGGTGCCTAAGAAGTAGATGTGATGACAGGCCATTCCTGTCATCCTTCCCTACCACTTGCCCAAATTTGGTTGACTTAAATTTACTGATTTTAATTTTAAAGTTTGAATTCACCCAAATAACTATACTTACTTTTTCTCTCTCCACCTAGTTGTTTTGATTCTGTATGGACATTGATCCTATTCACTAGTTAATTTCAAAGGCTTTTAAATGTCAGAAGTTGAGCTGAGATTCATGACTCTTCAGTCTCTGAACAGGTCATTAGTCCAAAGCACTTTCTATGCCAACCCATCAGCCCCTCGTGACTCCACATTCCAGTTAAACAGATGCCCACCCTCAATAATATCTACTTAAAACCCAAAGAGTCAATCTTATAAGTAGCTCTGCAGATACAACTATTGAAAGACTAATGGGCCCATATAAAATAATCTTCTTCCAACTTCTGGGTTTAGGAAAGCCCTGAAAACAAATTAACTTTAATGTTTTTCCAAGGTTTGTTAACCTTGCTCACTCAACAGCTGCTCTGCTTTCATAATGAAGAGACACGAAGCCATAATGGCTCTAAGGTTGCCGAAATTGAGGGGTGCACAAGCTTTCTGCACTCCTCGGAACATTCCCTCTCCAGGAAGTATGACTGTCAGATTCCAAAAGTCTGAGTACGTTTATATCTCAGCAGTGATGAATGCCACAGATAGACAGCAAATAGGGCCGCAGTGAAATTTAATGTTCACTTTAGATGCTCCCGTTCTTATTAGGAAAGGTCGCCCATTGTCCTGCTCAGATGATTAATGCAGACTCTTGCATCTTTATGGGATATTTCTGCAATATATGCTGTCTAAGCGACTGTTTGTTCCTCATTTCAGACTCTACCAGTGCTTAATACTCAACATGAATTTAGATGGGTGGAAAAGGCCACTTTACAGACTCAGGTTTCTGTAGATTGCTCTGTTTTTTAAAAGCAGCTTAAATCATGGGGTCCAAAGAAAGCTTAAAGCCCATTTTCATCAAATTTTCCATAGCAATTTTCTTTAAATGGATGCTTATAGCATAATTACTGTAATAAACAAGCCCCTTTTCAGTGGAATTTGAAAAATGGAAGCCAGAACTATTTTCTTTCAGAAGCTAATTAGTTAAATCAGAACCATGGTAGTGGCAGTATCTGTCCTTATACCTTATGTCAGAAAAAGCAAAATTTCTTAAAACAAATCCTGCTTACCTTACCTGCTAATGAGTTTGAACACAAACACACAATCTGCTTGTGTTATTTTTTGAGGTAGCAAGCTTGTCATTTTCTGGGGTCAAAAAGAAAACAATTTTAATTCCTTTCCCTTTACCTATCCAAAGAATCCTTAGAGGGCAAAATTTTCAGAATCAACCACCTAAATTTAAATACCTATGTTTCAATTTCTCTCTCTCTTTTTTTTTTTTTTTTGCTATCCTTGTCCCTGTTTTTGATTTTATTTCTCCAAAGTGAGAAATCGCAGAAGTACTAATTGGTTAAAGTCCATTTTTATATAATTTCCACTCATGTAATACTCACCTGGGCTTCCCAAGTGGCTCAGATGGTAAAGAATCTGCCTGTAATGCAAGAGACCCAGATTTGATCCCTGGGTCAGGAAGATCCCCTGGAGAAAGGAATGCAACCCACTTCCAGTACTCTTGCGTGGAGAATTCCAGGGACAGATGAGCCTAGTGGGCTATAGTCCACGAGATCACAAAGAGTCGGACACAACAAAGTGACTAACACTTTCACTTCAGCATCCACCTGGCTGCGCTAATTCATTACCAAGTTTATACTGTTGCCCTGGAATATTTTTATGAAACCCTGAATATTAGATGGAGAAAGAACATTTTCCAAATGTAGTTGACCTGGAATTTGCCCCATCACTCAAACGACTTTTTCTCTGTGGCTTTTTTGTTCCTTAACCTCCCAATGGGTGTGTTGTTGAACTGCTACATGGCTGCTTGATGTGAGTTAACATTTCATAACGCTACCAAGTTCAATATTTGTAGGCCAAACTGTTTTGGCTTCTGTCACTAATGTTGGTCACAAAGAACTGATCAAATTGTCAACAGTCAATGTGAAAGAATCAATTATATAGATCTAGCTCAGTGCAGGTAGAACTGTAGGTTTAGTAAAATAAGATTTTCTTTTCTTTTCATAAGACAGTTCCATCTGCCAGAGGGTTCAATCAGTTCACTTTAAACGTCATGGCCTAAATTTGGAACTTGTCATGTGACTGAACCAAAATCTGGTGAGATGATAAAAATAATAGGTACTACTGGGTACTTAATATAATGTGTCCTTTAGATTATAGTGGGGCTCTTCCCTGGTGGCTCAGATGGTAAAGCATCTGCCTACAATGTGGGAGACCTGGGTTCAATCCTTGGGTTGGGAAGATCTCCTGGAGAAGGAAATGGCAACCCACTCCAGTACTTTGCCTGGAAAATCTTATGGACACAAGAGCCTGGTAGGCTACCGTTCATGGGGTCACAAAAAGTCGGACACGACTGAGTGACTTCACTCACTCACTTTAGATTATAGTACACAAATAATGGTTCCAAATAGGAAAAAGAGTACATCAAGGCTGTATATTGTCACCCAGCTTATTTAACTTCTATGCAGAGTACATCATGAGAAACGCTGGACTGGAAGAAACACAAGCTGGAATCAAGATTGCTGGGAGAAATATCAATAACCTCAGATATGCAGATGACACCACCCTTATGGCAGAAAGTGAAGAGGAGCTAAAAAGTCTCTTGATGAAAGTGAAAGAGGAGAGTGAAAAAGTTGGCTTAAAGCTCAACATTCAGAAAACGAAGATCATGGCATCTGGTCCCATCACTTCATGGCAAATAGATGGGGAAACAGTGGAAACAGTGTCAGACTTTATTTTGGGAGGCTCCAAAATCACTGCAGATGGTGACTGCAGCCATGAAATTAAAAGACGCTTATTCCTTGGAAGAAAAGTTATGACCAACCTAGATAGCATATTCAAAAGCAGAGACATTACTTTGCCAACTAAGTCTGTCTAGTCAAGGCTATGGTTTTACCTGTGGTCATGTATGGATGTGAGAGTTGGACTGTGAAGAAAGCTGAGCACCAAAGAATTGATGCTTTTGAACTGTGGTGATTGATGAAAGTGAAAGAGGAGAGTGAAAAAGTTGGCTTAAAGCTCAACATTCAGAAAACGAAGATCATGGCATCTGGTCCCATCACTTCATGGCAAATAGATGGGGAAACAGTGGAAACAGTGTCAGACTTTATTTTGGGAGGCTCCAAAATCACTGCAGATGGTGACTGCAGCCATGAAATTAAAAGACACTTACTCCTTGGAAGAAAAGTTATGACCAACCTAGATAGCATATTCAAAAGCAGAGACATTACTTTGCCAACTAAGTCTGTCTAGTCAAGACTATGGTTTTTCCTGTGGTCATGTATGGATGTGAGAGTTGGACTGTGAAGAAGGCTGAGTGCCGAAAACGTGATGCTTTTGAACTGTGGTGTTGGAGAAGACTCTTGAGAGTCCCTTGGACTGCAAGGAGATCCAACCAGTCCATTCTGAGGGAGATCAACCCTGGGATTTCTTTGGAAGGAATGATGCTAAAGCTGAAGCTCCAGTACTTTGGCCACCTCATGTGAAGAGTTGACTCATTGGAAGGATTGGGGGCAGGAGGAGAAGGGGCTGACAGAGGATGAGATGGCTGGATGGCATCACGGACTCGATGAGCGTGAGTCTGAGTGAACTCCGGGAGTTGGTGATGGACAGGGAGGCTTGGCGTGCTACAATTCGTGGGGTCGCAGAGTTGGACACGACTGAGTGACTGCACTGAACTGAACTGAACCAAGATGGTGGAGCAGGAAAATCCTGAGATTGTCACCTCCTAAACCAAAACTACCATTGCATATAGGACAGCTATCTCCAAGAATGACCTGAAGACCAGCATAACAGGTGTGTTGTTAATAAGTAAGGACAGAAAGAAAAGGCCATACCAAGATAGTAGGAGGGGCTGAGATGTAGTCTTATCAGAACCCATACCTCCAGTGCGGTGACTCCTAAATGGGAGAGTCTCCCTGAGCAGTGAGGAGGTCAAGCCCCATTTTGGGTTCCCTAGACCAGGGAACCAGCACTGGGAAGCTGAACCCCCATAACATCTGGCTTTGCAAATTGGTGAGGCTTTTGTCCCAGAGAACCAGAAGGCTGAGACCAAGACACCACTCTTGAAGGGCTCAATCTCATTGATTTGTTCTGAGTCCCAGCACTGAGGCAGCAGCTTGAAAAGCAAGTGGGTCATAGTGAAGGAATTTCATGGGCTAGGTTTAAAGCTTATGCTGGAAGTGGAGGAATCTAATAGAACTTTCTCTGGAGACAGAAGTGCTGGTGGCATCATTTTTTTAATGATAGTAGCTGCCGGGTGCTGGAAGATGCTGTGTCTGTCATTGTCCATCAAACTAGCTAACACCAGGCAGCTCACCCTGCCATTCCCCTGAGAATCAGCCCTGCTCAAATTCCCAAACTGCTGGCCCCATTGAAGAGGCTCCACCCCACCCCACCTGGAAGGAGATTTTTTTCTAAGGGTGCCAAGAGGGTTCAATTGAGAAAAGACGGTCTTTTCAACAATGCTGGGAAAACTGGAAATCTACATTGTAAGAATGAAAGTTGTACTCTTAATTCATATAAAAAATTCACTCAAATGGCTCAATGACTTCAGTAGAAGAGTTAACATTGTAGAAACTCTTAAAATTTAGAGGACTATCTTCATGATGTTGGATTTGGCAACAGATCTCTCGACTATAACACCTAAAGCACAGGCAATAAAACAAAAAGTAGATTAATATCCTATATGTAAAGAACTACTGCAACTCCATAACAATAAAACTAACCTAAATTAAAAATAGAGAAAGGACTTGAAGACATTTCTCCAAAGAAGATGTACAGATGGCTAATAAGTAAGTAGAAAGATGCTCAACATCACTAAACAGGAAAATACAAATCAAAAGCACAATGAGTTACTACTTCATGTCCATAAAGATGGTTACTATTAAAAAAAAAAAAAACAGAAAGCAAGTGTTGACAAGAATGCGGTGAAATTGGAACTCTCATATTCTGCTGGTGGAGATATAAAATTGTGCAGTCACTTTGCAAAAGTATATGCTGGTTCCCCAAAAAGTTATACATGGAGTAATCATGTTCCACTCCTGGGTAAATTATATTCAAGAAAAATAAAAATGTATGTCCACACAAAACTTATACACAAGTATTGATAGTAGATATTACTCACAATAGCCATAAAATGGGGGGAAAACAAATCAAGTAATAATCGATATACAAAATGTGTTATATTCATACAATGAAATTTTATCCAGCTATACAAAAGAATAAAATACTGATACATGTTGCACCTTGGATGACCTTTGAAAATATGCTATGTGAAAAAAAGCAGACATAAAAGGCCACATAATTGTATGATTATATTTATGTGAAACATCCAGAATAAGCACATCCATAGACACAGAAAAAATAGATTACATTTTCCAGAAGCTAGAGGGAGTAGGCAATGGTGTTTGACTACTAATAGATTCAGAGTTCTCTTTGGGGGGTGATAAAGCTATTCTGAAATTAAATAGTGGTGATGCTTGAACAACTTTGTAAATATAATAAAACTCTCTTTAAACTTGTATAACATATGAGTGAACTGTATGTTGTATGAATGATCCCTCAATTTTCATAAATTTACAGGACTTAATAAAACCCAGATCAGATATACATGGCTCAGTTCAAAGGACATCCACATGCTGGGTTTACTAGCATCTGATCCTTGTCACTCACACTCTTCCCAAGAAAATGGACAGTAACTGGCTGGTAATCATGTATCTGTGGGCAGATGAGAGCCTGGGTACAAAACTTAGAAAGTAGCTTTATCCCATTAATGATGGACAGGCTAGAATCTTCACCTAGGATTTGTATTCATTTATAGCACTGTGGTTCCAGAGTCCCTCCCAGAGCACCAGACCTAGCAAGTGCTGTTCATTTTCATCTGGCCTTGTTGATAGCCTGGTGAAGGCATGGATGGACTGGACCAAGTCAACAGAATAATATTGAATTCATGAATAGACTTGCACAGAGTTGATGCTTCTATCTACTTTCTGTGTCCTTAGGTAGCTTTTGCCCAAGTGGACCTCACTTCAGTTCCACTGAATAGATGAGGGTGGTTGTTTCGTAGCTAAGTCATTTCTGACTCTTTTGCAACCCCATGGACTACAGCCTACCAGACTCCTCTGTCCATGGGGATTCTCCAGGCAAGAATACTGGAGTGGGTTGTCACGCCCTTCTCCAGGGATCTTCCCAACCCAGGCACTGAACCCAGGTCTCCTGTGTTGCAGGTGATTCTTTACCATCTGAGCCACCAGGGAAGCTACTAGGGAAGCCCTATATGAGAGTAAAGCACAGGAATTTACATTTTTAATAAATACTCCTGGCAATTCTTCCAACTTAGGTTTAGCAACCACTGAGACTATTTTTCCACTATCTTTATATTTTGAAAAATGTCCAATTTATAGAAAATTGAAACTATATAGTATAATGAATGTCCATTAAAACATTACTAAATGTTGTAGATTAGATTCACTCACTGTTAGCACTGTCATATTTTCTTCCTATCTATTCTCTCTTTTAACCAATTTGAGAGTTAGGGGCAGTCATAATGACACTTCAAATATTTAAGTTTGTTTCACCTAAAAACAAACACATTCTATTTATAACCATAAGTCAGTTGTTATATTCAGGATAATTAATGTTGATGCCAATAATGATCAAATATGAAATCCATATTCTTATTCTCCCAGTTGTCCCAATAGCATCCTTGACAGCAATCCAGGATCCAGTCAAGGATTGCAATGGCACATAATTTTCACATCCCTTTAGTCTCCTTAACCTAGATGGAATAGCTCTCCCATCTTTTTGTTTTGCGTGTCACTGACATCTTGCCAGAGTATATAATAATTGTTTTGGGCTTCCCTAGTGACTCAGTGGTAAAGAATCCCCTTGCCAGTGCAGAAGACATGGGTTTGATCCCCGATCTGGGAAGATCCCACATGCTTAGGAGCAACTAACTCCGTGTGTCACAACTGTTGAGCCCTTGTGTCCTACAGCCGTTGCTCTGCAACAAGAGAAGCCACTGCAATGAGAAGATTGTGCCCTATGTAGAGAGTAGCCCGCCCTTGCCACCACCAGAGAAAAGTCTGTGCAGCAGTGAAGACTCAGTGCAGACACAGTATGGTCCCTACACTTCCATACTGTAAACCACCACCACTATGCCAAAGTCCCTTAACATTTTGCTGCTGCATTTAAGTCATAGTTGCAATGAAGTTCAACATAGAAATATTTATTAATCACTATCTATAAGCAATGCATAGTATTAAGTTCTGTTGTGGGTAATAAATGCAATCCCTTCCTTTAAATAAATTGCAAATCAGTAAGAAAATGTTTTTCTTTTTAATTTGAGGGGGAAGTTTTTTTAAAATTTTTATTGGATGAATTTTTTTAAGTAGCACTGTTACATCTCAGATTGTGTCAAATACCAAAAAAGAAAAAAAGAAAGAAAAGAAAACAAAAAAAGCATAAAAAGCTATGGAAATTTGAAAAAGAGAAACAGAAAATTATCCACAAATTGAGAGCTAGGAAACACCCCACCAGGTGTTGTGAGACTATGGGATTTTCTGAGAATACCAGATTATGGGAAGACTTCTGGCATAAACTGTCCTGAGAGAATCACAGCTTTTAAGTTTTAGAAAACTCATCCCAGTAGGAAGTTAGCCCTCACGATTTTAGGCAGATAATTTTACTAACTTTACATATCAAAATGACAAGGTCTGGACACATTCATTTATTTCCCCATTCAGTACTTTTCATTTAACAGCTGCTAGAAACTGGAGTCTGAACTTGGACCCGCTGGTGCAATGGTTAACGAAACACTCTAGCTGGAAGGTGCAGGCATAGTGAAGCATCATCTGTGTCGTCTGTGTGTACAGGTGAGATGTGAGGTCGTGTGATGAACATCTCCCCAGTTCTGGGGGATTCAGAGTCCCAGAAAGAGACACTGCTGGACTTAGAGCTAAAGAAACAATATTTCAGCTCAGAAAACAACATGAGCCAAAGCCCTAACTGTCCCAAGCTCTGTACCCCTTTGTTACAAGACCCTCCAATTACAGATATCTGACTTGAAGGAAATCTAAGATATCTTCTCACCCTCTAGTAAGCACGATAATATAAATGCTACTCATTTCCCATTATGATATCATTGATCCATAAGAACACAACATCCTGCTCCATTTAGAAGACATTTATTTACCACAGTTTAGAGCTATTAAATACTTGTGCAAATAAATCAGCCTTTGGTTAAGCCATGTACACCAGTGATGGCCAGCTGGTCAAATGATTAAGGATTTCATTTTAAATCAAGAGGTAACAAAATTGTTTGTGAGCATTAGAATTTGCATGGCATTTGTTTAGGATATAAATTACAGTCCACTGGTAGAAGAAAACGTTCAGAGAGGTTTGAGCACTTAATAAAAACCACGGCGATGACTCGATTTTCAGTCTGATTGAAGAACTGCAAAGGCAGTCTCAGCTCTTCTCACGAGGCAGCTGAAGCTCAATTTGGATGATCAGTGAAGTGAGGGAGGTTGAACATTCTCAGTGCAGCAGTTAAGTGATCTCGGCAGAGAGAAGAACCAAAGAGATTTGTTCTAGTTAAGGGAATGAATATTTGGAACTGCTTCTGTAGCACTCTGGGGAATATTTTTTCTTATTTGCTAATGTGAACTAAGAAATAAATTCATCGCATTTGCCAAAGTCTCTACACAATGCAAGATTGAAAAGAGGCTCGACAGATTCCTTAAGGGCATCTGTGATGCTTGGTGCCTGTGAGCTGCTGTGTATCCATCTGAATGGCTCCCTTGCCCAACCCCATGCATGAAATGTGGCACATGACAGCATGCTTTGCTGTCTTTCTGAGACCCTGTTCTATCATCAGCTCTTTCCGCTCACATATCTTCCATCTTTTCCACTCTACTGACTTCTCAGCATTTATACATTCTCACGTCTCTCACATTTTTAAAATATGAGGGTTATTTTTTAGCCACACTTCTCCTGGCTTCCCTCTTGTCGCTCTTCTTCTATTCATAGCCATAATTCTTGACAAACACACTGCAGCCACCATCTGAACTTCCTTGCCAGGCACTGGGTCTCCAGTCTGACTTCTGCCACCATATTTTGCTCTATCTGCTCAAAGAAAGATCTGAGAGGTTTGAGCACTTAATAAATACTACAGTCATGACCCAAATTTCAGTCTGACTGAAGAACTGCAAAGACAGTCTAAAAGTGAAAAAAGTCGGTCACATAATCTGTCTGACTCTTTGTGATCCCTTGAACTGTAGTCTGTCCAGCTTCTCTATCCATAGAATTCTCCAGGCAAGAATACTGGAGTGGGTTGCCATCTCCTTCTTCAGGGAATCTTCCCAACTCAGGGACTGAACCTGGGTCTCCTGCATTGCAGGCAGATTCTTTACCAACTAAGCTATGAAGCCCTGCAAAGACAATCTAGGCTCAAGATGCAGCTGAAGCTCAATGTGGATGATCAGTGAAGTGAGTCAGGTTGAACGTTCTCAATGCAGCGGTTAAGTGATCTCGGCAAAGAGAAGAACCAAAGAGATTTGTTTCTTTGGTTTGTTTCCATGCCTGCTCAATGCAGGAACTGATGGACTCTTCTTTATGCCTTGAGATCAACCTCCTGGTGATATCTGACTGCAGACCACTCTTCTCTTTGTAAATATCCTTCTTCGGCTTCTGAAATGTTGCCCCCGACTCATGATCTCTCTGAAATCACCAACTGTTCCTTCTCTTTTTTGCGGGCTCCATTTTCCCTGTCTAATATCCCTTAAATATCGCTGCCATTAACCTCCTTTTATCAGTTTTTATGCAGCTTCAAATATCTTCTTTCACTTGGTGAATCCCACATTGGAGACTTGAGGGCCATGCTTGTAATGTCATCCTAACTAATGACAACAGCTCTGTCTGGATGTCACATAAGCACTTCACACTCAATATGGTCAACATCAAACTCATCTTTCATTCCCAATTCTCTCCACTACTTACGATTGATCAGGCTCACCTTAGAAGAATTTTTTTTTTTTTTTGGTCTATCACTGAACTTTATGCATGCATTTTTAAAGCTTATCGAGTCTACTGACTATAAGTTCTGTGGTGAGAAAAGGTCTCCACCTTCCTCATTTTGGTATTCACTGCTACTGCTACTGCTAAGTTGCATCAGTTGTATCCGACTCTGTGTGACTCCACAGATGGCAACCCACGAGGCTCCTCTGTCCCTGGGATTCTCCAGGCAAGAATACTGGAGTGGGTTGCCATTTCTCCTCCAAAGCATGCATGCATGCTAGGTTGCTTCAGTCATGTCTGACTCTGTACGACACCATAGATTGCAGCCCACCAGGCTCTTCCTTCCCTGCTATTCTCCAGGCAAGAACACTGGAGTGGGTTGCCATTTCCTTCTCCAATGCATGCATGCATCCTAAGTCATTCAGTCGTGTCTGATTCTGTGCGATCCCATAAATTGCAGCCCACCAGGTTCCTCTGTCCCTGGGATTCTCCAGGCAAGAATACAGCACCTAGCAATTCCATAATTATTTGGAAGCTATAAATGAATGAGCAGAATGAGGTGAGGTCCACTTCATAGCTGTATTTTTTCACACCTAAAGGAAGTGTATCAGATGAGAATCCCAGCACATGGTTGGAGGTATTCCCTGGCAGAACCATCAGTGAACAATCTCTTTCATTTCTGCTGGCAGCTCTCAAAACACTGCCATGTGCCACAGTGTTCTCTCTCTTAGGCAGATATGAGAAAGCAGTCCCAGGAGAACATATAAGGAAAGGAAAGTATCGCTATGAGGAATGAGTAGGTTTTCAAAGGAAACAGAGTGTCATGCTCCAGGGAGAAGGACCAGTAGTTCTTTTTTGATATTTAACATTCAGCAGACTGAAAGCATTCATGCTGTAGTGATGGATAATGGCCTTGAAATATGTGAGACGATTTTAGCATGAAGCCTTACAAATCACAAAATGCTCAAAAGAAATAAATTTAGTTGGAAAGATAAAAATGCTATAGGGTAACAGCAGAATGTCCATACTTCAAAAGTACATATTTATCAGTGTCCAAGGAGCCTTTGGAGTCTGAAGACCACCTTAAAATAAACAATTATGCAGAAGATTCTAGGAAGGGCAAGCAGGGCACCTGGACTGGTTCTACAGTAGGCAAGGGAGTCCTGCCTGAGCAGCTAGTTTTGAAAAGTTAACTTTTAAATTGGAGATTGTAAGCAGAAAGAAGAGCTGGCAGTAAGGTACAGCGGGGTAATATGAGATCTCATTTGAGGAACCAGACAAGTTTGGCAGGATTTAAATGAAACACGGGCGCATGGGGGTGGGAGGCAGGAAATGTCACAAAGAGCAAAGCAGGAGGCATCTGGTATGTTGCATTTTGCAGTCTAACATCCATGGTAAACGGGTAGCCATAGAGGGACTTTGAGTTAGTAAATGGCATGATCAGATTTCTCTTTTAGAAAGATAATTCTGGAGCTAACATATGTGATAAATTTAGGAGGAATATGCCTCAAGGCAGGAAGATAAGAAGACCCTTCCATAACCAGGCAGAAATCAGATTAGAGGAAGAAGGGAGAGGAATTGATTCAATAGTAGTCCAAGCAGCTGAATCACTGAAACCTGATGCATTGTGGAGCAAACAAGAAGCGGGTAGCATGTTATATACATACATAAATGTATATGTTTTTTATATATATATATATAAAGTGTTAGTTACTCAGTCATGCCCAACTCTTTGTGACCCCATGGATTGTAGCCCGCCAAGCTCCTCTGTCCATGGAATTCTCCAGGCAAGAATACTGGAGTGGGTTGCCATTCCCTTCTCCAAGGATCTTCCCAACTCAGGGATCAAACCTAGGTCTCCTACATTGCAAGTGAATTCTCTACTGTTTGAGCCACCAGGGAAGCCCTTAACAGCCTGGGAAATGGTTATGATATACCTATATATATATTTATGATATGCTGCTGCTGCTGCTGAGTTGCTTTAGTCATGTCTGACTCTGCGTGACCCCACAGACGGCAGCCCACCAGGCTCCCCCGTCCCTGGGATTCTCCAGGCAAGAACACTGGAGTGGGTTGCCATTTCCTTCTCCAATGCATGAAAGTGAAAAGTGAAAATGAAGTGGCTCAGTCGTGTCCGACTCAGCGACCCCATGGACTGCAGCCTACCAGGCTCCTCCATCCATGGGATTTTCCAGGCAAGAGTACTGGAATGGGTCGCCATTGCCTTCTCCATATATATATAATAACCATTTACATATATGTTTTATCATAACCATATATGATTTATATAATATAATCTAATCATTTTATATATGGTTTATCATAGTCATATATATCTGATGTATAGCATATTTATCATAACCATCTATAAAACCATTTCCCAGGCTCTGATAAGGGCTTCCCTGGTGGCTCAAATGGTAAAGAATCTGCCTGCAATGCAGGAGATAGGGGTTCAATTCCTGCGTCAGAAAGATCTCCTGGAGAAGGGAAAGGCTACCCATCCAGTATTCTTGCCTGGAAAATTCCATGGACAGAGGAACCTGGCAAGCTACAGTCCATGGAGTCACAAAGAGTTGGACACGACTGAGTGACTAACACACGCGCGCGCGCACACACACACACACACACACACACGGGCTCTGATAATACAGCAATAAGCAAGACACAGTCCTAAGCCTCAAGAAACTCAGAGCCTAGTGGGATTATAGACAAGTAGAAAGGGTCAAGACATATACACAGTGCTATATTTACAATGGATAACCAACAGGGACCTACTGGATAGCACTGGGAACACTGCTTAATGTTAAGTGGCAGCCTGGAGGGGAGGGGAGTTTGGGGAAGAGTGGATAGATCTATGTGGATGGCTGAGTCCCTTCACTATCACAACATTGTTAATCGGCTATACCCCAATACAAAATAAAAAGTTTTATTTTTTTTTAAAGAAATTATCAAGAAAGTATGCAATAAGGACTTCTAGCCAAGACATGAGATTTGATATAAGATTTCTGAAAGAAGTATTAATAGCATTTCTGGTGAGTTTCTATTGATTAAAAGTACCAGCTGAGTTTAAAAGTACTAGCTGAGTGAAACTGTCTAGAGAAATAGCCCCAGCAGATGGACTGGCATCTGAAAAAAAGAAAAAAGGTAATAAGGCAAAAAAAAATTTTTTTAACTGCAAGAAAGACTGGGTAACATCACACACAAAGAGCAGGAAAAGAGGAGGATAAGAAGGCTTATGTTAATGATGAACCCAAATTTGTGCATACTGAGATGGAGAGGTCTGTGGGATGTCTAGAAAAATCAAGAGTCTCAAGGAAACTCTGATGTGTTTGAGGTCTGTTTGAAGGACCAGGTCTCTCTTGGGTTAAAAAAAAAAAAAAAATCCTCATCCTAAAGAGAGAGTTTTGCTCCAGGGTAGGACAGGCAGGTCTCCAAGAGGGAGTGATTTTCATTTCAGCTTGCTTCCTGTTTTCAGTTCTAGTTCTCATGGACTAAACTCCGGAAAGATAAAATAGAACTAATGAGAGATAAAAACCTAAGAAGATTCATTTAAATAAGGTATTTGAATAAGATACTGCATTTAAATAAGATATTGCATCAGAATGGCCTCACTCCCCATCTGTATCAGATCCTGGTAAGAATCTCTGTCTGGGTCAGATGTTGGAAGTCACTGAGGCAGAGAAAGGACACAGGACCCAGACATCAAGCTGGACCAGCCCACATCTATGACCATGAAGACAAAGGTCAGAAACCACAGGAAGGGAGGAAAATGCAGAGAGTCACATACAAGTTAAGGGCTAGTTCATCATCACTCTTAAGATACAAAAAGGCCACAAAGGAGAAAGGGAAACTGTGATGGGGCAAAAATCCCTAAAATTAAAGATAAGAGAGCCAAGGATGTGCCCTTATATTACTTTACCCATGTACACGGACCCAGGGTCTCATGTGATCCTTGGGAGAGAGGACTTCTCTGGTGGCTCAGAGAGTATAGAATCTGCCTGCAATGCAGGAGACCTGGGTTTGATGCTTCAGTCAGGAAGCTCCTCTGGAGAAGGGAATGGCAACCCACTCAGTATTCTTGCCTGGAGAAATCCATAGACAGAGGATCCTGGTGGGTTACTGAGTGGGAATGAGTGACTAACACACACACACACACACACACACACACACACCCTGAGAGAGACGGGGTAGATGAGAGAAGAGATTTGTCTCCAAATAAAGGTATCTTGAAGATATTAGTTCCACTTAGGTTCAAATATTCAAATTATATTTTAAACTGTTTTGCCCTATAAACAGATGACTTAACTTAAGGATTTTACTGCTTTCACATATCTGAGCTGTCGCTGGAAAGGAATATGTGAACAATTTTTCATCTTTTGACCACAGCATTTAGGTCAGTTATCAGCAACAACAAGATGGATTGTTAAAAAAAAAATTAAACCACTAAAAATATGTAAGCTGTCTTGAAATAGAAAACCTGGTGGCAGAGAACCTCCAGTTTCTTTGGCACAATGAAGTTAGATGTAGCATCTGTAGAGTCTGTTCATACACCCTTTTCATAGATGGCTTATGAAGCCAGCACTCACACGAGAGCCTTAGGGGAAGCCAGATTTCACACCCCCACCCTTCAAAGTTCTAACATAAGGAAGGAAATCTGAAATCATATCATCTTTAAGAGACTTTGTGGAAAGAGATGAGACGCCGGTCATGGAATGCCCACTGCCTGCCAAGGTGCTCTTCCTGGTGTCCTGTGTTCATGAAAGAAAACGCCCACAGCCATGAAGGTCTTCAGCCCTTTCAGCAAAGTATCTAAAGGCAACAATAGATAGGAAAGACAATCCTCTGGTTTTGTAAATACACAAAGCACTTGCATCCTCAGAGACTCGTCCAACTTCATAAACACTTTTTAAATGGAGATCATATTGTCTCCAGGGAAAGGATAGTGAAAGAAGAGGCCATGATAGCATCCGGCTGCCATATGTCTGGCACAAGATATCATAGAACTCTGAACGAAAAGCAACATGAACCCCCGAAGAGAGCCCTCCCTTAGGTTTATGGCCAACCTGCTCTTCGTTTTCACCCAGTGAGGGCACTCAAGTTCTTAATAAAATGCTTTGAAATCTTGACATGAGAAACACAAAACATAATCATCACTAAAATCCATAAGTTCTCAATGCTGTTTCAGTGTGTGTGTATGCTCAGTCGTGTCCAACTTTTTTGCAACCCCATGAACTGTAGCCCACCAGGCTCCTCAGTCCACAGGATTTTCTGGCAAGAATATTTGAGTGGGTTGACATTTCCTTGTTGTCATTGTTCACTCACTAAGTCATATCCAACTCTGTGACCCCCATAGACTGCAGCAGGCAGACTTCCCTGTCCTTTGCTATCTCCCAGAGTTTGCTCAAATTCATGCCCTTTCCTACTCCAAGGGATCTTTCTGACCCAGGGATGTAACTTGAGTCTCTTGTATCTCCTGCGTTGGTAGGTGGGGTTTTTTTCTGTTTATCACTGAGCCACCTGGCAAGCACCAGAGATCTCAGCTAAACCACAGAAGGGAAACACCAATAGGCTTCCTTCCTTACTTAAGAACAAACACATACAAATATCTGGACTCAGAGAAAAATGGCCTCTCTTGTAAATAATTTTTCTGGTCCTAACAGATCTCACCTGCTGTTACCTAAATCCAACATCTCTCTCTCTCTGTGTAAGTGCCTGAGCCTCAGACAAGGTAAAGCACACTCCATCTCAGTAGGAGTGACTTCTTTTTAACAGCAACTCTTTAGAAATGACTGATGTGGATACCCAGAGGTTCTTAATGGACCAGTTGCCATCACCACAATGGATACTGTTTCTGGAGCTGTCTTTCATATTTGCTGTGCAAATCATTTCCATAAATGTGTGGGATTATTGATCTGAATAAACCGTCCCTTGCTGTAAAGAAGGCAAGATCTTTGTTAGTCATTGACTATTTCAGTACCAATAATGTCACACTTTGGAGAATTTGTTCCCTTTCAGACTCATTGCTTCTCATTTGGTTTGGTATGAGTCCAGAGGGTGTGATACCTCTAAGTGTCTGTTTAATAATATGTAGAGAAAAGGTCTTTGCTCTTATTTCTTCTAATCCTGTTCATAGCATCTAGTATATAGCAGACATGTTAAGTGAAGGACTTTATTGTATTCCCAAATCCAACAACTATATATTCTGTATTAGGACATTGAACACTGAGTAGCATAGTAGAAATGAAATAGAAATTAAGAAGAATAAATGGAAAGGATCTGTATCGAAGACTCATTTCAAGCTGGTTGAAGTCATGCATTATAATTTCCACTGGACCATAATGATTATAGGAAAATATAAAAGGACCACTCTGTCATATTATCTTTGGTTTCATTCCTAACAGTGTCTTCACATATAATGGAGAGTTAATCAATAATTTCTGGATGGATTGATTTTTTTCCCACAGTCAAAATATAAATTCCAAATTCTAGGAAATTCTTTTCCATGAAGAAAACTTGTGTATGTGGGGAAACCTCTTAATGTACCTCTGCCTGATCAAGGGAAATCAGAGATTTTCTGCATACAATAAAAGGTTTTCTCATTTTATACATCCCCTATCCTGGATTTTGGGCTTCCCAGGTGTCTCAGTTGTAAATAACCTGTCTGCCAATGCAGGAAATGCAGGAGACACGGATTAGATCCCTCGGTCAGGAAGATACCCTGGAGAAGTAAATGGCAACCCACACCAGTAATCTTGCCTGGGAAACCCCATGGAGACAGGAGCCTGGTGGACTACAGTCCATGGGGTCACAAAAGAGTAGGACACCGCTTAGCAACTGAATAACAGCAACAACTATCCTGATGTCTCTACACATAGAATTGGCAGAAAAAAAGAAGTCTACCCACTCCTTGAATTATTTTAGTTTCCTTTATATGGCTGCTTCCCTTTTTTTTTCTACCTTGGTCATCCATCAGCAAAATATCCATTTAACTGGGTACTTAGACTTGAGTTTTAAAAAATACGATATATTTGCAGACTTCTGCTTGACACTTCCTGAGATGGTTCTAGATGGCTAGGTAGGAAAAGACTGGGGTTTGAAAATTGGGCAGTAACAGCAATGGGCTGTTCAGCAATTCTGCATGGTTATCACAGTGTTTATTACATACTTGCTATTTTTAGCATATACTCAATAATTAAAATATAATTTCATACAAACAAACTCTGAGATGCACCAAAAGAATCCAGTATGTTTTACTGTTACTAGGTACACATTTCTCATATGCTCACTTCTTAAATATGAGCCAGAAGCTAATATAAAGTATGTGGTGGATTTTCTGGTTACATAAGAGGCACATGACAAACAAAATTTAATAATCCTCTGACTGTAGCACAAAAGAGTCAACAGTGACAATGGCTTCCTACAGTGAAAAGGGGAGGCTTTCCAGGTGGCTCAGTGGTAAAGAATCCACCTGCCAAGCAGGAGATGCAGGTTCTGTCCCTGGGTCAGGAAGATCCTCTGGAGCAGGAAATGGCAACCCACTCTAATATTCTTGCTTGGAAAATCCCACGGACAGAGAAGCCTGGTGGGCTACAGTCCATGGGGTTGCAAAAGAGTCAGACACGACTGAGTAACTAAACAACAACGTAGTGAAAAGGGGTTGAGATCATTTTGCTTATAAATTTTAGCTGCATATCAATTAGTTAAGTAAAAGAGGAAAATACCCATATGACTGTTGTCTCTATAGGAGGTTTTAATATGCTCCAGTTACAAGTGTCATAAATTGCCATGGGTGGAGTTCCTCACGCTGGCCCCCGGCATCTTCTCTCAAAGAAGGAGTTAACTTGCAGCTCCAAGAAATGACAAAAAACTGAATTGAATTATTTGCTTTCAAGCATAATATTCCTTTATCTGATGTAACAAACTTCATTTCTGTTTACATTTTTGCTCTAGGAACAATCATTATTCTTTACATCAATATTAAATCTATAAACTTGAGCACTAATCTATCAGCAGTAAAATGTTTATTTAGGTAACAGACAAGAAAATCAACAATCAATTTTGATTAGTTATTTCTGGGAATCCCCTAACATCCCAAACTTAAAATAATCGTACATAGATGTAAACATCCAGCTTGTAAAAGCAATTTCTTGAATTGTTTTAAAGTTATATGCGGTTTCCAGTTTCTTGATACATCAGGGAGAACATGTGCAAATGTATCCAGTTTGGCATTTGAAGGAGAAAATCCCTTAGATGCAGAATTTCATTGGCTGCTCAGATAGGAAAGTCATTTTGGTTTCACTTAAAAATTAACACATCCTCTCACTGACATTTAAGACTAGTAATTGGCTGTGAAGTGCTCAGTGATGCTTTCAGAGGAACTGTGATATGTATATAATGAATATAAATGTGTCTATATGTATATCATTATACTATATAAGGATATAGATAATGGTACATATAGAAACTTCTAGTTTCCTAGCCTACTACGTCATGATGTTGCTGGAATGTATTGTATGTCATAATATTGGCATTATGTTGTATGAAATACTATTATAAAAAAGTAACTGGCTTTTTTCTCTCAAGGACTTTCTGAGATGGTAAAATCTGAATCAAATAACTTCCAAATCCTAATAAAACTGGTAGCTGAAAAGCAAAAGGAAGGTTGAAGCCTCAAAGAAGCTCTGTTACACTGATTTCTCTATCTTTTCATTCTTGCATATATTCTACCACATTTTTATAGGAGCTGTGTGATACATCTAGATAAGTTTTAAATAAGAATTTTAATATGGAAAGAATGAAGAAATAGGAAAGAGAAAGGATGGGGGCACAGGATGCTTAAATACCTAAAATATAGTCACCTCTATGTAAAATATTTTGCATTTATACTAATAAACTCAGATTGTGGAACAGTTAAGAGAAAACATCAGATATAAGCAAATGAAAGAATCAAACAATGGCTGGAGAAGTTATTGTATTATCATCTTCTTTCCTTTATTTTCAAGTTTTACCCCTATCATTTACCTCCTAAACATTTAGAAAAGACGCAGAAAATAAAACCAACAACTATAATCCATCATCAAGCATTTTCACTTCTACCCTTGGAACATGCTCCAGTTAAAGAATGATCACTTTCTTTTATTTTTTTATTGGAATATAATTGCTTTGTAATGTTGTATTAGTTTCTGCCATACAACATCGTGAATCAGCCATGTGTAAACATGTCCTCTCCCCCTTGAGCCTCTCTCCCCCTCCCTTCATCTCACCTGTCTAGTTTATCATAGAGCAGCAAACTGAGCTCCCTGTGCCTTACGGCAACTTCCTACTAGCTATCTATTTTATAAGAATGATCACTTCTAGTGTTAATGTATTTGTATAAAAAATATTCACTGAGCACCCATGCTGTGTCAGTTTCTTAAAGTTTCCACTTTGATATTATACTCTCTATGTTCTTTTTGCCCAAACACATAATGCTGCGTGCAACCTGGAATTCCTCACTATGAAACACAAGTAATATTGGGGAATATTAAAAACTGTTCCCTTTTAGAGACAGTTATTTGCTAGAGTTGTAAGAACTTTTTATTGGATTAAAGAGAAAAGATGATGGAGCACTAGGTGATTCCCATATTTGTAATTCTCACTGAATACATAAAACAATATACTGAAAATCCTTCAGTTTATATTAATCTTTAGATTCAAGAAAAATTACATGTACAAATATATACATGAAAAGCTACTTTGAAGGGCTTTTGTTCAAAATGATGCTTTGTGTTGAGAACACAGAGATAAACACACAATCTGATTATCCTTAATGCTTATTTTTCAATAAAGACAGTTTTAAAAACTTGTAGTTCAGTGAGGGCCAAACTCAAGGACTGTATTCATTTTAAAACGTATTTTAGTGGAGCTATATTCCTATTCCTCCAAGCTTTGCCCTATAAATAGTCATTCTGATTGTTTTATAATAGTGGTTTCATTTTTCAGTGAGGAAGAAGAAGAGTTAATGAGAAACTTTTCTTTTTCTTCTGACCAAAGTATAATACTAGAAGGAGTACTCTGGTGAACATAAAAAAAATGACTGATTCTACTCAATTTACAGTGTTAGCCCCTAGCCCTTAAAATTAAAAACAAAATAAAACAAAATGCTACTTAATTCTCTAGTATTTTACCTAGGACAAAGCTATATAGAAGACTTCAAAGAATTGTCTTTCTAAGACTGTCTAGTTCTGAAAGCTTGGCACATGAAAGCCATCTAGGTTAATCACTTGTTTCAATCATGCTTCAAATGTTAGAAATATACATGAAAATGAAAAAACATTGTCATAATATCTTCAGCCAAAGAAGGCAATCACCCACTCAGAAAACAAAGATGAAAATATTAACCATTATTTGAAAAATGAATTATTATAATTTGGGAAATATTATGGCCCTCAATGGCAACCCATTCCAGTACTCTTGCCTGGAAAATCCCATGGACGAGGAGCCTGGTAGGCTGCAGCCCAGTTCAGTTCAGTCGCTCAGTTGTGTCCGACTCTGCGACCCCATGAATCACAGCACGCCAGGCCTCCCTGTCCATCACCAACCCCCAGAGTTCACTCAGACTCACGTCCATTGAGTACGTGATGCCATCCAGCCATCTCATCCTCTGTCATCCCCTTCTCCTCCTGCCCCCAATCCCTCCCAACACCAGAGTCTTTTCCAATGAGTCAACTCTTCTCATGAGGTGTCCAAAGTAATGGAGTTTCAGCCTTAGCATCATTCCTTCCAAAGAAATCCCAGGGCTGATCTCCTTCAGAATGGACTGGTTGGATCTCCTTGCAGTCCAAGGAACTCTCAAAAGTCTTCTCCAACACCACAGTTCAAAAGCATCAATTCTTCGGCACTCAGCCTTCTTCACAGTCCAACTCTCACATCCATACATGACCACAGGAAAAACCATAGCCTTGACTAGATGGACCTTAGTCTGCAAAGTAATGTCTCTGCTTTTGAATATGCTGTCTAGGTTGGTCATAACTCTTCTTCCAAGGAGTAAGTGTCTTTTAATTTCATGGCTGCAGTCACCATCTGCAGTGATTTTGGAGCCCAAAAAAATAAAGTCTGACGTCCACGGGATTGCTAAGAGTCAGGCACGACTGAGCGACCTCACTTTCACTTTTCACTTTCACTCATTAGAAAAGGAAATGGCAACCCACTCCAGTATTCTTGCCTGGAGAATCCCAGGGACACAGGAGCCTAGTGGGCTGCCATCTATGGGGTCAGACACGAGTGAAGCGACTTAGCAGCAGCAGCATGGCACTATGCACAAAGTGCTAAAATATTCATAAGTGCTTTTTAACTTGGATATGCATTTCTTTTTTAAAATTGTTACTGACATATAGTCGACTTACAATATTTTCCTAATCTCTGCTGTACAACAAATAGAGTTGTGTTTCTTTTTTTTTAACATAAATTTATTTATTTTCCTAGTTACTTTACAATATTGTATTTTTTTGCCATATACAACATGAATCTGCCACGGGTGTACACGTGTTCCCCATCCTGAACCCCCCTCCCACCTCCTTCCCCATACCATCCCTCTGGGTCATCCCAGTGCACCAGCCCCGAGCATTCTGTATCATGCATCGAACCTGGACTGGCAATTCATTTCACATATGATATTGTATATGTTTCAATGCCATTCTCCCAAATCATCCCACCCTCGCCCTCTCCCACAGAGTCCAAAAGACTGTTCTTTACATTTGTGTCTCTTTTGCTGTCTCACATACAAGGTTATTGTTAATCATCTTTCTAAATTCCGTATATATGCGTTAGTATACTGTATTGGTATTTTTCTTTCTGGCTTACTTCACTCTGTATAATAGGCTCCAGTTTGATCCATCTCATTAGAACTGATTCAAATGTATTCTTTTTAATGGCTGAGTAATACTCCATTGTGTATATGTACCACAGCTTTCTTATCCATTTGTCTGCTGATGGACATCTAGGTTGTTTCCATGTCCTGGCTATTATAAACAGTGCTGCAATGAACACTGGGGTACACATGTCTCTTTCAATTCTGGTTTCCTTGGTGTGTATGCCCAGCAGGGGGATTGCTGGGTCATAAGGCAGTTAGTTCTATTTCCAGTTTTTTAAGGAATCTCCACACTGTTCTCCATAGTGGCTGTACTAGTTTGCATTCCCACCAACAGTGTAAGAGGGTTCCCTTCTCCCCACACCCTTTCCAGCATTTATTGCTTGTAGACTTGCATTTCTATAAAACAATTTGAAAGTCTCCAAAAGTCTTTATCTTTAATATTAAAATATACTAATATTCATTAGAAAAAACTGAAATTAAGGGCATGGTTAAGTAAATCATGGCACATGCATAAAGAAAATATTACCAAGTGATTATAATTATCCTTCTGAGGTTTTAAGTTTTCTTTAAAGTTCTGTCAATATATAACACTCATATAAAAATTCATAGCTCAATGAATTTTCCCAAAATAAACACAAATATATGAACCCATGCCCCAACCAAGAAACAAAATATTAACTTCATTCCAGTGTGTATAAAGTTTAAAAACCTAGGTTCTATAAGTATATACCTCTGACCAGCAGCATCAGTCTCACATGGGGAATCTCACAATTGCAAATTGTTCTGTAACTTGCAAATTCTAAGATCCAGCCCTAGACCCACCCAGTTAGAAGGCCCAGAGACAAAGAGACCCAGGAATTTGTATTTTATCGAAGCCTGTAGGTGATTCACAGGTACACAAAAATTTAAGAACCACTAACTCCTTGGAAGGAAAGTTATGACCAACCTAGACAGCATATTCAAAAGCAGAGACATTACTTTGTCAACAAAGGTCCATCTAGTCAAGGCTATGGTTTTTCCTGTGGTCATGTATGGACGTGAGAGTTGGACTGTGAAGAAAGCTGAGTGCCAAAGAATTGATGCTTTTGAACTGTGGTGTTGGAGAAGACTCTTGAGAGTCTTGGACTACAAGGAGATCCAACTAGTCCATTCTAAAGGAGATCAACCCTGGGTGTTTGGAAGGAATGATGCTAAAACTGAAACTCCAATAATTTGGCCACCTCATGCAAAGAGTTGACTCATTGGAAAAGACTCTGATGCTGGGAGGGATTGGGGGCAGGAGGAGAGAGAGACAACAAAGAATTGATGCTTTTGAACTGTGGTGTTGGAGAAGACTCTTGAGAGTCTTGGACTACAAGGAGATCCAACTAGTCCATTCTAAAGGAGATCAACCCTGGGTGTTTGGAAGGAATGATGCTAAAACTGAAACTCCAATAATTTGGCCACCTCATGCAAAGAGTTGACTCATTGGAAAAGACTCTGATGCTGGGAGGGATTGGGGGCAGGAGGAGAGAGAGACAACAGAGAATGAGATGGCTGGATGGCATCACTGACTCGATGGACGTGAGTCTGAGTGAACTCTGGGAGTTGGTGATGGACAGGGAGGCCTGGCATGCTGCAATTCATGGGGTCGTGAAGAGTCGGACATAACTGAGTGGTTGAACTGAACTGAACTGAGTCCAGAGAAATGAATTTTATTATACAATGACAAAAGTACTGATGCATATAAGTTTAATGATGTAAAAGTTAAGCATAGGAGAAAAGAATGAAAGTAAATATGACAAATGATGATAGTAGTTATTATTAAAAAGTAAAACTATAGGTGACTAGCTGATTTTTATTTTCTTATTTATATGCTTTTGTATTATCCAGATTTACCAAAAAGATTTTAATACTTTGGGGATATTATTGAACACATCTATTTTGGCCTTTGTTATCTTCAGCTAAATCCAAAGAGCTTCTTAACAACAGTGTACAGTTCGCTTGTTTGAATTCACTGTTGTTACAATTTCCACTCTGCATACTAGTATCTACATGTGGGTTAGAGAAGGGCGAAAATCCTACCCAATTATTCTTTAAATGTTCAGCAAAATAAAAGTACACAGTTACCAACTGAACACATTGATAGTTGCACAGATGGAAATAAATATTGCCTTGCATGAACATAGGAGGCAATCTTGAAATTGTAAGGCAAGCTAAATCCTCAAAGACTTCAAATTTCCTAAGTCTTTTTATTTTAAGGAACATGACCTTTCTAAAAGAAGCTTTTCAATTTCATCTCTCCCCCAAAAGGCTAAAGAAGTAGTTCTTTATCATAGCAAATGGATCTTTGATGGGGATGGATTAAAAGAATGATTCAAGAGCTAAAAAAAACACGGAACCTGATTCTGATGATAATAAAGTAGTTACAGCAGCTGGTATCAGTGCCCAGCCAGAAACTTCAGTCCTATTTCTTCAGAAAGTAGGACTTCCACAAACCAGCATTGGGAAATCTGTGTTTGAAGGCTTTTGGGGAAGGCTGCTCTGTTCTAAGGCTCACAGATAAGAAGTGTCAAGGACTTAACATTCAGAGGAGCAGCCCTCAACCAATAACTGGCAATGTGGGTGTATAAATACCTCAACTCTCTTGACCCACCTAGCAAGATATTTCTGAAATATACATCTCAACAATTCTGAGATTCCCTGCAGGATTAAGTTTATTTCACAAGATTGTAACAGGCCAATTCCCTTCCCTATATTACTTTCCTATTTCTTTGCTGGTGTTTCTTGTACTTCCCAAATAATTGACTTTCACTTGAATTCTTGTCTCTGTATTGCTTGGGCAAGGCACACAAGGAAAGCATTGATCTGCTGAATAATGTAGAAGACAGAATAGGCATTACCTTCAATAAACTTATTAAAATGCATTTTTATAAGCCTTGGGGATTACACTCATTGCTATGATTATAATTATGAACATAAATTAACCTTGCTAATTAGACATTGCTTCTTGAGGATTTGAGCAGTCCTCAGTTTTCCTATGAAGGTTTGAACCATTATTTATATAATGAAAAAGGCACATACAGATGACAGTCAATATTTTTTAACAATAGGTATGATATGATGTTTTTTTTTTTTTTTTTTTTTGGGAAAGAATCTGCCTGCAATGTGAGAGACCCAGTTTTAGTCCCTGGGTTGGGAAGACTACCTGGAGAAGAGAATGGCTACCCACTCCAGCAGTCTTGCATGGAGAATCTTGTAGACAGAAGAGTCTGGTCTCTTGATTGTGGTCAATGGGATCACAAAGAGTCTGACACGACTGAACAACTAATACTACTACTATGATATGATCGTTATTGGAAAACTTTCATAAAAATAAACACTGCTATTGAGCTAGACCAAATCTTCTTTGCCATCTATTAACCATTTGGTGGCAGGATTTTTTTTTTAACTATTTTTTTAATCTGTTTGACTGCACTGGGTCTTAGTTGCAACACGCGAGATCCTCAATCTTCGTTTCTGCGTGCAGGATCTTTAGCTGTGGCATGTGGAATCTTTTAGTCATAGCAAGTGAACTCCCCTAGTCGTGGCATGTGAGATCATGTGAGGTCTGACAAGAGATCAAACCCAAATCCATTGCATTGGGAGTAGAGAGTCTTGGCCACTGGACCGCTAAGGAAGTCCCCTGGTGTCAGGGTACTCAAGGAAGAGTCTGACACAACAGAGGGATATTATAAAGGATGAGGCAAGTGGATATTCAACAACAAGTTTTGAAGAACTTTTTAAGTTTAATAATCAGTAAGGCCCTACTGGTGCATGAAAGAAAGGTGAAAATGAAAGGATTAGTTACTCAAGTCATGTCTGATTCTACAGCCCCATGGACTGTAGCCTGCCAGGCTCTTTTGTCCATGGAATTCTTCAGGCAAGAATACTGGAGTGGGCTGCTCTTCCCTTCTCCAGGGAATCTTCCTGACCTAAGGATCAAACCCAGGTTTCCCACATTGCAGGAAGATTCTTTACCATCTGAGCCACCAGGGAAGTCCTCTACTGGATATCAAATGAATATTAACATATCCAAAGAAAAGAATCTTGAATACCAAATATATGAATGTCTTTGTATTATAATAAAAACAATTTAGCATTATTTCCAATGGCATCAACATAGTAAACATGCAAAATAACTGCCAAGTGGTACTCTGTTCTTGGGAATCAAGTTTTCAAAGAAAACAAATGTGAAGAATGTGGATAATTTAAAAATAAAACTCAGAAAAGCTTTCAATCTAGCAAAATGACTATCAACAAAGGATAAACCCTCCTGGTGATGTGAGTGGAACTCAGCATAAATGAATATAACATGCCTATTGAAATACAATAGCATCCTGATGGAACGCTTCCTTATTTACACTATGCTATAAACACACAAGGATTTCACTCTGTGTTGAGTGCTGAATAAAAAGGTGAACAAAAATACACAGCTGCTAAAAAAGGTTTGTAATCTCCAAGTGTTAATACTACATGGGAATTCAGAGGCTAATAGTCAAAATACAAGGTTAGTGGCCACGGTTATCAAAATGATTCCCTACAATGCTGGTCAATTAACTAAAGTGTCAAGTATGAGAGGGCATGAAAATATATTGTTCCTGCTGTAGTTGTACAGAGAAGAAGAAAAAATTTAAGAAAAAGAAAGAAAGGCAAAGGAAACTAGCAAGCAGAATATTCCTTGAAAGATTCAGGATTTACAGTTTGTAACAATATTTTATAAGCCTCAAGAACAGATTCCTATCTAGAGAGAAAAATGTATCAAATTGAAATGAACTCTTCCTGAACTTATACAAACAGGTAATGAACAAAATGATTTCTGTATTAGATTTCAACAGAGTATTTAAAAAAAATAATTCCGCATCTGAAAAAGGTAACGTTTCTGAACAGGATCTATTTTTTTCAAGTCTCCCACCAAACACAGTGAAAGTTTATAAATTTCCAAATACATCATCGAATACATCATCAAATACAAATATATCAAAGTATGCTTGATATTAATTTCTCATTTTGATACTTATTTCTGATTTAAATGCTTTCTTCTCTGCAATCACCCTCTGTTTTTTCAGTGCTCTAACATTATTGAGGCTTTCAATGGCTAAATCAAAGATTTCTCTTGGTAAATGTCACATTGCACTTGAAAATATGTGGGTTATTTTCAAATATCTTTTGATATTGATTTCTAACATAATTCCACAGTGATAAGAGAAGAGACTTTGTATGATTTCGATAACTGTATACAATGACATTTTTGCAACTTGTTTTACGTCCCTGGATATGTTCCAGTGTCTCCTAGTTTATAGTTTATGTGAACTTGAATATAATTTGTACCCTGCTGTTCTGTGAAAATAGTAAAAATCTTACATTAGTTGGTTCACAGTGCTTTTCTGGTCTGCTTCATCCTTCTGCTTTTCCATACATTCATTCTATTAATTTTTGAGAGTTTGATATTGAAACTCCAAATAACTGTAAAAAAATAAATAACTGTAATATATAGTGAAATGAAATGCAAATTTTCTCTTTACTTTCAAAGTCTGTAAATGTGTTGTCATACTTTCATAACTTAAAAAAAAAGTGTAGCACTATCTAGTCACCACAACAGAGAATTATTAGCAACTTTTCCTTATGCTTCAATTGCAAATCATGCCTTTATATCATTTTTCCCCTCTCAAACTCAGATGCACAGCATTAGATGAATTGTATCTTTGTTGCATGGCATTGACATCATTGATCTGTACTCGCCTCACTTTTATTGGTTAGTTATTCAATTAGTGCTTTCTGAATAATGTAACAAACACCTGCTAATTCACCACCCCAAAACAAAAGCTACACTGTAGAGCATAACTGACATCTAATTACATGATTCCCTCAACATTACATCCCTGTTGGCTCTGCAATGCAAGATAGTCATCACCCAAAATTCTGATCATTTCCTAATTTTCCTTTGAAAATAATTTTTTGCTTTTCTATGTATCATTTGTTAGTCTGTTCTAGCTCTTTTTAATGTTACAAAAAGGATAGCATGCTACCTATAATCTTTGGGAACTCATTTTCTTCCTATAATATTATATTGCTATGAATTTTGACAGTGTCACTTATTGCTATAGTCCATTTACTTTATGGATAATATTTTATTGTGTGAATATGCACTTTATTAATCCATTTTCCAATAAATGAGCTTTTGAGCTGCTTCTAGTTTTTACTATTAGAAATAGTATTATGGATTTTTTTTTATATGTTTCATTTGTAAATGTGTAAGATTTTCTCTTTAATGGAGATTTCCTCTAAACTGGACTTTGCTGAGTCACAGTACATTGAATGCTCAACTTCAGGAGATAAGACCAAATTACATTCCTGCCAGCAATGTATAAGAAATTCCATGTATCTACTCCCCCTTGAAAAGTATTTCTACATGGAAATATTGACTAGCTCTGGTTTTCTAGTGTGAAATACAAAATATATGAGATTAAAACAGGCTTACTAGTGAAATAGAAATATTTGCATTTATTATAAATAACTTATATTAATATATTTATAGACTAAAAAGTCATAATATAAATATAATTACAAGGTTTAAATTTGGGATTGTTGCCTATTCCTCTTTCATTTAACCAAATAAGTTATGAATATATATTGTATAAACTAAATTACAACAGAAATAAATATCATTTTTAAAGAACAGAATTTATAAAATGCTCAATTCCTAGTATCAAAAAAGAATGGATTTTCCCTGTCCTATTCTTCTATAATATTTCACTTGCCCATATAAATGATATCTTTCTCAAGCTTCTCCTCTCTTTTCTCTCCTTCCACATTCCAGGAGGGTCACTGATTTCCACGGATCTAGTATGAATCTTCTTTCACTCTCACATTAAATTCCCTTCTTGAGAAATCCCACCTAGTTTCACTGGCTTAAAATACCATTTACATACTTGTGAATAACTTTTTTCTTCCAGTCTCTCTTCTGAGCTCCAGATCCCAGTTTCCATTGACCCACTGGACATCCTGCAGCCTCAGTTGACTAATAAAATCAGTAGACATGATTGGTAACCATATAGAGAGACCTTCATATCTTTCTAACAAAGAATGCATAATTTTTCACTGTCCATGAAGATTTACAAAATAGTACATTTGGTCATAAAGAAAATCCTAACAGTTCCTCAAAAGTTGATATTTTATAAGTCTCTATGTCTAATCATAATCCAATAAAATTATAAATAAATAATAAAAGTTCATCTAAAAAAATCCAGAAGTGTAGCTCATTAATCACATATTTATTTAAGTGTAACAGGAGATATGTGGCATTTCAANCAGGAGGGTCACTGATTTCCACGGATCTAGTATGAATCTTCTTTCACTCTCACATTAAATTCCCTTCTTGAGAAATCCCACCTAGTTTCACTGGCTTAAAATACCATTTACATACTTGTGAATAACTTTTTTCTTCCAGTCTCTCTTCTGAGCTCCAGATCCCAGTTTCCATTGACCCACTGGACATCCTGCAGCCTCAGTTGACTAATAAAATCAGTAGACATGATTGGTAACCATATAGAGAGACCTTCATATCTTTCTAACAAAGAATGCATAATTTTTCACTGTCCATGAAGATTTACAAAATAGTACATTTGGTCATAAAGAAAATCCTAACAGTTCCTCAAAAGTTGATATTTTATAAGTCTCTATGTCTAATCATAATCCAATAAAATTATAAATAAATAATAAAAGTTCATCTAAAAAAATCCAGAAGTGTAGCTCATTAATCACATATTTATTTAAGTGTAACAGGAGATATGTGGCATTTCAATTAAGCACAATATTTAATAATGACACAATTACTATCAGCAATTATATGCCAATAAAATGGACAACATGGAAGAAATGGACAAATTCTTAGAAAAGTACAACTTTCCAAAACTGAACCAGGAAGAAGTAGAAAATCTTAATAGACCCATCACAAGCACGGAAATTGAAACTGTAATCAGAAACCTTCCAGCAAACAAAAGCCCAGGTCCA
>SJXQ01007394.1:355447-377608 GCA_006408695.1 Aepyceros melampus | reverse complement strand
TAGTTTCCTTTGTTGTGCAGAAGCTTTTAATTTTAATTAGATCCCATTTGTTTATTTTTGCTTTTATTTCCAGTATTCTGCCAGGTGGATCATAGAGGATCCTGCTGTGATTTATGTCAGAGAGTGTTTTGCCTGTGTTCTCCTCTAAGAGTTTTATAGTTTCTTGTCTTACGTTTAGATCTTTAATCCATTTTGACTTTATTTTTGTGTATGGTGTTAGAAAGTGATCTAATTTCATTCTTTTACAAGTGGTTGACCAGTTTTCCCAGCACCACTTGTTAAAAATATTGTCTTTAATCCACTGTATATTCTTGCCTCCTTTGTCAAAGATAAGCTGTCCATAGGTGTGTGAATTTATCTCTGGGCTTTCTATTTTATTCCATTGGTCTATATTTCTGTCTTTGTGCCAGTACCATACTGTCTTGATGACTGTGGCTGTTCCACTGTAGTCTCACTAAATACAGATGTTGCCAGTTTTTTATTCTTTGTACTAACTTTTTCGATTGGGATACAGAGCTATGTCACTGTGGTTTTAATATTTAGTGCCACTCCAGTGTTCTTGCCTGGAGAATCCCAGGGACGAGGGAGCCTGGTGGAACCCCCGTCTATGGGGTCACACAGAGTCAGACACGACTGAAGTAACTTAGCAGCAGCAGCAGCAGCCCTAAAAATTAATCATTTGAACATCCATCTCCACAGTTATTGGTATTTAAGATAGGCTCTTAAGTAAAATTTCTTTCAGTGTTTGGCACTTTTTTGAGGGGGAGGGGGACCCAGAGGAGGCCAGGTGACCACAGTTCTCCAGCATCACACGTTGGTAACAAGTTTTTCTGAGAAGGCCTCAGATTTCTCCACTCATTCCGCATAAGGAGCACAGTCACATCCTGGAAAATCACTGACACTTGAGACCTTGCTGCCATCTGTTCAACAGCCATAGCATCTTCCCAGCATCTTTCCTCTGTAAAGGGACAGAGTCTCCAGAATGCAGATCTCCCCCAGGCCTCTGGAGTTCTGCAGGCAAGAGTCTCCTGAACTGCCCCAGCTGGACTGCAACCTCAGGGCGGGACTCCACCCAGATGATACCTGGGCCAACCTCAGGCCTGGCTGGAAGCTGCTCACTCCAGTGGCAAAACTCAGTGCTCCTCTATTGATGCTTTTAAAGATGGATGGTCTATCTTTTTTCTTTTTTCTTTTTTTAAATACAGTGTATCATATATTATGTGTAAGAAAATTTTTTCAGATAGATGAAAATACATATATATATAGAGCAAATATATTCCCTTTTCTGTGATTTGCCCTTTCACTATTTTATTTTTACTTTTTTAAATTTCAGATTTTATTTATTTAAAACATTCATTCATTCATTTCTTTAGGGTTTTTCTTATGACCAGCTATAAAAAGTATGAAATTTCAAAGGAAAGATTCCATTGAAAGTGGTACCTTTTCCTTCCTAATACATTTTTAATATAAATTTATTTATTTTAATTGGAGGTTAATTACTTTACATTATTGTATTGGTTTTGCTATACATCAACATGAATCCACCACAGGTATACATGTGTTCCCCATCCTGAACAGCTCTCCCTCCTCCCTCCCCATACCATCCCTCTGGGTCATCCCAGTGCACCAGCCTGAAATATCCAGTACCATGCATCGAACCTGGATTGGCAACTCGTTTCATGTATGATATTATACATGTTTCAATGTCATTCTCCCAAATCATCCCACCCTCTCCCTCTCCCACAGAGTCCAAAAGACTGTTCCATACATCTGTGTTTCTTTTGCTGTCTCGCATACAGGGTTATTGTAACCATCTTTCTAAATTCCATATATATGTGTTAGTATACTGTATTGGTGTTTTTCTTTCTGGCTTACTTCACTCTGTATAAAAGGCTCCAGTTTGATCCACCTCATTAGAACTGATTCAAATGTATTCTTTTTAATGGCTGAGTAATACTCCATTGTGTATATGTACCACAGCTTTCTTATCCATTCATCTGCTGATGGACATGGAGGTTGCTTCCATGTCCTGGCTATTATAAACAGTGCTGCGATGAACATTGGGATGCATGTGTCTCTTTCAATTCTGGTTTCTTTGGTGTGTATGCCCATTTTTTGATTGGGTCATTTGCTTTTCTGGAATTGAGCTGCAGGAGTTGCTTGTATACTTTTGAGATTAGTTGTTTGTCAGTTGCTTCATTTGCTATTATTTTCTCCCATTCTGAAAGCTGTCTTTTCACCTTGCTTACAGTTTCCTTTGTTGTGCAGAAGTTTTTACATTTAATTAGGTCCCATTTGTTTATTTTTGCTTTTATTTACAGTATTCTGGGAGGTGGGTCATAGAAGATCCTGCTGTGATTTATTATTTTTGGCCATTTTTTTTAACTTTTGACATTTCTCTAATAGTGAATTTTTATTGAAGTATAGTTGATTTACAATGTTGTGTTAATTTTAGGTATATGGCAAATCAATTATGCACGTAGATATATCCACTCTGTGAATTATTTTCCCCTACAGGCAATACAGAGTACTGATTAGAAAGAAAGTGAGTCGCTCAGTTGTATCCGACTCTGCGACCCCATGGCCTGTAGTCTACCAGGCTTATCAGTCCATGGTATTTTCCAGGCAAGAATACTGGAGTGGGTTACCATTTCCTTCTCCAGGAGATCTTCCACACCCAGGGATTGAGCCCGAGTCTCCCCCATTGTGCTGCTGCTGCTGCTAAGTCACTTCAGTCGTGTCTGACTCTGTGGACCCCCATAGACGGCAGCCCACCAGGCTCCCCCACCTCTGGGATTCTCCAGGCAAGAACACTGGAGTGGGTTGCCATTTCTTTCTCCAATGCATGAAAGTGAAAAGTGAAAGGGAAGTCGCTCAGTCGTGTCCAACTCTGTGCGACCCCATGGACTGCAGCCCACCAGGCTCCTCCATCCATGGGATTTTCCAGGCAAGTGTACTGGAGTCGGGTGCCATTGCCTTCTACCTTCTGCATTGTAGGCAGACGCTTTACCGTCTGAGCCACCAAGGAAGTCTAGAGTCCCCTGTGCTAATGCTATATTTAAATATGTTGTTGTTCTTTAGTTGCTAAGTCATATTCTCCAATGCATGAAAGTGAAAAGTGAAAGGGAAGTCGCTCAGTCGTGTCCAACTCTGTGCGACCCCATGGACTGCAGCCCACCAGGCTCCTCCATCCATGGGATTTTCCAGGCAAGTGTACTGGAGTCGGGTGCCATTGCCTTCTACCTTCTGCATTGTAGGCAGACGCTTTACCGTCTGAGCCACCAAGGAAGTCTAGAGTCCCCTGTGCTAATGCTATATTTAAATATGTTGTTGTTCTTTAGTTGCTAAGTCATATACGACTCTTTGTGACCCCATGGACCAGAAAATTAAAAATTAATGAAATACATTTTATGAATCTAACTTTTTTGGTTTGCATTGTTGTGTCCTGGATTTTAAAAACATCCCTTTGACCTCTCTCCAACATCATAAAAAAAAATTCTACATTATCTTTCAGAAGACTTAATTTTACCTTGCAACAAATTCAACTTGATTATGGTATTTTAATTTTTCAATATATAGCATAAAATTCCTTTATATAAATTTTTTTTGGTGTTTGTATCTATTTTCATGACAAATATTCAATTTTTTTTTCCTTTTTTTTTAAATATCCTTATCTGCTGGACTTAAAAACTTTATTCACTTTTATATATTCTGTTAAGTGTTTTTTTTTCTTTACTATGAATAACTTATATACATTTATTATTACTTTGTCCTGAATGTTTGTAAAATTCCAAGCAAAGTAATGCAAGTCTGGAATTTGCTTCTTTAAAAGGTTTTTGCATTTGATTCAATTTTTAACAAAGTTATCCAATGTTTGCTTCTCTTATACTTTTTATGTGTCTGACTGCTCAGGAAGTGGAGTATTACTTCATTCAAGGAACACCTCTGAAGAGTAATCAAAACAAAGTTAGAAAAGTTTAGCTCATCAAACAGCTAGGGATAAATCGAAAGTGTTTTCCTAATTCCAATGCTCCCCATGAGTACAACTACAACCTACATTACAATGTATGGTTCTATAACCCTAGAACCTAGAGGACTAGAACATAAATGTAATAATAAAGAGCCTATCGTATGTAAACTCACTCACAGTATACATGTTTCTTATTAAAAAAATTGTATAAATATGATGATAATACAAATTTGTTTTGTAAATAGAGGCACAAACTTAGGTATAGAGACTAGACTAAACTAATACTCTCAAATTATTCTAGAGAACGGAAAAACTAAAAAGAAAAAGTAAATAGCTGGTGACAGCTTAATCTTATCATCCATGATATAGCTTAAAAAATAAAGAATTCTAGCAGAGGGATAAATATGCTCCTTAAAACAGAATATCTTCATTTTGATAACACCAGCGGTGATTCATTCTAGTATGAGACATGAGACATATTTAACATCAGGATAATACTTATAAAAGACTCCTCGGGTGGCACTAGCAATAAAGAACATGCCTGACAATGCAAGAGATTTAAGAGATGCCAGTTCAATTCAAGGGTTGGGAAGATCCCCTGGAGGAGGGCATGGCAACCCACTCCAGTATTCTTGCCTGAAGAATCCCATGAACAGAGGAGCCTGGTGGGCTAGAGTCCATATGGTTGTAAAAAGTTAGACAAGACTGAAATGATTTAGCCTGCATGCACACATACTTACAAAAAGACCTAGTTCAACTCATTAATCATAATGATATAATAAAAACAGAACTTCTCATGTTTTAGCATTTCTGCTTTTATCAATTCAAGGGTTGGGAAGATCCCCTGGAGGAGGGCATGGCAACCCACTCCAGTATTCTTGCCTGAAGAATCCCATGAACAGAGGAGCCTGGTGGGCTAGAGTCCATATGGTTGTAAAAAGTTAGACAAGACTGAAATGATTTAGCCTGCATGCACACATACTTACAAAAAGACCTAGTTCAACTCGTTAATCATAATGATATAATAAAAACAGAACTTCTCATGTTTTAGCATTTCTGCTTTTATAATCTTTAAAAATTTCATGATTTTGATTTTTTAAAAAATATGTTAGATTAGGGGCTGATTATTTTCATTGTTGGAAGTCAAGTCAGTGAATTAATGATCTAAAACTCTCTTCACAAATAATTCATTTTAACATGATCAAATTGGCATCTAAAAATATATGAATATACTCTTAGTGTGAATATTTGCATCTTTTCTGCTTAAACGATTGACAGAAAGGTACTTAAAAAAATAAATAAGAGCAGCTCCTTCTCTCATACATATGCCACATAATAAATGTGCTAAGAAAAGTGAGAGTACATTTGTCTTCCCTGTTTTTGGTAATGTTCCCACAGGACATTGCTGCAGATACATAGAAAATATTGATTTATTTTTAGAAAAAGAACATAAAAAAATATAGTTTCTGTTCCTTTGGTATGGAAAGTATCTTTGATATGAAGAATTCTGGAGTCTCCAGACTTTAGCAACTTCAATTCAGGCTTCAGACTTCTGAGATGGCATCACATATGCTTTTCAGCTAACATAATCTTGACATTTTCTAAATGAGATCAAATAGAAGCTAAGGTCTGAAGGATCAACAGAGTACCTAGAAAAAAGGGTTAGATATTTTCCCAGAATATTTATCAGTTCCCAAGGGCAAAGGGTACACAGAAGGTTCTGGGAACTGTGTTCATATTTGATTTGCTTATTTTATCTTCTCCTACAAACACTCCCATAAGTCCCTCAGTCACTCAGATACACAGAAAAAAATAACATTGTATGAATTACCTCTGTACTCAGTCTATCGGCTGCCTGGTAAATGATTATTGACAGCTTATGTGGTTTTTGCCTCTTGTCATGTTTGATTTCTATTTCATTATTCCATTTAAAATTAACTGTGGATTAAAGAACATGTTGATTACAATATTAAATATTATAACAAATCCCTTTATGATAAAGTTATTTTTCCACATTATAGGTTGCTATGTTTTATATTAGAAAATGTCTTCTTCAGTTCTAAAAATAACTAATTAGCATGGAATACCTAAACCAGGTACAATATGCTCTATGTTGAGGAACATTTTGAGCAAAAAATTGAAAAAAGTCAATTACTTTATCTTTCTTAAGAGTTGTGAAAGAATTACTGAGGTAAGGATTTGTTAATATCCAAAGCAGATGTGAATAGACTGCAAGAAGACTCATGAAAGTAGCATGGGCAGAGGAAGTCAGTTTAGCCATATCTGAGAAACTCTGAATTATAAACATGTGGTGATTATGAGTGAAAAAGAAGATATGATGTGAAAAATATTACATAAAATATAGAGAGTAGAGATAGAGTGGTCCCAAGTGAGGCTTAAATATCATGAGAAGAGAGAAAAGTAGTTCCATAAGAGAAAAATCATTCCTAAATCTTCCTCAGCTCCTATAAACTTCCTTTTTTAAGAAGGTGTATAACTGGTTACTTTATGTTTTCAGTCTACATAAGATGCTATAGTTTTAAAAATGGCAAATTAGTATTTCAATTCAAATAAGTAAATGTGAAGACTTTTGTGTTGAGATGTTGAAGAAGCTTTAAGTTTTGTACTTTCCCAACTGTCCCCACATCAAGAGAAATATTTACATATTGACACATTATAGTAGCTAGTGACTGGAGTCTATAACTATACTTTTACAAATAAGGAAGCACGCTGCTTAAGAGTTTCTGTACCAAAGATTCGATACTAATGATATTTATCCATAGGTCATAATATATGTTCCTTTAAAGGTGATTTAAAACTAAGCAGACATGATAGCACTATTTTTGAAATTCAAAACCAAGTTTGAACCGTCAGAAACATTAAGAAAGAAAGTCTCAGGAACATCTCCTATAGTTTACCCTGAAATTCAATAGGATCTATTGTTTGTTGTCTTGTTTAGTCACTAAGTCATGTTGGATTCTTTTGAGACCCATGGACTGGGGCCCATGAGGCTCCTCCGTCCTTGGGATTTCCCAAGCAAGAATATTGGAGTGGGTTGGCATTTCCTTCTCCAGGGGATCTTCCCAACACCTAGGGATTGAACTTGTTTGTGTCTCTGTCCTCTCCTGCAGGCAGGCAAATTCTTTACCACTGAGTCACCAGGGAAGCCCTTTCTGATCGTTAATGAGGGGCTTCGCTAGCAGCTCAGAAGTTAAAGAATCCATCTGCAATGAAGGAGATCTGGGTTTAATTCATGGGTTAGTCAGATCCCCCTGGAGAAAGAATGGAAAACCCACTCCATTATTCTTATCTGGAGAATTCCATGAAATGAGGAGCCTAGAAGCAGTCTATGGAGTCATAAAAAGTCAGACATGTCTGAGGGACTAACTGGTATTTAAGTAGTATTTAGCTACTGTGTTATTTCAGAAGATATCACACCTAGTTCAAACTAAAGGATAAAGGCTTCATAAATGGAATCAGTAATTATGTTTTATTAGGTAAGAAACCCTAAAAATAACTTCAATTTTCTTGCTTGAGAAATTTCATGAACAAAGGAGACTCATGGGCCTGAGTCCATGGGGTGAAAAAAGGGCTTGACATGACTTAGCAACTAAACAAGGCCACGGACAATAGATCCTATTGATTTTCAGTATAGGAGGTGTTCCTGAGACTTTCTTTCTATCCTTTCTTCAGTGGATCTTCCTAACCTAGGAATCGAACCAGGGTTTCCTGCATTGCACACAGATTCTTTACCAACTGAGCTATCAAGGAAGCTCCCAAATAACCTCAGTTTTAGTTGTAATGAACATATTATTTTAAGAAATAGATCATCAGAAATGTATGTGGAAAAATACCAAGTACAATAACAAGACCTATATGCATACACAAATCTAGAAAAAAAAAAATCAATTGACCAGTGTGCAAAATATTTTCATCAGATTAATATTAATTTAAAAATAGAAGTCTAATATATTTTACAACTTCATCAAGATATTCTTAGAGACCCTCAATGTTTCAAGTCTAGTTTTCTTAACTAATGCCATGCGACTGTTCTTAGAGTCTGAACTGCAGATTCTCCTTGTATGTTTATGTTCCTGCTTTCTACTCTCAAAATATTTTCTAGACCCTTTAAGCCAACTTACTTCCTACTTTCTAAAAATATGGGGGCTATCACCCTGAACATTCCTTAATTTGATGTAACATATCACAAGACTGTATTGTATGTGTGTATGTACATATACATTCCAGCTCAAGTTGGACCCAAGAGTGGCAACAGAAAAGTCAACAACCTCACATATGCAGAGATACCACTCTAATGGCAGAAAGTGAAGAGGAACTAAAGAATATCTTGATGAAAGTGAATGAGAAGAGTGAAAAAGTCAGCTTAAAATAAAATATTTTAAGAAAAAAAACAAAAACAAAAACTAAGTTCACAGCATCCTGGCCCATCATTTCACAGCAAACAGAATGAGAAAATGTGGAAGCAGTGACAGATTTCCTCTCTTGGGCTCCAAAATCACTGTGCAAGGAGACTGTAGCCATGAAATCAGAAGATGATTGCATCTTGGCAGGAAAGCTATGACAAATATATGCAGTGTGTTGAAAAGCAGAGACGTTATTCTGCTTAAAGTCAGTATAGTCAAGCCTATGGTCTTTCCAGTGGTCACGTATGGTTGTAAGAACTGGACTGTAAAGAAGGCAGAATGCCAAAATATTGATGCCTTCTAACTGTGGTGCTGGAGAAGACTCTTGAGAATCCCTTGGACTGCAAAGAGATCAAACCAGTCAATCTTAAGGGAAATCAACCCTGAATACTCATTGGAAGGACTAATGCTGAAGCTGAAGCTCCAATACTTTGGTCACCTGATGAAGAGCCAACCCTTTGTGAAAGACCCTGATGCTGGGAAAGATTGAGAGGAGAAGAAGAGGGCATCAGTGGCTGAGATGGCTGGATGATATCACTGATGCAATGGACATGACCTTGGGCAATCTTTGGGAAATGGTGAGGGATATGGAGGCCTGGCATGCAGTCCATGGAGTTACAAAGAGTTAGATACGACTATATGACTGAACAACATCCACATTTATATATATATATATATATATATATATATATACACACACATATATATATGTGTGTGTGTGTGTATTTATGTATGTATATTTATATTTACATATTTTGACATCTTAAAAAATCTTTCTGGCAAAGGAGAAATTGTCCCTCCATAGGCTAGTCAATTCTTAGACATAACGAAGTGTCCATCTGAAAGCATTGTGTGAAACTAGCCAATCCAGAGCCATAATTCTTTCTGATTCAGGTATCTTACATGGAATATTCTTTTGTAATACTCACCTTAGAGCTAACCACCAGTCAGCTTGAGATCACTCTGATAGCCCAAAGTCCACTGAATAAATTATTCAACTATCTAGTCTCAAATTGTCTACTATGGCCCAGAGAAAAGCCAATAAAAAATGTTCTAAGCATTCTCATGCCTATTCCTGCCTCCTGACCACCCAGCTGTTTTTCCATGTGGTTCTGCATGTCAGGCCATACCTCCTGTCTCTAGACTTGGAAATTTAAATGACCTTGTTTTATTAAAGAACAAAGAAACTTCAGAAGTGTTTTTCAATTCTATCAATTCAGAAATTTTAGATTTCAAATTTATTTATTTATTTATTTTAGTTTTTTTTTATTTTTTTATTTTTACTTTATTTTACTGTACAATACTGTATTGGTTTTGCCATACATTGACATGAATCTGCCACGGGTGTATATGAGTTCCCAATCCTGAACCCCCCTCCCACCTCCCTTCCTATATCATCTCTCTGGATCATCCGTGTGCAACAGCCCCAAGCATCCTGTATCCTGTATTGAACATAGACTGGCGATTTGTTTCTTACATGATAGTATACATGTTTCAATGCCATTCTCCCAAATCATCCCACCCTCTCCCTCTCCCTCAGAGTCCAAAAGCCCGTTCTATACATCCGTGTCTCTTTTGTTGTCTCACATACAGGGTTAAAATTCAGTTTGCATATATGTTCAAAATAAAATGTTATGTTTTCCCTTTTTTATTTTTTTCACTGTTGGGAATAATTAATAGAGATGCAATAAATATCCTGAAATAAGTATTTATACTTATACAAGTTTACAACTTTTAAAAGATTATTAATAATCTTGTTAACTTCTTAATAACTTTTTAAATGTTCATCAGTAAATGTGTGCACGCTCAGTCATATCTGACTGTTTGCAACCCCTTGAATTGTAACCTGTCAGGATTCTCTTTCCACAGGATTGTCAAGGTAAGAATACTGGAGTGAGATGCCATTTCCTCTTTCAGGGGATTTCCCAATCCAGGGATCAACCCCCATTTCCTGAAAGAAGATTCCTTACCACTGAGCTACCTGGGAAGCCCAGATGCCTCACATTGGAGAGCAGTTCCCTTTGATACCTAATGCAACTAGTAAAATATATAATTTAAGAGACAAACAATTTCAAATAATAATAATAATTTGACTGACAGAGGTCTAGGAAAGAAAAATGTAGCATATATGAGTTGTCATAGGTATCAAAATACATGCCTAAATTTTCATTTTACTGTACACATTGAAAGTGAAAGTCATTAAGTTGTTTCTGACTCTTTGTGATGCCATGGACCATAGACTCCATGGAATTCTCCAGGCCATAATATTGGAGTGGGCAGCTATTCCCTTTTCAGGGGATCTTCCCAATCCAGGGATCAAACTCAGGTCCCCTGTATTGCAGGTGGATTCTTTACCAGCTGAGTTACCAGGGAAACCATCGTAAACTTAAAGTCTCTACCTGAAGTAAAATTCATAATTCCTGCCTTCACTGAAAGAGCCCCTCCATATGCTGACTCCAAACAATCTCCTAAAAATAATTTTCCTCCTTTATTATTGGGTCAATACTGGTACTTGTAATATTTCCTCTTTAGTATGTTTTATTCATTCTTATATAAGCTATTTTATCCCTGAAGGATCCTAAACATGTTTGTACATATTCTACTATTAAAATTATTTTTCACTTTTTCTAGTGTTCTTTTAATAATTGTAAAAATTATGTAAATTTTCATTACTGCATTGGTTCAAAGTGATTTGAACATGATAAAATTGAATAAAAATTTAGCAAATCAATTTTTCTCTTTATTCAAAAGTTACCATACTTTGGAGTCTGTACAGGTTACACAGTTTTATCTGTGTTTATGATCTCTGGAAAGACAAGAGAAATTACATGTTATAAAATGTTTCATGTTTATAAAACATTGCATACAAAATAAAGTCATAATGAAAATAAGAGAATAAATTATTTTGTTCTTTAAAATTTTTCAGTCTAAGAAAAAATAAAAATCATAGTTTTATTTATGTATTTAGAATATAGAGAACTTTGCAGTCAATATTTAGTTCTAGTCTCTGTAAGCCACTAAATCAAAATAAAATTAAGTACTAAAAATCAAAATTCACATATTATTATGACATTTAAATATAAATTTATTCATTTTAATTGGAGGTTAATTATTTTACAATATAAGCTATTTTTCTACACTTCTAGAAAAGTTTTCTAAAATTTTAGACATTTAGTGTTGTAGTAAAGTATATTGCTGACATTTTGTCTTCTAGTGCATTTGAACACCACCTGATACTTTGTATTCTGGGGAAGACTCACTTGTTCGGCAAAGGAGATGCAAGGTTAAATTTTAAGCATTGACTGAAATGCTATTACATAATTTTCAACAAGTACTAAGTTTGCAGCTTTTGCAGCATCTTACGAAGATCAACTCTAGACTCTTGTAAGATCTTAACTCTAGCACTATTGATTGTATTCAATGATGAATGCAAAATTAGTAAAGAGCATATACTACAAGGTTGACTACCTTAATATAGCCACTTTGGTATATTGGTTGCTTATGAATGGAGCAATTATACACATCAAATATCCCAGGGCATCAAAGATTATAATAAGACAAATATAATTTCTTATTAAATAATCACATTGTATATTTCATAGATGTAGAAATGTACCCAGAGAAAAATAAACAGAAAGAAATTGTCTAAAATGCATTTCTTGAAATGATGCAAAGTTTTGAATAGTTTGATAGGAAAACTTGAAGTCTATAATTGCCTATTTCAAAGTGTGTGAAAGTTCCTAGTTATTTATGAATATTTGAAGTTATTTTCTTCATTCCTTGTTAATTGCTTATGACAGCCAAGAGTTAAAATATGGGTATCCTATTATATAATGTAGGAGAACAGCTGCAACACAGTCTGCTTCTGCTGATGCTCTTGACAATGTGTCTCCTAATGCCCTAAAAACAGCTTCTTCAGGCATGGCTGTTACTTCACACTTTCAGGCTCCAACAATTGGCCTACTGAATATTCAAGTGCCACACTGAAAAAAATCCATTTCCACCCATCACAAACAGATAGCAAGACAAATTTGCAGTGAGGGACAGAAAAACAAAGCAAATTGTTGACAGCCGTGGATGTCCTGGTTTCTTGAAGAAACAACCAAAAATTAACTTTTTGAAGAAATTATCACCTCTGTTCTTATGTAAAATGGTTCTAGGAGAATTATTTAAGATATTCAAAGAAAGAAAGAGATTACAGAAAGTCAAAATAAATATTGCAAAGATGAAATAGGTAAAAATTAAATTCAACTCTAGTGTAAGTACTGATTCACTTGTTAAAATTATGGAGGTCAGTAACAGGAAAGTCTCTGAAGATATTTTCTTCCTTGGGAATTTTCAGGTGAGCCTCTATAACAGATCAAAATTTATCTCTAGACAAGTTTCATATGACTTGAGTCAGAGACCTTTCCTCATTCCACCAGGATAAATTCTTCCACAGATTAATATCAGAATCAAGATTTTCAATGCATCTCCTGCTAGTGAGAACTTAGTTCATGAAATAATCTTCCTGGGGAAACGCTTGTACTCACTGTCTTTAACCTTTTAAACCTAGTCTAAACAAAACTCAATATAGCATAGGAAAATATACTACCTGATCAGATGTGAGCTCAGTGAATCCAAGTATCTTCCTTTTCAAAGTCATTATTGTTGCATATACATAAATCTTGATAAGGAATTCTTGGATCTTCATGGAAGTCGGTAAAATCAAAGTCACAGTGGAACGAAATGCAAATATATCTTATTCCTGCACATCTGTTTATACTGACCATCACGTTAGGGCAACAGGAAAACCACTAAATCAAAAAGATTTTTTAGTTATACAGAACTTATATACAAGCATTTTCTTTAATCATTAAGAAATGGGTTTAAATCTGCTATGCTGCTGCTGTTGATAATCACTTCAGTTGTGTCTGACTCCGTGTGACCCCATAGACGGTAGCCCACCAGGTTCCCCCATCACTGGGATTCTCCAGGCAAGAATACTGGGTGGCTTGCCATTTCCTTCTCCAATGCATAAAAGTGAAAAGCGAAAGTGAAGGCACTGAGTCGTGTCCGACTCTTAGCGACCCCATAGACTGTAGCCAACCAGGCTCCTCCATCCGTGGGATTTTCCAGGCAAGAGTACTGGAGTGGGTTGTCATTGCCTTCTCCTGTAAACATGTCTAATTGATATGCTTATATAATGAGGCTCAGGACAGGCTGAAAATTTGATAAATTACTTGGAAAAAATATCTCAGGACAAAAGAGGAAGTAGAAAACACACTATACCTAAATAAATTTTTACAATATGTAAAATGTAATCCCAAAGAAATTAGATAATCCCAGAAAGCTGTGAGCAAATTTATTTCTCAACAGAGACCACCAAGACCACAAATATATAGAACATAGGACTAGATTTTTAATACTAATCATAAAACTTTTTAAAATTTAATAGAAAGAAACATCAGATAGTATCTGTAACTGAGCAGTTTATAAAAATAGAGAAAACTCATTGATAAAATGGCTAAATAATTTTAAAAGATGATCTGAAAAAATGTGTTAAGAGAGATGAGTTTACTCACTAATGAGAAACCAGGTGAGAGAAACAGGGCATATAAAAGCATGGCCTGGGTTTGAATTGTGGTGTTGGAGAAGACTCTTGAGAGTTTCTTTGACTGCAAGGAGATCAAACCACTCAATTCTAAAGGAAAATCAACCCTGAATATTCATGGGAAGGACAATGCTGAAGCTGAAACTCCAATTCTTTGGCCACCTGGTGAGAAGAGTCAATTCATCGGAAAGGATCCTGATACTGCGAAAGACTGAAGGCAGGAGGAGAAGGGGACAACAGAGGATGAAATGGTTGGATGGCATCACTGACTCAAGTGATGAGTCTGAGCAAACTCCAGGAGATAGTGAAGGTCAGAACCCTGGTGTGCTGCAGTTTCTTTACATGTTTAGAAGTTTATAATTAAATGCTGAACATTAAGAATGATATATTCTTAAATGTCTGCTTTTGTTTTTATTTTTAAATGGTGTTGCTTTTATCTATCAACTATTTAAGTACATTTTTGGATTAGTTTGTTTTCTGAGATATATTTTAAAACTATGCTGGGCCAGAAAGGTTTCTCTTTACTCAAGTGTTCATTTCTACTAAAATGCAAAATAATTTTGACATCCCTAAGAAATAACCTTTGTGTTCGATATCTGCATAAGACTGGTTAGGGCTCAAATGTCTCCAAGTCCTATGTAAGCTAGGGAATTGCTCTGTTTCCAAGTGCCAAATGATTTCTTTGTAAACTTTATGAAACTTTATATAATGCATTAGTTTTTTATTTAAGTAACAGACCTAAAGGAACTTCAATGTCATTAAAAAAAAGATTGTTTTGCCTATGTTTACGGTAGTATGTGGTCCTAGAAATTCCAGCCGTTTCTACTTTCTCAAAAAATGTGCTTTGCAATTTATCAGGTTATGCTAATGGTAAAGAACCCATCTGCCAATGCGGGAAACATAAGAAATGTGTATTTGATCCCTGAGTTGGGAAGATCCCCTGAAGGAGGGCATGACAACACACTCCAGTATTGCCTGGAAAATCCTATGGACAGAGGAGCCTGGCTGGCTGCGCATGATTCATAGGGTTGCAAAATGTCAGACATGACTGAAACAATTCAGCATGCACATAAGCTTTTGAATAATTAATTTAACTTTTAATTTAAATATTCAGTTATTATATTAGATAATGTTTTATTTTATTTTAATTAATTTATTTTGTCAGTGGAATGGTCATATATTTTATCATTCAAACTTGACCATGTTTTCAGCCCCATCAACATGCCGGAACCACAGACATAAATAAGGTCATGGACAGAGAAGGACCCGTGATTACTCATTATTCTGCCATTTCAGAGTTTCCATGAGTATTTTCTTATTTCTGAAACTGGTTTTCAGAGGGACTTCATATGGATGATCGATTCTATCTGTGGTCCATCTGATCTCTTGTTTTGCTTCCTTTCCTTTCATTCCTTTTTTAATTTTTTAATCTATTTTTTATTGAGGGATAATTGCTTTATAGAATTTTGCTATTTTCTGTAAAATCTCAACATGAATTAGTCATATGTTTACATATGTGTCCTCCCTTTTGAAACTCCCTCCTTCTTCCCTCCCCATCCCACCCCTCTAGGTCAATACAGAGTCCCTGTTTGAGTTTCTTGAGCCATACAGCAAATTGCCCTTGGCTATCTATTTTACATATGGTAATGAAAGTTTCCCTGGAACCCTTTCCATACATCGCAGCTTCTCCTCCCATCTCCCCATGTCCATAACTGTATTCTCTATGACTGTTTCTCCATTTAGTTCAGTTCAATTCAGTTGCTCAACGTGTCCAAATCTTTGTGGCCTCATGGAATGCAGTGCACCAGGCCTCCTTGTCTATTATGAACTTCCAGAGTTTACTTAAACTCATGTCCAATGAGACGATGACGCCATCCAACCATCACATCCTCTGTCGTCCCCTTCTCCTCCTGCCTTCAGTCATTACCAGAATCAGGGTCTTTTCAAATGATTCAGTTCTTCGCATCAGGTGGCCAAAGTATTGGAGACTCAGCTTCAGCATCAGTCCTTCCAATGAATATTCAGGATGAACTAGTTGGATCTCCTTGTAGTCCAAGGGACTCTCAAGAGTTTTCTCCAACACCACGGTTCAAAATCATCACTTTTTTGCTACTCAGCTTTCTTTAGTGTCCAACTCTCATATCGATACATGACTACTGGAAAAACCATAGCTTTGACTAGATGGACTTTGCTGGCAAAGTAATATCTCTGCTTTTTAATAAGCTGTCTAGGTTGGTCATAACTTTTCTTCCAAGGACTGAGGGTCTTTTAATTTCATGTCTGCATTGACAATCTGCAATGATTTTTGAGCCCAAGAAAATAAAGTCTGTCTCTCTTTTCACTCCCCCACTCCATCTATTTGCCATGAAATGATGGGACCATATGTCATGATCTTAATTTTATGAATGCTGAGTTTCAAGCCAGTCTTTCACACTTGTCTTTCACTTTCAGTAAGATGCTCCTTAGTTCTTCTTCACTTTCTGACATAAGGGTGGTGTCATCTGCATATCTGAGGTTATTGATATTTCTCCCAGCAATCTTGATTCCAGTTGTGCTTCATTCAGCCTAGCGTTTCTCATGAGGTATTCTGAATATAAGTTAAATAGGCAAAGTGACAATATGCAGCCTTGACATACTCCTTTCCCTATTTAGAACCAGTATACTGCCCAGTTCTACAGTCTACATACCCAGTTCTAACTGTTGCTTCCTCACCTACATACAGATTTCTCAAGAGGCAGGTCAGGTGGTCTGGCATTCCCATATCTTTCAGAATTTTTCGTAGTTTGTCATCATTCACACAGTCAAAGTATTTGGTATAGTCAATAAAGAAGAAATAGATGTTTTTCTGGAACTCTCTTGCTTTTTTGATGATCCAATGGATGTTTGCAATTTGATCTCTGGTTCCTCTGCCTTTTCTAAATCCAGCTTGAACATTTGGATGTTCACAGTTCATGTACTGTAGAAGGCTGGCTTGGAGAATTTTGGGCATTACTAGCATGTGAGATGAGTGCAATTGCGATGTAATTTAAGCATTCTTTGGCATTGCTTTTTTTGGGATTGGAATGAAAACTGACCCTTTCCGGTCCTGTGGCCATTGATGTGTTTTCCAAATTTGCTGACATATTGAGTACAACACTGTAACAGCATGATCTTTTAAGTCTTGAAATAGGTCAACTGGAATTANGTAAAACTGGAAATCATATGATTGCAATTTCCAGATAAATTTTTAATGTAAAAATAAAATAATAAATTCCAGAAAGAGAATATAAAATACAGTCTTATTCCATTGAAAAACTTGGAAAAACATAAAAGACAATAGATACAGAGGAAAAATATCAAAAGCAAAGTTAATAAATGATATGCTTTGAAAAATAACTAGGTAAAGCAGGTAGCCACAGGACTAATAAATAGATTTGCAAGAGTATTATTTCTTATATTGACAAGAAAGCAAACCAGTGGAATATTAAAAACAATTGACAGGCAATTTTGATGACTAAATATATATAAAAAGAAGCTCATAATCACTTATGGAGAAAGCAAACTAAAGGAATTAAATATCTTTTTACACCCATCCCTGTTGGCTCAGACAGTAAAGAATCTGCCTGCAATGCAGGAGACCTACTTTCGACCCCTGGGTCAGAAGATCCCCTGGAGAAAGGAATGGCTGGCTACCTACTCCAGTATTCTTCCTGGAGCATGCCATGGACAGAGGATCCTGGCAGGCTACAGTGCATGAGGTTGCAAAGAGCTGGACATGACTGAGTGACTAACAGTTTCACTTTTTTCCACTTTACACCCATCAGAGTCTCAAAACATGAAAGACTAAAAACATATATTATGAGAGAGTGAGAAAATAGTATCATGGTACTATGAGGTGCTGGCACTTTTTGGAAATCAGTCTAGCAACATTTCATAAAATTAACAATAGGTAGCTGGCAATGGCACCCTACTCCAGTACTCTTGCCTGGAAAATCCCATAGACAGAGGAACCTGGTGGGCTGCAGTCCATGGGGTCGCGAAGAGTCAGACACGACTGAGCGACTTCACTTTCATTTTTCACTTTCATGCATTGGAGAAGGAAATGGCAACGCACTCCAGTGTTCTTGCCTGGAGAATCCCAGGGACAGGGGAGCCTAGAGGTGCTGGCACTTTTTGGAAATCAGTCTAGCAACATTTCATAAAATTAACAATAGGTAGCTGGCAATGGCACCCTACTCCAGTACTCTTGCCTGGAAAATCCCATAGACAGAGGAACCTGGTGGGCTGCAGTCCATGGGGTCGCGAAGAGTCAGACACGACTGAGCGACTTCACTTTCATTTTTCACTTTCATGCATTGGAGAAGGAAATGGCAACGCACTCCAGTGTTCTTGCCTGGAGAATCCCAGGGACAGGGGAGCCTGGGGGGCTACCGTCTATGGGGTCACACAGAGTCGGACACGACTGAAGTGACTTAGCAGCAGCAGCAGCAGCAGCAGGTCTTTTGAGCTAGCAATTTGTTCCTAGAAAGAAAATCCTAAGAGAGATAGAAGTATTTAAAGAGGATGATTGAATAATATTGCTATATCCATAGGGAATAATATGCAGCTACTAAAAAGAATGAATTAGAGTTACAGTAATTTGAAGAATTTTCTCAACATTCTGAAAACTAAGATCATGGCATCTGGTCCCATCACTTCATGGGAAATAGTTGGGGAAACAGTGTCAGACTTTATTTTGGGGGGCTGCAAAATCACTTCAGATGGTGATTGCAGCCATGAAATTAAAAGACCCTTACTCCTTGGAAGAAAAGTTATGACCAACCTAGATGGCATATTCAAAAGCAGAGACAACAAAGTCCATCTAGTCAAGGCTATGGTTTTTCCTGTGGTCATGTATGGATGTGAGAGTTGGACTGTGAAGAAAGCTGAGCACCAAAGGATTGATGCTTTTGAACTGTGGTGTTGGAGAAGACTCTTGAGAGTCCCTTGGACTGCACGGAGATCCAACCAGTCCATTCTAACAGAGATCAGTCCTGGGTGTTCTTTGGAAGGAATGATGCTAAAGCTGAAACTCCAGTACTTTAGCCACCTCATGCGAAGTGTTGACTCATTGGAAAAGACTCTGATGCGGGAGGGACTGGGGACAGTAGGAGAAGGGAACGACAGAGGATGAGATGGCTGGATGGCATCACCGACTTGATGGACATGAATTTGGGTGAATTCTGGGAGTTGGTGATGGACAGGGAGGCCTGGCATTTTGCAGTTATGGGGTCATGAAGAGTCGGACATGACTGAGCGACTGAACTGAACTGAGCTGAGGAATTTTCAAGAGGTATTTTCAAGCAAAAAATGTAAGATACAGAGAATATGATTTTTTTAAAGGCAAACAATAATAATAGAAACCCTATGTGTGGAGAAAAATATGTGAAGATGTATTCTAGATTCTAACACGTGTTACTGGGTGGAGGAAGAGGCTGGTGGATTAAATATTCTGAAACTTTTTTCACAGCCCATGAGAAAAACCAAAGCTATGGGTCTGTGATCTGATTCAATCACATCCTTAAAAGGACTTCCCTAGTGCCTCAGCGGTAAAGAATCTGCCATGCAGGAGACACAGGAGGTGTGGGTTGAATTCCTGGGTCAGAAAGGTCCTGGAGGAGGAAATGGCAACCCATTCCAGTATTCTTGCCTGGGGAATCCCATAAACAGGTGAGCCTGGCGGGCTACAGTCCAAAGGGTCTCCAAGAGTAGGACATGACTGACTGATTCAGCATAAATGATCAAAATGTGCACACTACTCCTGAATACATTTAAAACACACATCTCAAAACCAGTCACATAACTTCATTTATAAAACAAGTATGAGTGTTTCATTTTTGTAAGAAGAGATTTCTTAAAAGACATAAGGATTTACTTTCAAAAGTCCTAGCACATCCTCTATTGGTCCGGAAAATTAAGTGGGTAGGGAGGGTTTTTGTCCTAGCAACTAAAAGTCCTGCAATCCTTTATTGTTTATTCTTTTTACTCTTCGACTTCTTGTCCTTTACTCTCCCTAAGGATGAAATTAATGGTCAGCTGCACCTGTCCATCTGACCCAGTTGGTTAATTTAGAATTAAAATTCACTTATTCAGCACCACTTCAACCCCTGTGCACTACAATGATAGCAATAATTCCAATTAAAAATGTACCTATTCCTGCATGTACTATCTAATTCTTATATATCCTTTTTAAAAAGATAATTAATGCTTCTTTTTGTTGTCTCTGGGTTTTCTGTATTTCTCTGTCAATAACAGCTTTGCTTTTAATCATTTGTACCTATTAAAAAGCAGAAATAGGCAGAAAGAAGAGGGGAAAAAAAAACACATCATTTGTGTCTCTGTAGAGAAATTGCTTGGAAAGCTGTCAAAGTTTCTTTAGATGATTTAAATCAGGGAAGGTAGCTTTTACAGGAAATGAATGTGTGACAACAGATTAGGTAGGCGAATTCACTGTGGATAATTTATTTTTTGAACATTAGGGTGCCCAGTGCATTGCGGGTATGTATTTGTATGTGGGCATGCAAATCCTTATACAGTTATGAGGATTCAAAATTGCATATGCTTCAAATATAAAAACCTCCAGAATGAAAGCAACTGGTATTTTTTGGTAGCTTTTAGCAGTTCTAGGCCTCTCTGAGTGAACACACCACTCAATAAAATATATCTTGAGTTGGGCTTCCCAGGTGGCACTAGTGAAGAATCAGTCTTCCAATGCAAGAGACGTAAGAGACACAGGTTTGATTCCTGGATGGGGAAGATCCCCTGGAGGGAGGCATGGCACCTGCTTCAGTGTTCTTACCTGGAGAATCCCATGGACAGAGGAGCCTGGTGCGCTATAGTCCATAGGGTCTCAGAGTCGAACATGACTGAATCGACCTAGAATGCACATCTTGATTTATAAGTATAGTCAAATAATGAATTTTATTCCAAGCATTCTTACAAATAGGCTCCTCATGTTTCAGATCTATACCTAAAAGTTAAGTTATCCTGAACAGGCAGAGATTCTTAGTTACTTCTTAAAAAGCAATTATTTTTATCCACACCAAACCCAACCAACTAACTAATTAGCTAGCATGTCTCCTTTTATATTTTGTATAAATCTTTCTATGTTTTAACATTGTTAATATTTTGTGTATTTCACTTCCTTTCTATGTGTAAGAAACTTTGGTTAGAATTTATTTTCTTATCCTAATAACTTTTGTCTTTTATTATGACATGCCCAGGTGGCGCTAGTGGTAAAGAATCCACCTGCCAAGGCAGGAGACATAAAAGATATAGGTTTAATTTCTGGGTTGGGAAGATCCCCTGAAGGAGGCCATGGCAACCCAGTCCAGGATTCTTGCCTAGAGAATCGCATGGACAGAGGAGCCTGGTGGGCTGCAGTCCATGGGGTCGCAAAGAGTTGGACATGCCTAAAGCAACTTAGTACTGTGAAATTCTAAGCTATTTATTCTTAGAGTATTGATGTCTAATCTTAAATCTGAAGTTTTATATTTGGTTAATGATATACTCTTCTTTCATTTTTCTATATTTTGTCTTTTGTTATGTGGACTGTGATTTTTCTTTGTTTTCAGAGATTTGCATTATTGTCTAAGGATTTTGAAATATTCATACTCTTGGTTTTGTAAACCTTCATACATGCATACTTTTGAAGAACTTATAGTATCAGAACTCAAAGTCAAGTATAAAAGTCTTTTTTGATACTGCCAGTATAAATCAAAGTATTTAGGACATATTTATGAAACCTGATAATAGGTTCATATTCCTTTTATTATGATCTGGAATTTTCAGTATTTACAAGAACTGAATTTTATTCAACCTAATTTATTCTGAATTTTATTCAACCTAATTTTATTTTTCACTAATTTAAATGTCATTCAAAATCATTTCTTTTATGACTCTGAATCTTTACTTTGGATTCTAGTGTCCTTTAGCTATGGCAGGTCTTCATTTTCCTGGAAAATTTCCTGAAAGAATGCCTTGCTTTTGCCTCCATAGCTAAAGCTTCTGGGTATCAATTTTTTGAATAATTTTTGCATAACTTTCCCCTAGGATTCTATTTTCCTTGCTATCTCCAACTGCAGGGAGACAGAAAACCAATCTGATTTTTTTCCTTTGTATGAATTTTACCCAGATGTTTTAACTATGAGATATCC
>SJXQ01007394.1:60887-355264 GCA_006408695.1 Aepyceros melampus | reverse complement strand
CCATAATTGAATAAAAAAGATCATAGTATTTTGAGGCAGGGGTCTTTGTTTTCTATTTATTTATCTTTGGCTGCACTGAGTCTTCACTGCTGCATCTGGACTTTCTCTAGCTATGGAAAGTGGGGGTTACTCTTCACTGTGGTGCTCAGGCTTCTCACTGAAGCCTGGGGGCATCTCTTGTTACAGAGCACGAGCTCTCGAGCTCCGGCTTCAGTAGTTGTGGCTCACAGTCTCTAGAGGACGAAATCTTTTTTTTTTCATCATTCTTCTCAGCTAAAATTTGAACATTTTTGAATGTGTGTGTTTAGGTTTATTTTATTCAGAAATAGTTTTCTTTTATTGTATGTGTTTTTCTTTCTTTCTATTTGTTCTGGTTGCAGGAGTGTCAAACATTCTTGTGTTCAGTCCTTCAGTTGTATCCGACTCTTTGCAGCCTCATGGACTGTACCCTTCTGGCTCCTCTGTCCTTGAAATTTTCCAGACAAGAATATTAGAGTGGGGTGCCATTTCCTACTTCAGGGGATCTCCCGAGCCAGAGATCAAACCCAAGTCTCCTGCATTGGCAGATGGATTCTTTACCACTAGTGCCATCTGGAAGCTCCAAACATTCTTAAGAATACAAACTAAATACAGGGAAGTAAAGATCTTCAGTTTAATTACAGGTGTCAGATGGACAGAGAAGCCTGGCTTGTTGCCGTCCATGTGGTTGCAAAGAGTCGGACACAGTTGAGTGACTGAACTGAACTGTCAGTTTAGAATAAGTTAATATCCAAATTTCATTGTCAGTCTTAAGATGTTCATCCCCAGAACTGGTAGCCTATCTACCACAGTATCAATATTTTGAATGTCTAGATTCTTTCTGGCTGGACCCTGATTTTGAGCCTAAGTTCATCACTAACTGTCAACTAGCCCACATGGATGGTCTCCCCCTTAGAGTCAGAGAATGGCTTCTTATCTGGTGCCTCAGCTTTGATCATAACAACAACCAACCATACTTGCTTTGTTCTGGACCTTAACCCTACCTGCCAAAAGTCATCATTATTTTGCCTTACCCTTCAATCTTTTATTATACAATTAGCCTCCACTAAATTCACTTGTATAGAATCACACACAGAACGTCTATATATTTTGGTGTGTTTGTGTGTTAGTCGCTCAGTCATGTCTGACTCTTTGCAACCCCATGGAATATAGCTTCCCAGGCTCCTCTATCCATGGGATTCTCCAGGCAAGAATACTGGAATGGGTTGCCATTTCCTTCTCCAGGGATATAATTTGGTAGATCACTTAATATAGAGATACATTATGGAAGAAACATGAGTAAGCATAGGAGATACACAGTATAAAACTCCTATAGATCTTATTTCACTACTGTAATTGAATATAAGGTTTCAAGCTGCAAGTATGACATTGATAATTTTATAGGCAATATGTCAAAAAAGATAAATATCAAACCTTCTCAACTTTGTTAACTCTCTTGCAAACATGAGGTGATTAAAAGCTGATGCTATGTTGAAAATCACACCTCTTGCTTCAGACAACAAAAGAATACCACAAACTTTGTTACTGGATGAAATACAGCTTACTCAGCACCTTCCCTCAATCTTCAGGCAGTACCGTCCAAACTCCAGAGCTGTGATGTGTCATTAAGTAGTTCAGTTCAGTCTCTCAGTCGCGTCTGACTGTTTGTGACCCCATGGACTGCAGCACGCCTGCAGGCCTCCCTGTCCATCACCAACTCCTGGAGTTTGGTCAAACTCATGTCTGATGAGTCGGTGATGCCATCCAACCATCTCATCCTCTGTTGTCCTCTTCTCCTCCTGCCTTCAATCTTTCCCATTATCAGTCTTTTCTAAGGAGTCTGTTCTTCACATCAGATGGCCAAAGTATTGGAGCTTCAATCTCAGCATCAGTCCTTTCAGCATCATTAAGCAGTACCATGAACTTATTCCTATGGCTCCCTATTGTAAACATGCTAAGCCTGAAAGCAACAGTCACCCTATTCTAAGGACTCCATTTTCCCGAATATTCACTTTCATCTCCAAATAGCTAATTTTGTAAACTCCTTGAGGATAGGCACTTTTATCTTTTACCTTTACCCACAACATCCACTGGGCTTCCCAGGTGGCGCTAGTGGTAAAGAATCTGCCTGCCAATGCAGAAGACATAAGAGATGCGGGTTGGGTCCCTGAGTCAGGAAGATCCCCTGGAGGAGGGCATGGCAACCACTCCAATATTCTTGCCTGGAGAATTCCATGGACAGAGGATCCTGCTGGGCTACAGTCCATAGGGTTGCAAAAAGTCAGACATGACTGAAGTGACTTAGCATGCAACCATGCACCACACCCATATCAGGGGCTTCAACACAGCGTTTTTGCTCAGTAGAAAGTAAATGATGAATGATTAAAAGAATGAATTAGTAAAACAATTATTCATTCATATTCACACTCATCTTTTATTTCTGTATCAAAGTTAATTTCACTCCTGAATTGAAATAAGTTGAAAACCAAATAGTATGAGTTCTTCTTACTTAAACATGTCCATGGGACGTATGTTCTCTTTCTCTTTGTCACTTTACTTGGTTCCCTGGAAAAATATTGCTTAAGAAACACATTTCCCTCAGGTGCATGAGAAGATTTAATAGACTTGGCACTCCTTCTCTGAGCCGAGTATAGTAAGGCCCTGACTATTCTGGTTGCTGTCATCGCCTTCAAGACTATTGCTCTTCTATTTTAACCCCAGTCCTTTCAGGCACTTTGGAATTTGAGATAACGACAGAGTTACTTGATGTATTGAAAACTGCCCAAATTCTACTTTCTCTTTTGTTCTTCCTCCTTGGTTCACTGAGAACATTGTATCCAGCCTGTCCCACTGTTTCCCCCGTGAGATTTGAGATGCTTGTTAAAGAAAAACAACAGTGAAGAGGATAATTAATGATCCTTTGATGCTCGCCAGCTCTTAAGAGGTACTTACCTGCGGGCTTTCAAGTGTTTCAGAATTCCTTGACAGTCCCAAGTGCTTGTCCTTCCAGCCAAGTTCCATATTTCCTTCAGCGTATGGTAGACAGTGTAAATATTTTTTGGGTCCCCATTGCACTATAGCTCAAAGTATTGAAGTAAATCTTTTCCATGAGAATGATCACAGTACATGTAGAGTGTGCTTGAGAAGTATGTAGTTATGATGGTATGCCAAGTGCTTTCTCTGAAACTTTTGAGATAATCACAGATGTCCTGTGGAATTTGTCTTTCTTTCTTCTACTTCCAACACACAAAAGGATTTTAAAACCACTTCCTTAGCCAGAATTCATTTTATGTCTAAAAAACCTGAACTTTTTCACCCCATCTTATTATAAGCTGGGCTATTGAGGAGGAAATAAGTTAGTGTTTTATAAAACTTGGCAATTACTTTCTGATAGATAAATGATACATAGATACATAAAGAAATAAATAGGGCTTGAATTAAACATGAACTGGTATAAAATAGGTAAGCCAGGGTCTTCTTGGTCTTATGGAAGTTTTCTTAGGTCCTTGTTATTGTCCAGTTGTTAAATCATGTCTGACTCTTTTGTGATCCTATTGACTGTACTCACCAGGCTCCTTTGTCCAAGGGATTTCCCAGGCAAGAATACTGGAGTGGGTAGTCATTTCCTTCTACAGGGGAAATCCAGGGATCAAACTCACATCTCCTGCACTGGCAGGCAGATATTTTACCACTGAGCCAACAGAATTAGCATAGTTCTGACTGATGAGTAAGGCTTAATACAAATAGAATAGAAAGTTTGGGAATGAGAAGGAAGAATAAAAGAAGAGCATCTTCTATTGCCAAGAGATTATTATTTATTTGGACAATTTAAAAGACCATTCAAAAAGTCACTATGACATTTTGTCTCATTTTACTTGAAAAGTGATACATTTATTCCATAATTTTCTCATTTATTCCATAATTTTCTCAGTTATCACATGTAAGAAAAGATGTTGCCAAGCACCTTTTCTCTTCTTTTTTACCATATTTGTTACTGTCCATGTCTGTGTTGGGTTTTAGTCGTGGCAGGTGGGCTTCCCCAGTTGTGTCACAAGGCTCCGGGGTGCATGGACTCAGTAGCTGTGGCCTGTGGGCTAAGTGGCCCCAGGCGTGTAGGAGCCTAGTTTCCAGACCAGGGATCGAACACATGTCCCCTGCATTGGAAGGCGGATTCTTAGCCACTGGGCTACCAGGGAATTCCCTTTTTATCTTACGATACTATTTTTATAAGCAAAGAAGTTTTATCAGAAATTCTATTTTGAGAAGTTTCTGAAATCAGGGATAAACTTTCCACCACAAAGTTAACTCAGCATCTCACATTATAAAAATCACCTAAAAAAAAATCACAGAACAGGATGAGTAGACAAGATGTTAAAGAGTTTGTTTTGAGATAAATCCTGCCAGGAAGATGTTTTCCAGTTTCCAAAACCCTTTCGGGATTTGGGGGTTTCCAAAACCCAAGACCCTCATTTATTCACAGCTCTGATATTTCATTATGCAACTGGGTGTTGCACAACTTGAGAAATTTTCATCATTTAGACTACCAGGCTGTGTTAACATGGTGGCCTCCAATCCATATTTGTCATTTTAGACAAATAGTTGGCCAAATAAGAACCATAAGAAATAGTTCTTATTTTAGGAGCATTGAATCTTTCCCCCAAAATAAACCTTATTCAGAACTACACCATATAAAATAGATAAAAGCATGATCACTCTGGTGGAAGTGGAGATGGGGCATCCCATAGACCCACCTCACAGAGCTCCCTGGAAGGGCTTTTATGTCTCTACGAAAAGCAATTCAAATGCGGTGCTTTAAAGCAAAAAGTTTGTGTAAGGAAAAGACATATTTTTCAGGTTAGTTGAAGCCTTGGAAAGTGGTTTGATAGAAAAATATGAACATGGACTTCAGTAAACCACTTCAGATGTGAGTCTTGAGCAAGTCATAGCTGTTGTAGGACATTGGATTAGATAAACGAGAGAGGTATGAGGTTTTTTGTTCTTGCTTTTGTTTTGAGCCATAGGCTCTTTGAGAATCTGAAAAAAAAATTCAAAGTGGTCTCCCTTTACCTTGTCAGAACCACATAGACCCACATCTATGCTTTCAGAGTCCAAGGATCTTTGGCCTTGACCTTCTGGGGCTCCATGGGCATCTGCTCTACATAAGCATAAGGCCATTCAGATCTCAGAGTTATTTTACATTTGTTAAGCACCTTTAAGGGATTTTTCAAGTCTAATGAGGAAAGTTACTTCTGCTTTCTGTTTGCTTCCCAATGGGGGTCAGCTGGCTCCCCTGCTCCATAGAGGCAGAATAAGACTACATGCCCTGCTCTAAACAGAATTTTTGCAACATTTGCTGTCTTCAAAAAAATAGAAAGGCTGGTTCTAATGAGTATAGCTCCATGGTACAGTCCTTCCCTTTCCTGCAAATATGTTTTACAAAGCAAGTCCTTTTGAAGTGAAGAACCACAATCATCTTAAGCACGAAACAACCCTGCCCAACAGGGAAGATATAACCTGCAGGGCTGCAGCTGCTAGAAATCAACTGTGTCTAGTTAACTAGACAGGGAGGCTGAAGATGGCCAGCAGCTCTTTCAAATCAGAAAACCTCAGAATCTGCATGTATTAGGCACGTACTATTTCTTGTTGAAAAAACTATGACCAGGATATGCTAATATTCATCCTCCCTCTCCTCTTCTCATTAGAAAAGACCCTGATGCTGGAAAAGATTGAAGGTAGGAGGAGAAGGGGATAACAGAGGACAAGATGGTTGGATGGCATTGCCAACTCGGTGGGCATGAGTTTGAGCAAGCTCTGGAAGTTAGTGATGGACAGGGAAGCCTGGTGTGCTCCAATCCACGGAGTCGCAAAGAGTTGGATATGACTGAGACTGAACTGAAATGAATCCTCCCCTTCTATTCCCACTCAGTTCCACACTATATTACTGCTTACAACTCAGTTATTGATAGTGATAGAAAACCAGTTGCCTCTGAATCTGGAAGTGCCCAAATTTCTAAATGACTGACACTGAGGTTCTTCTTTCTCTGGACTCTCCAAATCATCAATGCTTTTTCCTCTTCTAAGACATTGATGAAATTCTAGACTTCTGTGGTGGTTCAGTAGTCAGGAATCCATCTGTCAGTGTAGGGGAAGGGTTCAATCCCTGGTCCAGGAAGCTTCCACATGACTCAGAGCAACTAAGCCCATGCACCACAATTACTGAGCTGCGAATACCAAAGCCCATGTGCTCTAGAGCCTATGTTCTGCAACAAAAGAAGCCACTGCAGTGAGTAACCCATGCACCACAATTAGAGGTAGCTTCCACTCGCTGAACTAGAGAAAAGCTAGTGCATAGCAACGAAGACACAGCACAGCCAACAATAAATAAATAAACATTTTCTTTTAATTTAAAAAAATGCCTTCAAAAAAAGACATTGATGAAATTCTAGCCTACATATAAATTCTGTGTACCCACTTGGAAAATGTACATTTCTGGAGAGCAGGAACTGAATTCCAAATGAAAAAATAGTGTCTTCTTGTCTATCAACTTCTATTTATCAATTGGTGAGTTTGCCCAGAGCAGAGAGTTAGAATTAGAACTATTTCAAGGATGGAGTTTTATAATCAAGTAATACCTGTCCAAGCACAGAAGTTATTTTAAGGATCTTAAACTCTCTCTTCAGCAGCCTTTGTCAACACCCCTGGCGGGGCTCCTGCTCACCAAGAGAAAGCAGTACTAGTTGAGCAAACTGATAGATAAACTGATAGATAATGTAAAAAAGGCAAAGTAACATGCATAAAATCCCCACAAAATGTTTATTTTTCTGTCCATTTGGGTTTAAGAAAATGCAAAGCATTTTCATCTATTATTTTTACATCACAAAATATATGTTTTATCTATGTTTCAATGTACCTAGGAAATTTCTGGATATGCACCATGAAACACTGAATGATGACTTCCTGGGAATGAGAATGCGACAGGTTGGAGGAAGTCCTTCGCTTATAAGCATAATTTCTGTAGGAGGATCTTCACTATCAAGTGAGTTGGTAAAGTGTGAGTTCTGAAAGAGTTAATGCTGATATCAAGTGTAATCCCTAGACTGGAATCTCTTTATAGGAAGATTCTTTTGCCACTTTAGGGCCTTGGTCATTTTCTGAAACAAAATAGGTTTGATGTATTGGTTGATGTATGATGAATCAACCAACCAATTAACCAACCAAGAAAAGTGCCTTAGACATGACTCCTAAATTATAACTCTAGACTAGTTCTACCCAAACCTCTTTCTTGCTTCACAATAACCAGGTAGACCAGAATTCACATTTTGTTTATATCATGCATTAGCTGTAGTAGTTGGGGTGAATTCTGAAATATTTTGCAGTTAAAGTTTCTTCTTTGTGGGATTTTCCTGGCAGCCTAGCAGTTAAGACTCCACCCTCCCACTTCAAGGGGCATGGGTTCAATCCCTGGTCAGGGAGCTAACATCTTAGTTCCCTTAGTGTGGTGTGACAAAAAGAGTTTTTTTAAAAATTCATAAAGGTTTCTCCTTTGTAAATTGGGAATGATCCTCAAGACTAAATATGGATGAAGTCACGGAGCACCTACTTAGCTCAGGGCTATGTGAATGGTAGGTACCACTAGTGTTAATTTCTTAAAGATGCCCCTAACTTTCAAGGCTAACTTTGTGGTTCTTTTTTCCCTCCCTATTTAAATAATGTGATAGGAACTTAACAACAACAAAAGTCCTGCAAAAGTATTACTCAGCGCCTGCTGGTGATAGAATATCTCAGACTTGGAGTGTACTCCCTTTGAGCACTCACAGAAGTGAATGACAATAATTTACAAGACAACACAGCTGAACTGATTAATCATTTAGTGCCCTATGCCGAATCCCAGGTTTCCTTGGCTTCCCTAGCGTGCTTGACTATTTCTCAATGCCCTTCATGTGATGCTTAATAAAATGTCATATGTGCCCTTCAATAGGCAATTACATTCAGTTATCCCATTTTGAAAGGGACAAAAAAGAACAAAGAGAGACTTTTAGAGTGAATGCCATCCTCACAAATCAGTGTTTAATCTCTTATAATCCCTTTTTCCTTGGATACAATATGAACCCTATGTGAATTTAGTCAATTTCCATAAAAGCATTTCTTTTGAACTCTTTGAAAATCGTGCATACCATATTTCTAGAATTACAGTCACTTTCCACTTTTACATATTATCTATTTTTTCTAAGTTTCCTAGAAAGTTAAAAAAAAAAAAACAAGAAAAATGGCAAATTGTTTTGTCTAATCATAACTTTGTTGGTCTAAATATCCAATGTCTTAAGTTGCTTTTAAAACCTAACAGTCTAAAGTCTAGACAGACATTTCAGGGATTCTGTTAACTATTCGGTCAATTCAGTTGAATAAATTAGATATGACTAACTCATTTTGGTATCCCCCTAACTCAGCTTACTGCCTTGTCCAAACGTAGTAGGCACTAATAAATATTTATTGATTTAAGTTGTTTGTTCTTTGAAGTTAAATGTACTTAGGTTGAAACTAGAGCAAGTAATTTTGATAATGCATGTGAAGTGCTTAATAACTTATATTAAGTTCTTTTCTAATTTTGTGCACCTGCCTTTGATAAGTGAGTTTCATTTGTTCTCTTACGTTATTGAGCTTGGGTTTAGATGCAGATTAGCAAATTACTTTTCCAATATCTATTATCTATTTTGTTTTTAATAACTGTTTATTGGGTTTTAAGTCATCTCCCCATCATCTTTGCTCTAAGCATCCCTCTGTTGTGAATGGTTACACAAATAAGAAAAAAGTAAAGAAGAAACACCACGGATGCCAATGAGAACAAGCTTCCTGCCAGCAGGTGAGATTCATTAATAAGTGAGAAGGAAAATCATTAATGTTTCACTCCTATGAGACAATAACTCTGTAAGAATTAGATTTGATCAAATAATGATTAGATGAATTAGAGGAGGACTCAGATTAACTGTGAAATTATTACTTCTGGGAATCTGGTTTTGTACTTTTTAATTTTTAAATATGGGAGCATGATTCTAAGAGATCAATAAATCTAAGGAAAGAATAAGATTAAGATATCACCCAGTGTGTTTCTATATACAACCATAATTATACTATTACAAAGTTTATTAAAATAACCAGATGTTGGGTTATCCCTCTTGATCCTTTACGTTTTGAATTCCAGTAATCATGAGAAATAGATCGGGAAACAGTGTCAGACTTTATTTTTTGGGGCTCCAAAATCACTGCAGATGGTGACTGCAGCCATGAAATTAAAAGATGATTACTCCTTGAAAGGAAAGTTATGACCAACCTAGATAGCATATGCAAAAGCAGAAACATTACTTTGCCGACTAAGGTCTGTCTAGTCAAGGCTATGGTTTTTCCAGTGGTCATGTATGGATGTGAGAGTTGGATTATGAAGAAAGCTGAGAGCTGAAGAATTGATGCTTTTGAACTGTGGTGTTGGAGAAGACTCTTGAGAGTCCCTTGGACTGCAAGGAGATCCAACCAGTCCATTCTGGAGGAGATCAGCCCTGGGATTTCTTTGGAAGGAATGATGCTAAAGCTGAAACTCCAATACTTTGGCCACTTCATGCAAACTGTTGACTCTTGGAAAAGAATCTGATGCTGGGAGGGATTGGGGGCAGGAGGAGAAGGGGATGACAGAGGATGAGATGGCTGGATGGCATCACTGACTTGATGGACGTGAGTTTGAGTGAACTCCAGGAGTTGATGATGGACAGGGAGGCCTGGCGTACTGTGATTCATGGGGTTGCAAAGAGTTGGACAGGACTGAGTGACTGAACTGAACTGAAGCCATCATAACCAAACCACCAAGAAACATATACTTGTATCATGCAATCTGCATTTTGTCATTGTGTATGCATGCGTGCCTGCTAAGTCACTTTAGTTGTGTCTGACTCTTTGTGACCCTATCGACTATAGCCCCCCAGGCTCCTCTGTCCATGGGATTCTCCAGGCAAAAATACTAGAGAGGGTTGCCATGCTCTCCTCCAGGGGACCTTCTAGACTCAGGGATCAAACCCTGGTCCCTTCTGTCTCCTGCATTGGTAGGTGGGTTCTTTACCACTAGCGCCATTTGGGAAGCTCTTGTCATTGCAACCAAAACAAAATGTAAAATGTAGCTTTTTTGTACCGTATTTTTTCTAAATATGGTATCATCATCCCAAAACTGAGGTTAGAGTTGGCTTTATAAAATTTAGTTCCAAAGGTAGGAAATATAGCTGATATACATAGCTGATATATAGCTATATATAGTCAGATGAATTTTCTTGCCCTCTCTTTCTGAAGAACTGGAAACAAAGAAAAACACATGGATAGCCCTAGCTTCTCTGATAAGTTGACTGTCACATATAAACAACCAATGTGTCATGAGACACAGAATCCTGTAGCTCTACACTTAGATCCAAGCAACTGGGTGCTGTCCAGGGCCCTACACTTAACTACCCTTCAGGTGCTTGGGATCACCCAGAACCAACAGTGCCATGTGTGTGGGATATCCCAAGCCTGGACAAGAACCCTCATGGTCCTCAGTCCTGGTTTCCAGGGTGCTCTCTGGGCCCCCTTCAACCTTCTACCACCAAACACGGGGTTGACCAGATAGCATGAAGATGCTGAGGTTCATTTCAACTGGGTTGTCCTGTTTTAGGCCTGGATTCCAGGGACCATTTAGTAAGCAAATTACTCTAGTTCCCTGGCGCCATACTTCTTTCATAGAATCAGCTGAGATTAGACCCCCAGAACATTGACTTGTGGGAACATCATGTCAGATATCAAAGAAGGCAATGGCACCCCACTCTAGTACTCTTGCCTGGAAAATCCCATGGACAGAGGGGCCTGGTAGGCTGCAGTCCCTGGGGTCGTGAAGAGTCAGACTCGACTGAGCAACTTCACTTTAACTTTTCACTTTCATGTATTGGAGAAATGGCAACCCACTCCAGTGTTCTTGCCTGGAGAAACCCAGGGATGAGGAAACCTGGTGGGCTGCCGTCTATGGGGTCGCACAGAGTCAGACATGTCTGAAGCGACTTAGCAGCAGCAGTAGCAGCATGTCAGATATAAGCCAAGACTTGAACCCTAGATAGAGGCTCATTTGTGACTCTAGCCATCCATGTTCTGGCCTCGAAAATGCCTCTGGACTTCACTGTCTGAGACTTTAGTGTGGTGTTGGGTATCCTTTACCTCATGTTCTCATAACTGCTGGCACCTAGGGTGGCCCCTCCATCTTTACAGCTTCCACATGCTGTCCTGGGGGTGGCTGCCCTCTTCCCACGGCTTTTGAAGTCATTGCTCCACAGTGCCAACAGGCCTTGCCAATCCATGTCCTCTCTCACCTCCTATCCATGTACTTGCTGTATTTCTCTCCAGATTGCCCTAAGTTGTACCAGAGAAAGAAGGGACATTGTGTGTACAAAGGAGACTGCTCTTCCCACTCTGCCCACAGTCCCTGAACCACAGTCCCTACAGGCGGTGCTATATGGACAACAGTTTACATTCTAGGAACACAGTGATTACAGCCTAAAGTGGTTGGAAGAAGAGTTATTCTGTTTATGCCATAAAATTCTGACAGGTAACTATTACATGATTAGAAAACAAACTTGCTCACATTTGCCTGCATGTGCCAGGTAAGCCTGCTTTGTGGTCCCCTTCAGGGAAGCCCAAACTTCCCTGGTGGCTCAGTCGGTAAAGCTTCTTTCTGCCTACTATGCGGGAGACCCAGGTTCAATCCCTGGGTCAGGAAGATCTCCAGGAGAAGGAAATCGCAACCCACTCCAGTATTCTTGCCTGGAAAATCCCATGGACAGAGGAGCATGGTAAGCTACAGTCCACGGGGTGGCAAAGAGTCAGACACGACTGAGCAACTTCACTTTCACTTTCAGAGAAGTCCAGCAACACTCCTTTCTGGACAGAGTCACTGGAAGCCAGTATTCACAGGTGGTTCAATGGATGATGTGGCATCATGAAGAATGATGTGGTTGACATTAAATAGATGGTATGAGGAAACCTGCTGCTGTTGCTACGTCGCTTCAGTCGTGTCAGACCCTGTGCGACCCCACAGACGGCAGCCCACCAGGCTCCCCCATCCCTGGAATTCTCCAGGCAAGAACACTGGAGTGGGTTGCCATTTCCTTCTCCAGTGCATGAAAGTGGAAAGTGAAAGTGAAGTCGCTCAGTTGTGTCCGACTCTTTGCAACCCCATGGACTGCAGCCTACCAGGCTCCTCCATCCATGGGATTTTCCAGGCAAGAGTACTGGAGTGGGGTGCCATTGAAGCAAGAAAATCTATATTGCTTCAAATACAAATATGAAGAAACTATGGCATGGTGAGAAATAACAGCATTGCCACCTTTTTTTTTTGTCATGGTGGGAGATATGGAATTAGCCAGGAGACAATGTATTTGACAATAGACAATATAAATAGATGGTATTAGACATTTGACATGCATTGGAATGGATAACAAACAAATCCATAAGTACTACTTTTCTACCCTTATTTTATATCTTCTTCAATAAATCCCTATATCTCATGAATGCCTGTAACATATGTATTTTATAACGGTTTTTTAAATGAAACTCTTTATAGAGATCTAGCAAAAAATATTTTATCCAAAGCTTCACAAGCCCTAGCAGTTGCCCACAAGGTCTAAATTTGGAAAGGTTTTGATCTATATCCTTATGCAATACAAAAGCAGCTAGACAGTGTTTGTCAAGTCTTGTCAATATCAAGTACACTGGGAAGAATTTACCATAATCTCATAAGTCAAACAGTTATGTTTTGGGTCAGTGACTTAATCAACTTGGACTCCTATGACAAAATATCATATACCAAGTGACTTAAACAATAGACATTGATTTCTCACAGTCCTATGGGGCTAGGAAGTCTAAGATCAGGGTGCCAGATGGTTGGGTTCTGGTGAGAACTCTTTTCCTGCCTTGCAGATGGCTTTTTGTCTTGTATCCTCACCTGGCAAGGGTAGAGGGAGGGGGAGGGAGGGAAAGAGATAGAGAAGTAGGGCAATCTCTCTGTTCTTTATTTATAAGGGCCTTCACCCCACCATACAAGAAAAGTATTAGTTGCTCAGTCGTGTCCAGCTCTTTGCGATCCCATGGACTGTAGCCCACCAGGCTCCTTTGCCCTTGTAATTCTCCAAGCAAGAATACTGGAGTGGGTAGCCATTCCCTTCTCTAGGGGATCTTCCCAGCCCAGGGATTACCATAGGTGTACATATGGCCCCTTCCTCCTGAATCTCCCTCCTACCTCCCACCCCATCTCACTGCTCTAGGTTATCCCAAAGCACCAGATTTGTGCTCCCTGCATCACAGAGTACATTTCCACTGGCTATCTAATTTTACATATGGCAGTGTGTATGTTTCAATGCTACTCTCTCAATTCATCCCACCCTATCCTTCCCTCAATGTGTCCACAAGTTTCTCTACCCTCTTGAGTTTAGTTTGTAGGAGTCTGCAAATTAAACTAGCAAAAGACAGATTAGGCATTCAATCTTAATTAATGTTTATGTGCACAGGAGTTCACAGAAAAGAAGCAAAACTCAAAGAGAGATTCAGGGACAAACACACTTTTTTATGAAGGAAAAAGGGTTTGGACTTCAGGGATGATAAGCTGTGGGGAAGTGACTTGGAAATATATGTGAGAATTAATGGAAAACAAGGGCTATTTAATAAACTCTGTTTATGCAAACTCATCTTGATGTCAACTCCTCAACTTCTAGGATGAGTTATTTTTCTGTCTCTGGTATGGAATGGAGGGGATAACCTTCTCAAAGGGAATTTTATATACTTCTTTTATGCCAGCAGTCCCCAGCCTTTTTGGCACCAGGGACTGGTTTCATGGAAGACAATTTTCCTATGGACCAGGGCTGGAGAGATGGTTTTGGGATAATTCAAGTGCATTACATTTGTTGTGCACTTTATTTCTATTATTATTACATCGGCTCCACCTCAGATCATCAGGCATTAGATCCCAGAGGTTGGAGACCCCCGTTTTAAGCAGATAAGGAGAGTGTGGAAAACTCTTTCTGCATCTGAGTCTCAGTGGCCTTCAGTACGAAATAATCCATATACCCGAGGGTCATAGTTAGGGTGGCATGTTCTGATGTCCCTCACTGATGAGAGTGGTCCTCAAATCTCATTATGCATCAAAACCACCTGCGGAGATTTAGTATCTTTTTAAATTAGTGATTTGGTCTCCTTTGGTCTGAGGGGGACCCAGATGAATGTCTATTCAGGGAGCTCTGTTGGTGACCCTTACATGCAGCAGTCACAGCCTGTGTGGTTCTCACCTGGGCTGCATAAGAATATTGTCCAAGATCTTTTTAAAATACATCAATGCCAAGGCCCTACCCAAGACTAATTAAATCAGAATTTCAAGAGATGGGGCCCCTAAATTGGTCAGTTGGAATTTAATAAAATCCCAGACAACTCATTTGAATAAGTATTGAGACCACTGCTCTAGAATAACTTCACCCTGTGTCCTCTATCTCTACATGGTGAAAAAGCATCATCTCTTTTCTCCCAATGGACTGATGTTTTCAAAGCTGTACAGACAAAAATGTAATTGTAACTAATTTAAATGCCAACATCTGTTACCTTTGACCTAGAAAATGTTGTCATACTTATAATGTTCAACCACGAATGTCATTGGCATTTAAGCTGATTCGTTATTTGAGTAGACCTGTCCCGGTCTCCTGAAAAGCAGAGTTGTTCTAATTTCATATATTTGCATTTATCCATAAATGGACTGTAAAAGAATCTGGGGGCCGTGGAGGTCCTATCAGAATTGCGCCTCAAGGAGCTTTAGGATTATGCTGTGCACATTTCTGCTGTTCCTTTCCCACCTGCCTTTACAGAACAGGACCACAATGTACCATCACCCCCCATAAGGTGGGAGGCAAACCTGATAAGCAAAGAGAGGAGCTGGCAGGTTTGGGAGGGACACCACCAAATCTCAGGCTTGTGTTTATCCAATCGTTAACTGCCACAGCTCTTGAATAACTGTTGTTTAAATTCATTTCTCAGCAGCAGAACAAAGGGGGTGGAATGAAAGCCATGCCGTCGTTAGAGCGCTCATTAGAGTCAGTGAAGAGAAAGCAGGCTTTGAGATCAACATTCTCAGGGAGACAACATCCAGACCATCTTTTGGTTCACAATAAGATCAGTAGGCAGAGCAGTGGTTAGGCAAAGCCATTTGCTTTGTCTGCAGAAAGATTACAGAAAGGAGGACAATCAATAGCTCCATGGCAGAAAATCTCCCTGGTTTGTGCAACCCTTTCGCTGAATCTTTTGTTGCTAATACAGTTTTGGTAATAAGAATCTCCTCCAGTGCCTTTCAGGGCATGCATTCTAGGAGCGGTTAGTCAAGCAGAAAGGCCACAGATCAAGCCTATTGTCTGCTGCCAAAGGCTCCATTGAACCCTAATGGACATAGGAATCTAGCTAAACAAAGACTCCTTAGTGCTTTGCTCAAATGAATCCAACATCAGAGGCCAAGGGAGTCATTTTGATTATCTGAAAAGGTAGTGATTAGAAGGTGCATATATTATGAACACCAAAAGGGGGGTGAAGGTAAAAATGAGAAGGATGAAAATTCTCTAGCTGTCATGTTTTCTCAAGGGTTTGTTGGCAAAAACTTGAAAGCAAGCTTAGTAGCCCAAATAGAGTGATCTATGTGTCCTTTATCTATTTGAATGCAGAAATGTGCTATCACTGTCTCTAAAAGAGACTGTTTGCAGGTTGCATTAGTGTTTTAACTAGTCTTCCCAATTTGTGACAAATGAAAAAGAGGAAAGGCATGGTCAGCTTGTACAAGTCATTATTGTTTAACATTGGTAACTTCTAGAAATCAAGTGATCTTTTCTCTAAAATCTTAAGCATCCATTCTCTTAGTCTGAATTGCTAATTTCTGCTTTGACTCTGTTTATTTTCTCCTCTAACTCTAAAGACACTCTTTACTTGATGAGTAAAGTGATATTGTGATATCAGTCAGTGACACTGTGCTTTCACACTCAGGGTTAGAAATTAACAAAGGAGAAAGCCTTTAACTGCTGAAATTAAGAAACATAAATGCTGAGAAGATCTGCTGGAGAAGGACATGGCGACCCACTCCAGTAGTCTTGCCTGGAGAATCCCATGAACAGAGGAACTTTGCAGGCTACAGTCCATGGGGTTGCAAAGAGTCAGACTTGACTGAGTGACTGAGGACACACACACACACACACACACACATGAGAGAAAGTTACCTTAACTTGAAGCACAGGAAGTTGGCCACCACCAAAAGGGCTCAATCCCTGCTCATCACGGTTCAGTCCCTGGGTTGGGAAGATCCCCTGGAGAAGAGAATGGCAATACACTCCAGTATTCTTGTCTGGGAAATCCCATGGACAGAGGAGCCTGGGGGCTATACAGTCCAAAGGGTCAGAAAAAGTTGGACACGACTGAGCAACTAACACACACTGAAATAAAAACAAAAATAAAAAACCAAAAAAACCAGAAATTACTACCCATGCTATTGACTGATCATTTACCATATGACAAGAAAGAGTTAAGCTCATTTAATATCTACAAATATCCTGAGGGATCGACAGTGTGTTACTTGAGTCTTGTCTAACTCTGTGATCCTATGGATGGTAGCCCACAAGAATACTGGAATGGGCTTCCATGCCCTTCTCAGGGAATCTTCTCAACCCAGAGATCAAATCCGCACCTCTTACATCTCCTGCATTGGCGGCAGGTGCTTTACCACAAGTACTACCTGGGAAGTGACAAAAGTGAGGTTAAGGGTACTTAGGTCACTTACTAGAAGTTAGGTAGCCACTAAGCAAACTGACTAGGACCTAGGGCTGGCTGAATGAGACCCATACTTCTTACAACCTTCTCAACGTTCCCTTTAATGCCCTCCCCAGATTTGTCCTTTCCTTTTCTTCATCCTACTGAGGTTGTCTCCCAAGCCTGTCCTTTCTAAAACTAAAAAAAGATCTGTTTTATTGCTCTCAGATTATGATATAGAGAACTTCAGTTTGAACAAAGCTCTTTATTCAATTGGAATGTCTGATTCCTTTTCACCGTATCCATTTAAGATAACTTCCTATAAAGATTTATAGGAAAGAAAAATGCGGGCAGGGCAGGGAGGGGGCGGCAAAAAAACATGCTGACTGCAAACTCAGTGATTTGCTTTGCTGCTCTCCTCCTCCACGATGCTACAAGCGCCACTATGAGGCTGGTTCTACTTCAAAATTTGCCCATTTGAGTGCAGCTCTGGGAGAAGTAGGGCACTCAGAGAGTGAGTCTCCTGGAGCTTCCTTCAGGTGAAGCAGACACTCAACCAACTCTGACGTGTGGTCAGATGTAAGCAAGCAAGGATTTCACATTGCTTTTCCTATGGCAGGGATTTCTACTTGGTTCTCCCTTGATTTTTAGTCACTACTAGGGTTTCTCTCATGGTTCAGATAGTAAAGAATCTGCCCACAATGTGGGAGACCTGGGTTCGATCCCTGGGTCAGGAAGACCCCCTGGAGGAGGGCATGGCAACCCACTCCAGTATTCTTGCCTGGAGGATCCCAAGGACAGAGGAGCCTGGCAGGCTACAGCCGATGGGATCACAAAGAGTCAGACACGACTGAGCAACTAAGCACAGCACAGCGCAGGTATTCCAGCATTAGAAAGGAAAATATAGGATGTACAGTTGAATTTGAATTTCAGGTAAGCTATAAAAATTTTTCTAGTCAATGTAAATTTATAATTCAGGTAATAGTAGGTAATGTTTTTGGTTTCCCTAAAGAAGGAAATGACAACCCACTCCAGTATTCTTGCCTGGAAAATTCCATGAACTGGGGAGCTTGGAGGGCTGCAGTCCATGGGGTCACAAAGAGTCAGAGGCAACAGAGAGCACACACCCATGCAAAGGAGTTTCCTGGGAGTCTAATGACTAAAACTTTGTGGTTAGCCCACACAGGGTGCATGGGTTCTATATCCAGTCAGGGAACTAAGGTCCTACAGACCACACAGGGCGCAGTCAAAAAGAATTTTTTTTAATAATAGGTAATGTTTAGTATAGATGTTGTTAATACAAGTGTGACCCATGCAATATTGAGAATATCCTTATACCAAAAGTTTTTTATTTTAAAAATTATATACTGCTAATTAGAAATTTAAATTTAACTGGCTATCCTAACTTTATCTGGCAATCACAGAATTCACTATGATGAATCTACACATGAAAATGGAACCTGGGATGGGCTATTTGTACAAAGAGACTTTGCCTTTGAATTTAAAAAGAAAAGAGAGTGACAGACACTGTATGATATCACTGTAAGTGCATGATATCATTTACATGTGGAATCCAAGGAAAAATAAGCTAGTGCATAGCTTCCCTGGTGGCTCAGTAAGAAATCTGTCTGTCAATGCAGGAGACACAGTTTTGATCCCTAGGTGGGGGAGATCCCCTGGAGAAGGAAATGGCAACCCACTCCAGTATTCTTGCCTGGGAAACCCCACAGACAGAGGAGCCTGGTGGGCTACAGTCCATGGGGTCGCAGAAGAGTCAGACACGCCTTACAGACTAAGCAACAACAACAGAGAACAAAGGCATGTCTAGTCACAGAGTATTATGGCACACCACTTCACCACACACTGTAAATAACTATTTAATGAAAACAGGGACATCACTGACAGAATAAATTAAGACACACAATAACAAAGTTGCACATTTACGTACAATCTATTCTGAGTACCCTCATGAGAAAAGTAAAGAAGGTGCCAATTGGTGTAGCATTCCTTTGTAATTTTCAAGCGATTTCATTGCCATTTGATTGCTATTTTATTGTCTGTTTGATATCAGTCTTGGTAGAATATTTTCTGGATACATATGTATTCAATTATACATTCATTCTCTTAACAAATATTTATTGTGTACTAACTATGTGCAATGTAACACATTTAACTTGTGCTCTCCTCCTTTGTGCATGCTCATTTGTGTTCGACTCTTTGGGGCCACCTGAATGGTAGCCCATCAGGCTCCTCTGTCCATGGGATTTCCCAGGCAAGAATACTGGGCTGGGTTGCAACTTCCTACTTCAGAGATCTTCCCGACCCAGGGACTGATCCTGCATCTCCTGCTTTGGCAGGTGGATTCTCTACCACTGTGTCATTGGAACTCAAAAATGAGTGTGAGGCAACCATCATCTTCAAAAAAATGCTACTGTTCATTAAAACAGTGTAACTGCCTAAGAATGCAGGCAGGAAGGTGTCACTTATGTCTGAAGTTAGAGGCTGAGTGTGGTGGGCACCACTAGACCTCTTATTGGACAGTGTTGGAAAAAGAGACACATCCTAGTCAGAAACCAGTCCTTATAATTGTCATGTGGGTATTTATTCAGTTTTGCTGCCTATTATTTCACACTAATGGCAAATTGGTTTATGGACATTTTGAAAAAAATAATTTACTTTTAAAAGTAAAGCATGGCCAGGGCCTTTAGTTACCGTTTGATAGTCCTTCATTTTTTGCTTGAGTGGTTTTATTTTTAATGTCATGAGTAGTTAGCCTTGAGTGCACATGTTAAGTTTTTCCTCATGTTTCAGCATTTTGTGAGGACCAACAAGCACCAGTTTTACATTTAGGAGTGAATTCTATCCTGCTTTCTCTGTGCCTCAATCAGGGAAACATTTCTTTTCTCAGGGCCTGTTTGCTGTCGCTGTTGTACTATCAATAGAATGTAAAAAATATATATTATGACCTCTATCTTCCTACCAGGTATAGTAACGAAGGCAGTGCCTGGGAGACGCCTTCAGCCTCCTGGGGATTCTAAAACACTGAGCTGCTCTGTATCGCTCAGCTCAGCTGCCACACATTCCTCCAGTTGGTGGTAGTTATGAGGAGCTGTTGACCGGACCTTTCAACTCAAACGAAAGCGCCCTTTCCCGACATGCAAAGTGGCTGTGTTTGCACTTTAGCTGCAGGTCTTGGGGCTTTGGATCTTGTTGCTTATTGGGTTTACACTGTGTGGACCAGGGCTGCAGAGAGAAATTGCCATTGGTCTCATTACTGTGTGTCTGGGCTCAGACTCCAGCTGAAGCATTTGGCTTGTTGACTTCCACACTGGAATTCATTTCCTTCTGTGCTCTCCAATTATTGCTACTTCTTTTTGTTTAGACAGCTCCAAGGAAGCCAAAAACTATGCCAGTGTAATTAATTCCCTCAATGTCCTTCTCTAAGAAGACGATTATTCCACAAATATCAAGAATAGCCAAACAATGTTCAAAAATCTTTGTATTCATCCTTCATTGTGGCCAATCCCATCAATGTTTAATACAAAACAAATCCCTGGACACTGAGCATAGGAGCTAACAGGCAGACTGTCACAGAAGAGAACTCAGCGAGGTCAACAGTCATTTATTTCAAAATATCATTTCTCTACCAAGGGCAAGTCATCTTAGGGGTCAGCCGACATTTACCTGGTAGTTCAAGGGAATAATTTCAGTTATTCTGCTATCCTTCACGTGACGTTTTTCCTTATTATCCATCAATAGTGAGTCACAGTCATATTAGATGCTGAACTCAATTTCAGCAATTTTTTTTTCTTTTCTGCTTCAGTGTTATCAGCGTTAAATTCTAAGTATTGTGCATGAAGGGGTTGTCAGTATTTGCTTTCCAATTAACTGATAAAGCCCTTTGGAATTTCCCTACAACATGTGAGAGACCTTGAAGGGAAAACTATCCCTGGATGAGGAGCTTCATAAGATTGTTCAGTGACACTTGGGATTACCTTGTGTTCCTGAATGATTCTAACCAAGAAATATTTGTCATGTTTAATTGACATTTAGTGTTACAATTATGTATTAAGTATATTTACTCCAGCCAAGCATTAAGGTAAGTAAAAACATAGCTTATTCCCTCATAAGAATTAGGGGAAAGCATGCTAAACATTTCCTTATCTACTGACAGCTAGATTGTCCGTAGCCGCTTATCTCCGGTGGCCTTTTGGGGATGTCATCTCCAGGTTTGTGATCAAGATCAGCGTCACAGCAGTGTGGATAGCCACTTGGGATCCATCAAAGCAGGGCCGGCTCTGGGCCCTTTCTCTGCGTAAGAAATAGAGCCTGATCTTGATCCTAACAACATCTGTTTAGGATTACCTACTACTTTTCAGTGCTCCTCTTTTGGCCTTCGATCTTTTGCATAATCCTCTCCAATTCTTATCTCCTAAGGGTGCCACTCTGGCTTAAAATGAGATAGAGTGTCTGCCTGACTAGAGATACGTGCCTGAGCAATGTGAATTCTTCCCTGTAAAAGTTTGGGTTCTTTCCCCACCCCCCGCCCCCTTGCATTTACACTGAATGTTAGAGAAAAGGACAAGAAAGAAGGGAAAGTGATGACATGTGAATTTTCCCCACATGGTCTTCCTATCATCTCTTCTATTTCTAAAATTGCCTCTTTTCTCTTGGGAAAGGGGGGAATGCCTTCTTTGCATAACTAAGTGTGGCTGTGCAGAGGTCAGGCTTAGTGAGAAGTGATAGGTTTGGTAAAGTGGGTGAAGATCCCCACAGTACAGCAATTTTTTAAAGTTGCTTTTTTTCTGTATCAAGATTTTTATTTATTTTTTTTTGTGAGTGTGTGAATGGGGTTGAGGTTCTTACTCATGGACTCCTACTTCAAAAAGCTTTCAACACTCAGAACAGTAGTATATTCTCACATTTTCCTATTGCTATTGTTACAGTGGACATAGTAAATACAATGGGCACATCTTGTGATGCCTAAAACTGTGGAAAGGGAAAAATCATGATAGTGCAATGTCTTCATCACCAAAGAAAAAAACTGCAACCTTAGAAAAGGTGATGAGAGTTTAGTGCCTGGAAACAATACCTACAGGCAAGTTCAAATGTTCAAAGATGCTGATAAACAAAGAGATGGGGAGACTTGGAACGTCCATCTGCATGCTCAGTTGCTAACTCTTGTCCAACTCTTTGCAATCCTGTGGACTATAGCCCTCCAGACTCCTCTGTCCATGGACTTTTCCAGGCAGGAATACTGGAGTGGGGTGCCATTTCCTCCTCTTCCCAACCCAGTAAGTGAACCCACATCTGCTACAGCTCCTGCACTGTGCAGGTTAATTTTTTTTTTTTTTTTTATACTGCTGAGCCACCTGGGAAGCCCCAACATTTTTGGAGAAGACCCTCGAAATGTCTCCCCTCCCCTTTCTTGCACTGTCTGCATTTCCACACAGAAATACACTCACACCAATCACTAATACTTACAATTATCCTAGGATATCTTCTGTTGAAGCAAATTGAAGTACTATTTAGAAGGATGCTGGTTGCATGAACCACCATCTATCAACTCAAATTTGTTTACATCTGGTTAGAAGATGTAACTTCTAACCAGTTCTTACCTGGTTAGAAGAACTCTTGAGTAAATTCAGCAGAGATACTCTGGCATCCTAAACTGACCTAATTAACTATGTACTTGGGATAAAGGGTTATGGGGGATCTATTTGTACTTCAGTCCTGTCCGACTCTTTGTGACCCTATGGACTGTAGCCTGCCAGGCTCCTCTATCCATGGGATTCTTCAGGCAAGAATACTGTAGTGGGTTCCTACGCCCTCCTCCAGGGGGTCTTCCTGACCCAGGGATTGAACCCACAGCTCATGTCTCCTTCATTGGCAGGTGGGTTCTTTACCTCTATCGCCACCTGGGAAGCTCCGTACCTTAAGAAAGTGGGCAGCAATTCAGATGCTATTGTGGGGGTGTCTAGAGCCACAGGTAAATCCTGAGGCTAGAGTGACGGATGAAGGGGAACAGAAACAGCATCAAAAAGAGAGGATCAAGAGAGATTAGTGAGTTATAAAGGATGCTGGAGGAAGAGCCTTTAATTCATAGGTAACCATGGCCATGAGTGTCTCTGAGTATTTCTCAGACCGGCCAGTGATTATATGGGCAGCTATTTCCCTCACGTTTATGAGGCCTCATAACTGAGTCAGTTGAGATCTAAATAGTTCTTTTTGTAAAAATACACTGTTAAGAAAATATCTCTGTGAAGAAGGCTGAGTGCCAAAGAATTGATGCTTTTGAACTATGGTGTTGGAGAAGACTCTTGAGAGTCCCTTGGACTGCAAGGAGATCCAACCAGTCCATTCTGGAGGAGATCAGCCCTGGGATTTCTTTGGAAGGAATGATGCTAAAGCTGAAACTCCAGTACTTTGGCCACCTCATGCGAAGAGTTGACTCATTGGAAAAGACTCTGATGCTGGGAGGGATTGGGGGCAGGAGGAGAAGGGGACGACCGAGGATGAGATGGCTGGATGGCATCACTGACTCAATGGATGTGACTCTGAGTGAACTCCGGGAGTTGGTGATGGACAGGGAGGCCTGGTGTGCTGCGATTCATGGGGTCGCAAAGAGTCGGACACGACTGAGCAACTGAACTGAACTGAACATCATCTAGTGATCTGTTAGAACTGGAAATTAATCAGTAGGAAACAATCACTTCAGAAAGTCTTTGCTACAACTAAATAAATGTGAGATAAGTTAATATGAACGGGTAACAAGAAATGATTTCCATATTTTACTGACAAGTCATGTTAGGAATCATTATTCTAATGTCTTATGAACTTCCTGTATTATCAAATGACATTCTAGAGTAATATTATGATCAGAAGAAGAGTTTTTCATCAGCATGTGACATAAGCAAGGAGGTTCTGTGACATATACATGTTTTCACTTCCTTAGCAAATCATTGCTTTCAGAACATTCTAACAGAAAAGTGGAAGTCACTCAATCGTGTCTGATTCTTTGTGTCCCTGTGGACTGTAGCCTACCAGTCTCCTCTGTCCATGGAATTCTCCAGGCAAGAATACTGGAGTGGGTTGCCATTCCCTTCTCCGGAGGATAGTCCCAACCCAGGGATGGAATATGGGTTTCCTGAATTGCAAGTAGATTCTTTAAAATCTGAACCACAAGAGAAGCCTTTGTAACAGAAAAAAAAGAGAAATTTAAAGTTTTTTGATGGACTTAATATATTTAGAAGGCCCTGGAAAGCCATAGTCATCACCATAAATTCTATTCTCATCCCAGTAAGTTTTTCCAATGTGAGAAGTTTGTCTCCATGACTTAAACAACTGTCTATAGCTGATACTGAATGACGGCAGGGCAGGAGCCTTCTTTGCTCACTCAGGATGGCTCTTGTGTTAACAGCTGGGCCTAATTCCTGCACTGAGGATCAGAAGATAATTGAATAGTCTAGAGCCCATCCAGCCAATTGCCTAGGGAAAAGTGTCTCAGGAACAGAAAGCAGAGCTGAGGAGGATGGGACTGAATGTTGACCCTCTGCCCCTGCCATTATGGGGATGACTTTTGACCACAGTAAGTCCCCTACATACGAATGAATTTCATTCCAAGAGCACATTCGTAAGTCTAATTTGTTTTTAAGTTCAACAAAGAAAGGCTAGGTACCTAACTAACACAGTTGTCTATATAGCACTATACTGTAATAGGTTTATAATACTTTTCAAACCAATATTACATAAACAATAAACTTCCCTGATAGCTCAGTTGGTGAAGAATCCTCCTGCAATGCAGGAGACCTCGGTTTAATTCCGGGGTTGGGACGATCTGCAGAAGGGATAGGCTAGCCACTCCAGTATTCTTGGGCTTCCCTGGTGGCTCAACTGGTAAAGAATCCACCTGCAATGCGGGAGACCTGGGTTCAATCTCTGGGTCAGAAGATCCCCTGGAGAAGGAAAGGCTACCCACTCCAGTATTCTAGCCTGGAGAATTCCAAGGACTGTATAGTACACAGGGTCTCAAAGAGTTGGACACGACTGACAGACTTTCACTTTTTCAAACACAAAAAATCAAGAAGACATTTTTAATCTTTTAGTATAGTACATTGAAAAGTGCAGTCACACAATCAACAGCTGGCGTACAGGTGCTGGCATCGAATGAACAGACAAGAAGGGTTACTGACTGGAGGAGGGAGAGAAGGTGGGAAGTGAGAGAGCCGAAGGATTGTCAGCAACAGGGGATAAAGGGCAAGCTGCAATTCCACTCACACCTGACATTGATAGAATGCACATTTGCATCTTTAAAAGTTTGCAACTTGAAGGTTGCTATGTACAGGACTTACTGTGTGTCTCTGAGAGGGCCCTGGAGTTTTGAGTGTGATCTTGGGTTCCTCCAAACTCTAAGTGAGGGGAACTAGGGCAGAATGCTCTCACTCAGGGCCACAAGGAAGCTCAGGTTGGATGTGCATAACTAGGATAACTAGCCTGCAGGGTTAGCTTGGGTGGAAGAGATTCATGTTCCCTGTTGAGGCAGAGATGCCAGCTCACATGATTTTTAGGAAGGAGGTGCCAGTCTTCCCGGTTCCAAGGAGCTGTTGCATGAATGTGTCCCAGAGTTTGGGAGGGGATGGTCTTGGCAACAGAGGACACTCGGGGGCCACAAGGCCTCTCCGGTATCTGCAACATGGTGACAGGGTGCAGGCTCACACCTCCAGTAGGCTAGCATGTGGCCTCAGTCTGCACAAGGCAGTGGAGGGACCCAACGAGGACACGCACAAGAGGTGACCCCAAACTAATCAGGGCCCGTAAAGGGGCTCAGTGAAAGCACAGAAGGCATCACTGTGTCTTAAAAGTTATGGTTTATGCATTTTCAAATTCAGTAAGGAAATCAGAAGTCAGTCATTAACACAAAGGAACAGAATCATTCAATTGATAAGCTGAAGTTAGTAAATATATGCTCACCACGTAGAAATTGTATATTTTTATATATCAAAGGAATATTTGCAAAAATGATCGGATAGATACTGGTCTACAAATGAAACTTTAATCAGTTTTTCCTGGGACATATGATCTGATAAAAAAAAAAAAGTTTGGAATTGGGTAAATTTTTAAATTTACCCAAAGCAGAGTAACTCCTGAAAATTAGTGAAAGTCTTGCAATTTACACTTAGAATACAGAAGACTCTACAGATGAGCAAAGGGCTTTATGTGGGCATTCTTAAATGGGGCCTTCCTCTTGACCCTGCCTGGGAAAGTAATATCCGTGTGTAAACATCATGTGGAGGCCCCCAGGAGGCCCAGAATGTAGAGCTGCCTTCAAGTGAAGTAGCTTCTAAGCCGGTTACCCGAGGAAACAAGAGACTCACCCAAGTCGTTTGATCCTGGGGAACTCTCTTTGATAGCATCAGAAATTTATTTACATATGTTCCTTTGTTTCCTTTGTTACTTTTAATGCGCTCTGCCATGGAATTTAGTATTAGGTGGCTCTAGTGGTAAAGAACCCACCTGCCGATGCAGAAGACATGGGAGATGTGGGTTTGATCCCTGGGTCAGGAAGATCCCCTGGAGGAGGGCATGGCAACCCACTCCAGTATTCTTGCCTGGAGAATCCCATGGACAGAGAAGCCTGGCAGGCTACAGTCCATGGGGTCACAGAGATGGACATGACTTAGCGACTGAACACACACACACACATATATACACATATGTACATATACATATATGTATGGGTAATATAAATATATATATAAATGTATATAAAACATTTATTTTATATATAATGTATATAAATGTATGAAAGTGACAGTCGCCCAGTCATGTCCTACTCTTAGAGATCCCATGGTCTATACAGTCCATGGAATTTTTCAGGCCAGAATATTAGAGTGGGTAGCCATTCCCTTCTCCAGGGGATCGGCATAAATTATATATAAAATATTTTATATATAAAAATATATCATTATGTAATACATATATAAACATATATGATGTGTATTAATGAGAAATGGAATATTTTTATGAGAAATGGAGTATTTCCTGCCATATCAATAAACAATGATGCCACAGTCATCAGCTATTGCAGCCTTCCAGGGCAACCAGGAAGGAGAACAATATCTGAGATCTGGCACTAGGTTATAGCCGCTTCCTGTGGTGAGAACTGAGGAAAAATACAGGACCTGCCCCCAGAGAGCTGAGATGCATATGAAATTAATGATTGCAATAAGTGCATACTCTTGCATCTTTCCAAACACAGAAAAGTACTAATTTCCTTACTTGAACTTTCAGGTTTTCTTTAATTCACAAAGATACTTTTTGATGTTCAGACTACCTGCCCTTTGTTGCAAACTTCTATATAACCTGAGTCCTCCCCACTCTCCCACGCCTGCCTCCTCTAAGCCGTTTTCTCAGGGTCACTTGAAAGGCTGTCTCCCAGGCTTCCAAGCCCTAAAAACTCCCACCAAATAAAACATAATTCTCAAATTTTGGGTTGGGAATAAAGTTTATTAATTTATTTGTGTTTCTGGCTCCTTGCTTGCCTTGGAAGAAATACCAGAAGCTATGGGCCATTGTGGAGGTTATTCTCTATCACCTCTGCCAACTCTCCAGATGTTGCCTTTTATCACTCAGGTTACCTAGGAAAGCCCTGTCCTCTCTCTCTGTGTCACCTGAATGGCTGAGACTGAAAGCTGACAAGAGCCACAGCAGGTAGAAGTAGAAGGAGTTTCCTTCTCAGGCAAGGGTCTCACACCTCTGAGCTGCGGACCGGTACCTCCTGCCAGATCAGTGGTGGCATTAAAGTGCACAGTAAGTGTCGTGAGCTTGAATCATCCCCAAATCACCATCCTCCCCATCCTCGTCCATGGAAAAATTGTCTTCCAGGAAACTGACCCTGGGTCCCCAAAAGTTGGGACATCTGCTCTAAGGCGTGTTAAAAACAAGTCTGGATACTCTTGCCTGGAAAATCCCACGGACGAGGGAGCCTGGTAGGCTGCAGTCCATGGGGTCGTGAAGAGTCGGACACAACTGAGCGACTTCACTTTCACTTTTCACTTTCATGCATTGGAGAAGGAAATGGCAGCCCACTCCAGTGTTCTTGCCTGGAGAATCCCCAGGATGGGGGGACCTGGTGGGCTGCTGTCTATGGGGTCACACAGAGTTGGACATGAGTGAAGTGACTTAGCAGCAGCATTCCAAGAGAATTTTATATTTTTTGCTTTTATGAAGATGTAAGGAATAAGGCACATTCACCTGAGAAATGAAGGATAATGAAAAAACTGACACTGTTTAGAAAATTTCTGAATGTTCAGATCCCACTGCAACTTACCGAATTAGAGTTCAAGATGCACTGCCATGAAGGTCTCAGTTTGCATATACCAAGAAAGAAAACTATTTCCCTGATATTCTATTTACGTCTTCTTAGTTAAATAAATCTTAATTTGCACCATTGTGGTGTAGGTGTGCGGTATTCTAGGCAGTGCTGTGTTAAACTTTGATAGAGTCAAAAATGCCAGAAAAACATGAGTGACCTTCTAATGTAAACAATTTCAAGGATTGTATTAGTTACAGTATTAGCTAAAGTTGTATTGATTGTGCTGCTACTGTTGTTCAGTTGCTAACTCATGTCAGACTCTTTGTGACCCCAGAGACTGTAATCCACCAGGCTCCTCTGTTCATGGAATTCTGCAGGCAATAATACTAGAATGGGTTGCCATTTCCTCCCCCAGAGTATCTTCCCGACCCAGGGATCCCACCTGCGTCTCCTGCCCTGGCAGGTGGATTCTTTACCACTGAGCCACTTGGGAAGCCCTGAGCTGCTGTAACAACGTCTAAAATGTGTAATAAACAGAAACCATTTTTTGCTTATGCCATGTTCAAACTGAGCATTCCTAGTTTTCAGACAGCTCTCTTCCAAGTGATGATCCACAGCAATCACCATGCAACTTGTGGCTTCCAAGGTTGCTTGGGTGATGACTTCCAGCCACTCAGAAGAAGGCAACAACAGTGATAATAATAAAAAGAATGAAATAAAGCCATTTGCAGCAACATGGATGGATCTAGAGATTATAATACTAAGGGAAGTCAGACAAGGGAAGACAAATATCATGATACCGCTTATATATGGAATCTAAAAATAATCTTGAAATGAACTTATATACAAACCAGAAATAGACTCACAAACGTAGAAAACAAGCTTATGTTTACCAAAGAGGAAAGCGGGGTGGGGGCGGGCACAAATTAGGAGTTTGAGATTAACATATGGATACTGCTATAAATGAAATAGATAGCCAACAAGGACCTACTGTATAACACAGGGAACTATACTCAATATTATGTCATAACTTATAATGGAAAAGAATCTGAAAAAGAGGTTATCTTGAGGTAGGTAACAGTGGACTTGGCTGCGAACTAGTATATGTTACTCATGCTTCTGTTTCGTTAACGGGAAGTCAGTCACGTGTCCACACGTGGAAGACTGAGAACTACAGCTAAGGTATGAGCTCAGGACAAAGGAGAAATGGGTTTGGTAAATATCCAGGAGATTCTTCCACTCTGATCTTCTAAATTCATTTTGGCTACCAATTTTGTTTTTTTTTTAGACTGAGGAATACTCTTCAAAATCTATGCAATCCACTGCTAACTTGCAACATTAGTTGGTGGTGAATGTTAGAATCTGACCGTTCAAATCCTGGGTCGGGAAGATCTGCTGGTGAAGGAATAGGGTACCCACTCCCACCTTGTTGGGCTTCCCTTGGGCCTCAACTGGTCAAAAATATGCCTGCAATGCGTGAGACCTGGGTTTGATTTCTGGGTTGGGAAGATTCCCTGGTGAAGGGAAGGCTACCCACTCCAGTATTCTGGCCTGGAGAATTCCATGGATTGTTTAGTCCATGGGGTCACAAAGAGGCACAATTGAGTGACTTTCACTAATTTGCAGTCTATTCTATAGGCAACTCCATCACAATTAAATGAGCACTAAAGTTTTGCTATTTTAAATAACCTATTCTGAATCTTTTTCGTATCTCTTTCCTAACCAGATATCCTCCTCACATGGCTTTGTCTTTTCCTTTTCTGTCTAAAGATTTGGTTTCCTTCTTTGACTTCTGCACACAGTCCATCTCCAAAAGCTCACTAACTGTAAAGTTTATTCAGCTAAACTAGCGGGGGACAGAATAAACTCACTGCAATTCCTTCCTTAGCTGGGGTTTTCTTTCCCCAATGTTTCATATCCTCCACTTAGCAACTAAAATTGCCTCTGCCTTCCCAGGAACTCTGGAGAAGGTGATGGCTCAGATAGCTGTCCCTTTATCCTCACACAAACCAGATGCTGACACCAAACCTCATGTAAACACAGCACAAACAGGGAAGAGGCAGTAAGTGTCAGTCTAGCTGCCACTAGGCACCACGTGATGCTTGTGGAGACTGACATGGAGAAACGCTTCTGAGAAATCCCCACTTTGGCGCTGCAGCAGAAATTTCACATCCACCCTAAAATCACTAGCTGAGCAATTTGCACTCTGCTGCAAGTTTCCATCAGCACAGAGGACAGCTGGGGTTTGGGTCTGAAAACACTGCCTTAGACTGTGTTTGCTAAGACCTGCAGAAAGAGAAGTTCTCCAGTCTTCCTGGAAGTTCCTGTGAGGACCTTAATGAGGCATCTTGTTTGAAAAAGAAAAAAGCAAAGCCAGAAAGCAAAAGCTCAGATGCCAAACCGATGGCTGTATATTAGAAATGCTGAGATGGTGTGGGTGCAGAATTGATGTTTCTAGGACACAGTCTGGTATGCATCCAGACACTACAAGGATAACTTCAGCACCATGTGTAGCCTTGACAGTCTCTGCCACCATCTGCCAGGTGAAGCCGGGGGCCACCCGGAGCTGATTAAGCTCTTCCTGCCCCGACTGGGAAGGTTTCAAGACATCAGCGCTGAACCCTGATGTGCAGCAACAGTCCTAAGTCCTAAAGGCCTTGCACACTTGGCTGTGTCTTTATGTCTTTCTGAGTGTCTGCTTCCTCTGATTGTTTATGTTCATCCTGCATTCTAAGTATCTCCTTAGGACTTGGAACAATTCCCCCACTCTTGGCCCTGTTGGTCTGGCCCACATCTTCATTTCTTCCTGTGTCCCAAGGCTAAACCATCATTATATCATACCAATGTTCCAGTCCAATCTTCTGTTCTTGTTTCTTTTTTCAAATGTGTATTTATTTATAAAAATGAGTTTGGCCCTGGGACACAGGAAGAAATGAAGATACAGGCCAGACTTACTTGGCTTCCCTGATAGCTTAGTTGGTGAAGAATCCACCTGCCATGCAAGAGATCCTGGTTTGATTCCTGGGTCGGGAAAATCTACTGGAGAAGGGATAGTGTCGATTCTTAGTTGCCACACAAGAAATCTTCAGGCTCCAGAGCACCCAGGCTCAGTAGTTGCAGTGCTCAGGCTTAGTTGCCTCAGGAATGTCAGATCTTAATTTCCAGACCAGGGAAATTTCCCTAACCCTAACCTGCATTGCAACTTGCATTCTTAACCACCAGACTACCAGGAAAGTCCCTGTTTCTTACATAAAACCTAACAACAACTATTCTACTGCCCAAATCAAATTATCACAACCAATTTCTGTTACTCCATATTTCACAGTTTAAATATTTCCTTATGTCTCTTCTCTCTTCATGAACCTCAAATATACCTATCTTCTATACTTTTCCCGAAGACTTTAAACTTGTGAGGTTGCTAGATCTCACAAATAAATTGCAAAAAAAAAAAAATGTGTTCAGCTGGGTTATAGATAAATGAGCTTTATTCGCTAAGGAATGAGACTGCATAAAGTTGAGATGTTCTGAATATTGTGCTTTAACAAAGCAGGTGGTGGGGACATCTGCCATCTGGTATACTTTTAGGGGAGATGCTTGGGAAAAGATTTCTAGAATCCTTTAAACAATATAGTAAAATGACTCCTCTGCTTACATCTACAGCCATCATTGTTTCATGACTTTTCTCAGAAACCATAAAGAATTTTGTGGAACACTAACTATTGTTATATTTATAGTTTGTTTGAAATAAACCAACATTGTAGTATTTGACAGCATTTTTTATTCAGTGCATTTATATAAGTGCGACAGACTAAAGAGACAATGTTTAATCTACCTTCAGAATGATTAAAAAAATGCATGTGCTCTGATGAAATTATTTACAGAGCAGCAATGGAGACACAGACATAGGGAACAGACTTACAGACATGGTGGGGAGGGGGGCGAGGAAGGAGAGGGTGGGATGTATGGAAAGAGTAACATGGAAATATACATTGCCATATGTAAAATAGATAACCAATGAGAATTTGCTGTATAACTCAGGGAACTCAAACCAAAGCTCTGAAACCACCTAGAGGGATGGGATGGGGAGTGAGGTGGGAGGGAGGTTAAAGAGGGAAGGGACATATGTGTAGCTATGGCTGGTTCGTGTTGATGTTTGGCAGAAACCAACACAATACTGTAAAGCAATTATCCTCCAATTACAAATAAATAAATTTTGAAAATTAAAAAGAAATGCATGTGCATGTCTGTGTATCATGTTCTCATTTGTCTTTCTCTATGGACATAGGTCCATAATAAGTATTTAAATAATAGTATTACTATTTAAAAATATTTTAAAATATTTACTATATTTACTATTTAAAAATATTTAAATAGTAAATAGTTAAATGGTTTATAGTAATAGTAAATAGTTAAATAACAAATAGTTAAATAATAGTAGGTGAATTATGATTAAGTAATGAAATAAAAAATATGAGTGTAGAGATGAAAATAGCGAAAACTATATCCAGGCAAATGAATAATTGGAAAATGAAAGAGTTGAATGCTCTTCAGGAATTGATAGAAGAGTCAGCATAGGTCAACAGAAAAACCCAAGACAAGAGTGAGCAAAAAGATAGTCTTAACTCCAAAAAGACTTGATAAAATGCTGACAGTTACATTCATTGATCACATGGATATAGGCCAATTTTCAGTAAACTCCAATAATCAAAATGCCCCCACAAAGCCATATGAGGAAAATTGATATGTGTAATAGTGACTATAAGTCATTGAAAGATCCTGAATCCCTCTGATGCACTAAAAATGTGATTGTGCTCAATACAATTTTAGGGATAAATGCATTTATTTCTCAATAAAGAGGCTTAAAATTTTTTCCATTCACAAGGAGCTATTCTAGTAGAAATCATAATATTTTTGAGCTAGAAATTGTCCTGTTGCAGTACCAAAGTTGAATTGTTAATTCAGTAGAAAACGTTAAATCAGAGAGAAGAGGGTGGTCAGGGACACTGGGGAATTTGAGACCAGTGCTGCACTGAGGGGTCGGAGATGGAGAGGTGACAGGGATGGAGACCAGGGGAGGCAGGCCTAGCATGAGATCTGGAATAACAAACATGACTTGTCAAATTTCAAGTAGTGTAAATCTCTATGGCTGAGCCCATGTGGTCTGTGTGGTCAAGTTCGTGGACAAACCACCACAGTGTGGGAATTAGAAGGAAGCGTGATCAGTAGTCTGAAGTAATATCCTGATATATTTCTTATGATGTATCTTAGTTTGTCATCAAAACCAGCAGCCTGCCTCTGCTCAACCCCTCACTTTCTTTTACCAATGGGGAAAACTCAAGTTTAAGTGAAATAAGTTGTCCAAGGCCATACAGCTGGAAGTAGCAGAACTGGGAATTATATTTCAAGTTTTACATATTCTGGGCAATCTACTCTTAAATCTAAAAAGCTACCTCCAGGCACACGTGCCTGAGTGCTCAAAGCATCCAGTGATTCACTCAGTCACTTTCTTTGGATATGCAAGTAATATGATTGCCTGAGAAGGCAACTCAAGTCAATGTCGTTTTTGGTTTTTTAATCCACTCTGTAACACAAGATATTTCAGACTAGATGGCTTTTTACCCTTAGACCACTCTTTCTTCTAAAAGGGAAAGAGGAAGGTCCTCCTCTTGGAACTGTGTAGTTTGTGTGTGTGTGTGTGTGTGTGTTTCTGTGCACACACGCATGCATGCAGTCACTCAGTGGTGTCTGATTCTTTGCAACCTCATGGACTATAGCCCGCAAGGCTCCTCTGTCCATGGGATTATCTCTGTAAGAATACTGGAGTGGGTTGCCATCTCGACTCCAGGGGATCGTCCCAATCCGGGGAATGAATTCAGGTCTCCTGCATTGCAGATGGATTCTTTACCATTGAGTCATCTGGGAAGTCCTCATGAGGTTGTAAATTACCCCAACCTATTAACTGCTACACTCCTACTATTCAAGCAGGCAGTGGTCTGTTAGCCCTAAATCATTTGAAAAACAAACAGGTATAGCTGAGTTTGTCATCCTAAATTCAAACAAAGCTCTACTTGGATGATCTGTGAGCTCAAAAAAACAAACAAACAACTCTTATTTAGCACCTGATGATGGAGTACAAGATAAGATACCATCTTGACCCCAAGGCTCTTAGTGTTTACAGATTATTTCTCCTTCATAGAAATCTAAGTAATGGAATTATTCTAAAGCATGTTTATAAAATAACCAAACATTTTATAAAAAAGAATCACTATATAACAATAGAAAAATGATTCGTTGTTCTATCAGGCATGTGGTGATGGTTCTAGTCTTCCTGGCTCTAAATTTTTTTTCCATTTTCAAATAAACCTTGATTTTTTTCAAAGCCAGCATAGCTGATTTTCTTGACATATTTGTATGAACTAAAAGTTTTATAAGATAAGCACGTTTATTATGCATTTATTTAACTATACCCATATTATATAACATACATAATGTGCTAAAGCAAACTTTCTTTTAACCCTTAGCTTTTTGTAAATTTTGAAAAAACAACTCTATGGCTCAAAGTGGTAAGTGCAAAATATAATTGTGCTTGACACTCCTTGAATGTGACTTTGCACACCTAGCCTCAAGATCAGGGTTTTCTCTTGGGTAACAAACTCCGGGCTGTTCCTCTCCTTAGCTCACTGCCACCAACTGGGGTTTCTCCTTGTATTCGGTGACATTATTTTCTTGTCCTCAGGTTCATAATTATAAATAAGGTGACTGAAAACAACTGACTCTTCATTTGCATTCTCTGTTCTAAGTGACAAATAAGAATTCCCTGTGCCCTTTTTTCCCTCTGTCCTTCAACAATTACTATTTATTAAAAAATGATGTGAATATGATTTCTCAACTTCCTCTAACCAAAAGCCACTGGGGAGATTTACTTTTTAAAGTGTATGTTTAACTTTCTGAATAAGTAACACATTCACAAGAATAAATACACATGTGCAAAATGGCCTAGAGTGAAGAGTTCTTCTCCCATTCCAGCTGAAGATACAGCTATACATTCACATTCTCCCCACCCCCTTTACACCAATTTTATCATACAAATCACAATGCTTCATGGCTTGCCTTTTTTTTTTGCTAATATGTTTTGAAGAACTTCCATATTAGTGTATAGAGGTATCTTCATTGCTTTTTTCTTCCTGAAAAAATACATATTGGCAGGTTGTTTCTCAAATATAAATGTTTCTCAAATGTAGATTCTCAAATAAAGGTGTTTTGAACATGTGCATTGAAATAACTAAACATTCCATGCCTGTTTACAACAGAATAGTGGCAAAATAAGCCTTAGTCACCCAGTTCTGTAAAAACACATACTGCTGCTGCTGCTGCTGCTAAGTCACTTCAGACATGTCTGACTGTGCGACCCCAGAGATGGCAGCCCACCAGGCTCCCCTGTCCCTGAGATTCTCCAGGCAAGAACACTGGAGTGGGTTGCCATTTTCTTCTCCAATGCATGAAAGTGAAAAGTGAAAGTGCTTGTGAAAATTATACATACATATATACTTGAGATCACTGAACTGATGCTTTTGTAGCTCATCTCTGTATGCAAAATATCAGTGATTGATTCTTCACCAATCCATCCACGATGTGGAGCTCCAACTCTGTCACTAAGACAGCAAGAATAATTGTATAGTTCTGTCATTTGACAGCTTCAAAAGTGTGGACCTGGGACTTCCCTGGTGGTCCAGTGGTTAAGAATTTGCACTTCCAATGCAGGGGTATGGGTTCAATCTCTGGTTGAGGAACTAAGATTCCACATGCCATAGGGCATGACCAAAATATTTAAAAAACAAATGTGTGGACAGAGTAGCATAATTCCCCTATAAAGTCATACACTCATAAACACCTTAAAAACTGACACTTGTTAGTAGCTTTATAGTATACCAACACTGTATCAAACTCTTTACAAGGATTGTTTCATGTAACAGCTCAAAATATTATAAAATTATCATTCTGTTATTACAGCCAAGAGTAAAGGAGGCAGAAGAACTTGAGTAATTGATCACAGTCTACAGTTTAAGTGATTGAACCCATATTCCAAAGAGGATATCTGAACAGAACCCTAGGCTTAGCCCCTGTGTCGTACTGTCATGATCCCCTCCTTCAGTGTACTAACCAACTGCATTCACAAACTCTCATCTGGCGCCTCACCTAGTAAAGTTCTGAGTCAACTGGGTCAAAGCTCACCTTCTGCTCCAAAGTGTCCTGGTTATGTCACCTTAGCTGAGGCTCTGAACCCTCTTCCAAGCCACTGAAGATAATGAAATTTAGAACTGCTGCTTCAAACATTACACCCACTTGAGATGTTCCCCTTGGTGTTATGTAGTATTGCATTGTTGTAAGGATCGAATAAGAGAGTACACATAAAATTAGATAAGTATAAGTGACTGAACCCATATTCCAAAGAGGATATCTGAACAGAACCCTAGGCTTAGCCCCTGTGTCATACTGTCATGATCCCCTCCTTCAGTGTACTAACCAACTGCATTCACAAACTCTCAGTCTGGAGCCTCACCTAGTAAAGTTCTGAGTCAACTGGGTCAAAGCTCACCTTCTGCTCCAAAGTGTCCTTGTTTTGTCACCTTAGCTGAGGCTCTGAACCCTCTTCCAAGCCACTGAAGATAATGAAATTTAGAACTGCTGCTTCAAACATTGCACCCACTTGAGATGTTCCCCTTGGTGTTATGCAGTATTGCATTGTTGTAAGGATCGAATAAGAGAGTACACATAAAATTAGATAATTAATTGGTAGAAAAAACTACCCAATAACTGAGAGTTTAAATAATAACAGCAGTGACATCAATGAGCATTGACTTCCTAAAGAAACTATAGCTGGATCACAATTTAAGGATGTAAACAAGACTGGATGTCCCTGGAATCCTTAATGTGATTCCAGAAATTTCTGAGACATTGGGGAAACTCAGAATTGTCAGAACCTAGGATAATCTCCTAAGAACTACTTCTGTTTTCAAGATATCAAATGTTTAAACATCTACCTATTGACTTATGGTAATAATGAGATGCTCTGAATAAAAAAAAATTTTTTTTTAACATGATAAAATGGCTAAAATATCTCTACCCCAAATTTGACTCAATCTTTCTTATTTCAGGGAAAGCAGCAGAAACTAGACTCTTTCAGATCCTGAAAGTTTAATTTCATTCCTTATCTCTTACCCGGGAGAGGTACCAGTGCCTATAGGGAGAAAATCCTTTAAACACAGAGCTTGAGGCTTTCAAAAAAGATTTGAGTCATTTTTTTTTTAACAGCTTTGTTTAGATAAACACCCATACATTTCACATATTTAAAGTGTAAAATTCTGAGACCTCCCTTGTGGTCCAGTGGTTAAAACTAGGTCTTTCTATGCAGAGGGTGCAGGTTTGATCCCTGATTAGGGAGCTAAGAAAGATCCCACATTGCTTCTGGCCAAAAGATCCAAAACATAAAACAGAAACAATACTGTTACAGATTCAATGAAGACCTTAAAATTGGTTCACATCAAAAAGTCTTTTAAAAAATAAAGTATATAACCCAATGATTTTAGTGATTTCACATAGCTGTGCAACCAGCACTGGGTCAATTTTAGGATATTTTCATCACCCCCAAAAGAAACTGGGGACCCATTAGCAGTCATTTCCCAATCTCCCCCCTCCTTCCCAGCCTCTGGCCGTCACTAATCTGTTTTTGTCCCTTACAGATTTGCCTACTTTGGAAATTTCCTATAAATTTAATAATATAATTTGTGATCCTTTGTGAATAACTTCTTTCATGTAGCATAATGTTTTCAAGTTTTATTCATATTGTAGCATATATTACCCCTTCATTTTTTATTACCAAATAACGTTCCATTGTATGGATACCTCACTTTTTGTTTATATATTCACAGTTGATCAGCACTTAGGTTGCTTCTACTTGTTTGTTATTATGAATAATGCTGCTATGAACATTTGTGTGGATATATATCTTCGTTTCTCTTGGATACTTATCTAGGAGTGAAATTACCGTGACGTGGTAAAACCACGTTAAACCTTTTGAGAAATCACCAAACTATTTTTCAAGGTACTGCACCACTTTACATTCCTACATCCTGCTGCTGCTGCTGCTGCTGCTGCTGCTAAGTCGCTTCAGTCGTGTCTGACTCTGTGTGACCCCAGGGCAGCCCACCAGGCTCCCCTGTCCCTGGGATTCTCCAGGCAAGAACACTGGCATGGGTTGCCATTTCCTTCTCCAATGCAGGAAAGTGAAGAGTGAAAGTGAAGTCGCTCAGTTGTGTCTGACTCTTAGCAACCCCTTAAAGCCTAGTATTCCATGTTCACTTAAAAAAAAAAATTAGTGGCTTTGCTTTGACCTGTCATTTTCCATCTGTTAGAGTGACCAGCCAAAGAGCCAGGTAAAGTGATAAGGTTACCAAAGGAAAACAAGACCATGCATTAAATCACCAAAATGCTTGCTTTGTTTAAACAGCTTCAGTCCCTTTCTCTTTTGTTGACAATCCAGTCATACTTGTCATCTGGGCGTTTAGTTATAATGCATTTTTCCCTCGCTGAATCTTCTCCAACAGTGTTCTTGGAGTGAAAACAATTCATGCTACCTGTACATTAGTTGTCGTTATTTATTTGCTAAGTTGTGTCAGACTCTTTTCTGACCCCATGGGCTATACTCTCCAGCCTCCTCTGTCCATGGAATCTCCCAGATGAGAATACTGGAGTGGGCTGCCTTTTCCTTCTTCAGGTGATCTTCCCAACCCAAGGGCTGAACCTAGGTCTCCTGCACTAACAGATGGGTGTTTTAACCACTGAGCCTCTGCTGCCGCTGCTGCTGCATCGCTTCAGTCATGTCCGACTCTGTGCGACCCCAGAGATGGCAGCCCACCAGGCTCCCCCATCCCTGGGATTCTCCAGGCAAGAACACTGGAGTGGGTTGCCATTTCCTTCCCAAATGCATGAAAATGAAAACTGAAAGTGAAGTCGCTCAGTGGTATCCGACTCTGTGCAACCCCATAGACGGCAGCCCATCAGGCTCCTCTGTCCATGGGATTTTCCAGACTGCACTAACAGATGGGTGTTTTAACCACTGAGCCTCTGCTGCCGCTGCTGCTGCATCGCTTCAGTCATGTCCGACTCTGTGCGACCCCAGAGATGGCAGCCCACCAGGCTCCCCCATCCCTGGGATTCTCCAGGCAAGAACACTGGAGTGGGTTGCCATTTCCTTCCCAAATGCATGAAAATGAAAACTGAAAGTGAAGTCGCTCAGTGGTATCCGACTCTGTGCAACCCCATAGACGGCAGCCCATCAGGCTCCTCTGTCCATGGGATTTTCCAGGCAAGAGTACTGGAGTGGGGTGCCACTGCCTTGAGCCTCAGGAAGTGCATATATTAGTTACCCCAGTGCTAGTGGGTTTTAGTCTTTGTATCGGTTTATTTTACTGCTTTCCTGCTGCTTTTACAAATGTAACCTTTAGATTCACAGTTGTAGTTTGACAAGGAAATGAATAGATGGTGTTGACAAAAAGAAACAAAATAATAAATTTTTGGTAAAATGTTTCACTATGCTATTATTAATCCAAGAAAACAAAAAGTAAACACTCATAAGCATAGTTTGCACATGCACCCTGTTCATAATTTGCAAAAACCATAAAATTGGATCTCCTAACAGGAAGATAGGTATTGTATTAATATAGCAACAGTTACACTATTTTATTTTTAGCTATTTTTTATTGAAATATAGCTGATTTACAATGTTGTATTTTTGTTTTTGTCACACCATGTATCCTGTGGGATCTTAGTTCTCTGACCACGGATCAAACATGTGCCCCCTGCACTGAAAGCATGATTCTCAACCCCTGGACCTCTAGCGAAGTCCCTATATTACTTTATTTTTAATGTGGATTACAATTTAAACATATAGATGACTATCATTTTCTTCCTACAAGTCATGTTAGAAAGCTATGTTCTTGTAATACTTCCTTATTTCTCCTTTGGCAGTTCTTCAGAACCCACAGTGCCTTCAAAGCAAGTCCACAAAATCTTAATTGGGTGTCAACCATCTGTAAGGCACTGTGCTAAACCCTCCTTTGAAAGGAATTTTAGAAGCTATTTTTCTTTTGAATGTGCTCACTGGAAGCAAGTATTACTCCATGGATGGTGGATTTTATTTGGAGATATGGTCAAAAGTTATTCAGAGTCAATTCTGATGGATGCGGTGGGTAAGATCCATCAAGCACGGTGACATCCTTAATGGTCAGAATTATGTGGGACTATAAATTTATGAGGCTGGCTTCTCGTGTGGTTCATTAACCAGATTTGAAGACAATTGCACAAGAGGAGTTCTAGCAATATTCAGAGTTATAAAGACATTGGTGACTGTCTTAATGGATGGCAATCTTCGGATGTGTTAGTCTTGGCATGTTTTGAAAACTCACTCATTGCTTATGATCACACACCATATAGTGCCCAAAAAAATTACTGAACTCAGTAAAACTTAGCCATATCCACAGCCATGATAATGTCATTTTCTAGACAACTGCTAGCACATGTGACTTTCCACTTTCCTTAGCCAGAAAGGAGCTGAGGCTTGAACAACGCTTGCTCTAATGAAAGAATTGACCGAAAGGAAAGCAGTCCAACTGACAGATGCCTCTTCAGTGCTTGGCTTATAGAAACCTTCTCCAGGTGGCACTACTTGTAGAAGAAGTCTAGGAAAGAGAACTTGGCTCTTATTATTTGTTACAGGAGTGAAACTAGTTTCATAGACTTTTAGAGGAACCAATCAACATTGAAGGCCATGTATTCACTACTTGTTGCATTCTATCTTCCCCAGCTTCTTTGCACTCCCCTCAGTTTGAAAGCTTCTCTTTCATAGCCTAGTCCAGGAATTACAGATCAGGTTATTAATACCTCAGGACTGCAGGCACAAGTTACCACAAACCAGGTGGCTTAAAACAACAGGAATGTTTTTGCCTCACAATTCTGGATGTCTGAAGCCTGAAATCAAGGTGTCAGCTGCATTGTTCCTTCTAGAGGCTGAGCAAGCATCTGTTCTGTGCCTCTTTCCCTGGTTCTTGAGATTGCTGGGAATCCCTGGCATTCTTGGGTTTGTAGATACCTCCCTCCAATCTCTGCCTCCATCATCACAAGGCTTCTTTCCCTTTGTGCCTGAATGCAATTTTCTCTCTTATTAGGACACCAGTCATTGGAGTAGAGCCAGTGCAGTGGGACTGGGGACCTGAAATAAATATCTACTGATTCTCACCTGTGACTCCATGAAGACAGAGAACTTGACTATTCATTTCTTCATCAACTTCAACTTCTAGCAGAGGGACTTTTACACAATAAGTGTTTAAAATGATTTAGAGTAATGAATGACAACTAGCAGGCAGACTTGAAAATGCTTTAAGTTCAATCATGGGGAAAGTTGTTGTTCCATGTCACCTTTTCATCTCTGAGTATTAGGGATGAAGGTGATAGAGAGGGGTCACAATTGCTCACAGAATTGACATCAACTCTATGCAATGGGGAACTACACAAGGATGCTTCACTTATTTCCCAGACTCTGATGCTATTAAAGGTCTTTAGATGCTTTGTTTCATCCTTCTGTGATAGCTGAGCTGGGGTGATGACATTTCATCTTGAATGTCTAGAGGCTTGTTAGCAGAGACCCTGTCACCGCCAGGGATCACAGCATTTCTGTGCTCAGTCCTTAGGGCACTGATCTCGGCTGTACAGCTGGACTCAGCAGCAGACGCCACATGCTCTAACATGACAAGCAGCTGGATTTCCAGCCAACAGGCAGAGTTATTTTCCTGAAATGAATGGCAGTTTGCAAAGCAGAGCAGGGGGTGGCTTTTTCATTCTTGTGTCGCTCAAATCAGCTCAACTTCTGCAATCACAGAGATCCAAAGAGAACAGAAGAGGAAAAGGTAGTTTATTTTGGCAGCATAGGGCTAATGTGTGTTTCAAGCAGGTGGAAAGGAGCAGCCCAACCTGCCTAATCTATTTCTGCAAAAATTGACGCAAGGTGGGACTGGGTGAAAGCAAACAAGAGATGGAGATGGGAAAGGCAAAATACCTAAGCGTACAAGTAAACTTTGGCACTCAGAGTAATTTTATACATGCCCTCTGTGTGCAAAGTGATCAACATAGTGTGGCTTTCACTTTCTTAACCATCTGTCTTTGCTACAGGACAATCTCTCTGTCCCTGAAAGTTGTAAATCAGGAAGTGAGCAACAGGATACTATAGGCTTTAAACCAATGTTTGCTCTGAGACTTTAAACTATCAAGGAAGTGATGACTTCGTTTCCAGCCAAAGTAGATGGCTGCCTAACTCTCAATTTGAGCAGTGCTATTGGCAGTTATAGGTACATCTCCTCCTTTATTTCCAAAGAAAGGAAAATGTCAACTAGTCACAAAAGATGTTTTTCCACTTTTTGTTAGTCAGTGGATGGTGGCACTTCAAGCCACTAGGGGAGGGAAATGTATAGCCTACTTTAACTTTCTGTCGGAGTGAATCTTTTGAAATATTGTTTTCCAAAAAGTATTTCAACCTTCATGTTTCTCACATTAAGTGAGAATTGAATGAGCAAACACATTGGCAGAATTGTTTCTCAAGTTAAATATTTTTTGTGTTAGAATTTCTTTCTTCAAAGCCATTCAAATTGGATGAACTGGGTCAAAAAGTCGAAGAGACATGAAATGCTTGCATTATAGTCATGGATATAGAAGAATTATTTGCAGTCCTGAATTTTCTGAGGTCTTTGATATTTAGAATGTCAAACAATATATAGGAGCAAAATAACTGTAACTCTAACCAGGATGAGATAGTCTCAGTGGACAATAGAATATTGGATTTAGGAAATTTTGTTTAATTATTGAAGGGTGGAGAAAAGAAGCAAATAGCAAAGATCTGTCTTTAATGAAAATCCTGACCTGGTAGCATAGGATGAGGTCTAGCTGGATATACAACATTTCAGTGGTTTGAGAAAATGATCTCAAGCCAGAGTTGCATTTGGGCTTTTACACACTTTTACACATAGAGTCTATTTTAAGGTAAATTAGCAAAATAATAGGAGGTCTCTCACTGGTAAAAGAGTTCACTGGAACTGTTCCAAGTGGAAAGGACCACATATCATTTCAGAATGTGCACAGAATTAAATATATTCCTGCATGTGTGTGTTGTAGAATAGTAAACAAAGAATCATGTACTACATCATTAAAAACCAAAGTCTGGATCTTTGAAAAGACAATACAATTCTTTAAAAGTAGATAAACCTGGATAACTCTGATGAAAAAAGATATGATAAAATATGCCAGTGGTCTTACAAATTATAGTCTTTAGCTTTACTAAAGAGGATTAGAATTATAATAGTGTGTAAAATATATTTTTATCAATAAACTTTAAAACCTATAAAAAGTCACTGTTTTCTTCTAAGAAAATATATGTTACCAGAATTGACTCAAGAAAATTTCATAAACCTTTAAGAAATCTTGTAAGCATCAGAGTCAAGGGCTGACAAGACATACTTTTAAGAAAGATTGGGTCCAAATGATTAGGTTGAGAACTTCAAAATCTTTAAGAAAAAGAAAGCTTTAAATATAGCAAACAGAAAAAGAGGGAAAGTTTTAGCTCATTTTAAGACCTAGGATTATCTCTATTTTGAAACAAGAAAGAAGTTAAAAAAAGAGTATATAAACACAGATGACAAATACATACAAACATTATTTCCAAGTTGAACACAGGAATATATTTAAAGAATGATATAGGAATGAAAATTTTTTCAACATTAAGAATATAAGGAATATATATAATAAATTATACATAATATATAAAATAAAAAAGATATATAGAAATGAATTTTATAAAATTCATCACTCATTCTAAATAAAACCTCTTAGAAAATTAGCAATAAATAGAAGAAAACTTTCTTAACCTGAAAAATAGTAGTCACCCAAAAGTTATAAAACCATGGTTTTTAACAATGCAGTATTGGAAACATTATCTCAACTGTCAGGCATCAGATATTTTGGCTTCTATCGTCACTAATATATTAGCAAAGATCCTTACCAAAGCAGTAATCCAAAAACATACATAAAATGTAGAAAACTGAAAGGATGAGGTAAAAATGAAACTAATTTAGATTCTAAGACTATCTACTTAAATATAAATACACACGGCCATAGCAAGGATCAACACACAAAATCAAACTTTCCTGTAATGCAGTAATAACCAAGACAATGCAATCAGAAGTGAAAAAAAGAGGAGAGGGGATTCCATTCAGAGCACAGGAAAACCCATAAAACATTGAGGAAAAAATTTAAGAATGTGGCAACACTTGATGATTATTTTAAAAGCTTACTACAGCTACAGCTAAGTCACTTCAGTCGTGTCCGACTCTGTGTGACCCCATAGACGGCAGCCCACCAGGCTCCCCCGTCCCTGGGGTTCTCCAGGCAAGAACACTGGAGTGGGTTGCCATTTCCTTCTCCAATGCATGAAAGCGAAAGGTGAAAGTGAAGTCGCTCAGTCAGGTCCGACCCAGCGACCCCATGGACTGAAGCCTACGAGGCTCCTCCATCCATGGGATTTTCCAGGCAAGAGTACTGGAGTGGGGTGCCATTGCCTTCTCCGAAGCTTACTACAGAATAATGTAATAAGATAACAAGGTATGTGTAGTCAATACTACTAGTGTTCCACAGTGGTAGTACAAATTTATATTTCCCCCAGTAGCATGACATAGCATAAGAAGGCCAGTATCTCCCCAGTATCAGTGTTGCCTTAAGAATTTTAATTTGCACTTCCTTGATGAGGAATGAGGTTGTGACTTTGTCTTCATAACTTTGGTATTTTTGTTTATAGAGCTGACCTCTATACAGTATGAGACAGAATTTGATATTTTCTAACATATTATCATGTTCCAGAACTATTCATTAAAAAAAAAATCTTTACCCAACTATATCACAGTTGCCTGCATGTACCATATCTGAGTCTATTTCTGAACTTTATTATATTCTACTGATCTATTTATCTCTGAACCAATTTTACTCTGTTTTAATTGTAATAACTTTAAGTCTTGAAATCTAATAGTGTCAGTCTTTCAACTTATAACTTATAGTTGGCCCTCTGTGTCCATGGCTCCTCCATTTTCCGGGCTTCCTGCTTGCTTGCTTCTGTCTGATCCTTGGTTCTTCATCCCTGGATTCAATTAGTTGTGAACCATCTGTCAATCATGTAATATTGTAGTATTTACTATTGAAAGTGGACTCATGCAGTTCAAACTAAGATTGTTCAAGGGTCAACTATATTTGTTCCATCTTTTAAAAGTTCTAAACTTTATTCATGTCTATCATCCAAATTTGATTTTCATAATAACTGTCCCCTTCTTTTTAAGGGGAATAAATCGGCTCAGCCAATCCCAAAGGAAATTAACCCTGCATATTCATTGGCAGGTCACGCTGAAGCTGAAGCTCTAATACTTTTGCTGCCTGATGTGAAGATCTGACTCACTGGAAAGGACCTCAGTGCTGGGAACGATTGAAGGCAGGAGGAGAAGGGGACAACAGAGGATGAGATGGTTAGATAGCATCACCAACTCAATGGACATGAATTTGAGCAATCTCTGGGAGACAGTGGAGGATAGAGGAGCCTGGCAGGCTACAGTCCATGAGGTCACAAAGAGTACGACATGACTTAGCAACTGAAAAACAACAAAATTGGTTTAACGAAGTAAAACTTTTCCCAGCAGTTCCACAGCTTGGATTCAGGTCTGGCTGAGTCTCAGCAGGCTCCTGCTCTGTCTGTACCATGAATCTTTAGGATTCAAAACCCCTCAGAGAATAATGCTACAGAACTGAATAACAATCAGCTGCTTTTATGTCTCTTTGGTCATGGTGTTTGATTGCTTTCTCCTATTCTACTTTTCTTCCCACTCTATTTGATTTTGGGAAAGTAACAGAATAAGTCATATATCCATGTTTAAAATGGTATAAACATTGCGTGGTTTCAGATAAAATGGGTAATCACAGGTTCAGAGACAAAGAAATTGAACGGTGTAGGTAAACCATGGAACTGTTTACCTGTTTATTATATGAGTTATTTACTGAGCATTTACAATGTATGTCCACAAACTATAAGGCTATACTATGGCTAAAACATGATCTGGGCTATTAAGAAGCTTATTTAGAAGCTTATAGATTACATTCTTAAAGTATCAAGAAGTCAGGGCTTTGATACATATATAAATACATATATAGTAACTCTTTCAGTGTCCAGCACATGGTAGGTATTAGTTAATACTTATTAATGAATTAATATAGTTGTTCTTGGAGAAGGAAACGGCAACCCACTCCAGTGTTCTTGCCTGGAGAATCCTCAGAGAGTCTCCTTGGAGGGGGTCCCTGAGTCTCTTTCTGGTGGTTCACAAGATAAAACTATTTCAGTAATACGAAAACATTTTGCCTATGTTATGTTCATTCTCTTACAAGTATCCAGCAGTTTTCCAGAAACTATATGTGATGTCATTGCTCTGATGGCTAATGAAATGTATATTTGTGGATTCTAAAAACTCTCAGTTTTAATTTCTGACATTGTAAATGTTGATGTATTACTATATAACTGACAAAACAATACCTTTTTAGAGTTCTGATAATTTTTAAGAATGCAAAGTCTACTGAGAATAAAAAGTATAGGGGTTGCTGAATTTAAAAACATCTTTCAAATTCAAGAGATGTGCTTATTATACTGAGGGTGGGAGAAAGGGGTGACAGAGAAATCAAAGATTTGCTTTCTTTTTTATAACTTTTAAATGAAATAGCACATTATATTATTTTCCATTATATGACATAATACTTTGATATATGTATATATTACAAAATGATACCTACAAGTCATCTAATTAGGATCCATTACCACATCATTGCTTTTTCTTATGATGAGAAATGTTAAAATCTATTGTTAGCAATTTTCAAACATACACACAATTAGAAAGTGAGTATGATTACAAAGCATTCACTTACTAATTGTCTCTTAAACTCTGTTCTCAAATGATAAACCAACTATGCCTCACTTCCCATTCCCCAACTCTATTTTATTATGATTTTCAGAATTTGCATAGGTGGTTCTATGGTATTAACATTATGTGATAAACTTGATATCAATAAACATGAATTTTTCCTCTACCCTAGTGTTTTGTTTTAGGTTAATAAAGTTGTATCTAAGCAGAGTGGAGAAATGTTTGGGTACCAAACAGTTCTCCCATAACAATATTCTGATAAGCTAAAATTAAATGAGTCTCAGTCATCCAGCATTTCTCAGGGCCTATGTGAAGGCTTTCAACGTGATTGGAAATCCACTGAGGAAAGCCATACTAAGGGACTTTTTCAATTGAATCCATTTAAAAAAGCAATGGGAGGTATTTGTCAAATGCATATGTACTGGATTTGGATGAAACCACTTTGTCATTTTTCCATCCACACATTTTCTCCTTAGTTATTTGTAGGTGAAAAACATTAAATTTGTCTTTAACACACTGTATGTGACTCTTTCCTATACAATAGTGGGGAAGACAGACTATGTAATAAGAGGTTCATCCTCTAGTAGGAATTGTTTTATTTAACCTTGACTTTCCCAAGCATGCATTTTATGAAATCCTTTTTCTGTTCAAGTGGAAGATAGACAAGCATGTGGTGATCTCCAGAGTTTCATTTGATTTTATATATCTCCAAAATGAGTTTTGTCTCATTCAAGAAATTTTACAATTTAAAAAGAATCTTTTGCTCAGTTTTCAAAATTTGATTCTGTTTTGGAAAGATTGGAAATTTGAAACATTTCACATTATGAATTATATCATAATTCATATCACATAGGGTATGATTGGTTTTTAAATATGATTAAAAATATCAAAATTAGCCAGATAAATCAATGGATATTTTTGCTGTCATTCAGAAAACTTGAGTTGTAAAGTTTGTTAATTTTACTATAAAAAATTGATGATATAAATCTGTTCTGAAATTCTATACGAATAGAGAGGAAAATATATTAGTAACACCTCAAGGGGAAATACATAAATAGGTTACACATTTTAAAAATATCCTTTCAGTCAAAACTGAGCTAACCTTTGCTCAGGAGATAAGATAAGCAAGTAAGAAAACTATGCAAACAAAAACAAGTTAAGGTCAACTTATGAATTGTGGAGGCTAGTTTTGCCCCAAGAGTTATCTACTGTAAATTCAGGGCTTGTTAAGCACAGGTCTAATATAAATGCCAGGATTTCACATTAAGGGATCCTTTGGGCCTCACTCTGGGGTGAACTTGAATTTGCCAAGTATTACTACAAAGGATGTTTGCAAAAATCTGTTCATTGGAAAATTGAACCCTTGAGAATCTCCATGAAGAAAATAAATGTTCAGATGAGTTTAGGAACCACTGAATACTGGGAAATATGCCTCATGGAGTTTTGAACTCATGTTCCTCCATCAGGGACTTTGAAAACCCATCTAAAGGGTGTATTCTGTTTGATTTTATGTAACCCAGCATATCCCCAAGGTTATAACAGAGCCCTCTTTGATGTAACTTAAAACCATACTTTCAGAAATATTAACCCAGGGCAAGAGTCTGCCTCTTGTGCCCACTCTCAACTAGGGAGGATGCAGGTGTCCTGAGCCACTCTGGGAGCACCATTCATGCCTCATTCTATTGGGTTGACCAATAAGTTCACTCCAGTTTTTCCATAAAACGTGATGGAAAAACCCAAACAAAATTGTTGGGCAGCCCAATGTTTCTCCCGCCTCTGCTTGCCTTACTGAGACCCCACCATCACCACTACCACTGTCCCTATGGTCATATCTGCCTTGATTTCTGGTACTATTGTTTACATTTCATACTAAAGGAATCCATGTGATGATTCACTACCTAGATGAAATGGATAAGAAATTATATCATTTTCAACTTGAAAAGAACCTAACTCTTAAACTAGAAAAGTTGGACCCAGTGCCTTTGTCTCTTGCCCAAAGTTGTACAATCATTGAAGCACGTTATGGGAAAGTAGAATTGACCAGAAAGCTGTAGCCAGCAATGTGATGTATTTGGAGTAGATTATGCTACCCTCGAGAAGGAAATGGCAACCCATTCCAGTATTCTTGCCTGGAAAATCCCATGGACAGAGGAGTCTGGTAGACAACAGTCCACGGGGTCCAAAGAGTCAGACACGATTGAGCGACTTCACTTTCACTTCACTTAAAATAGAAAGTCAATTCCAACCCTGAGGGGTTTTAATTCCAAAATGGGCCAGGAAAGAAAAACAAAAAATGTCAACTATGGTAGAAAACAAAGATGATGTGTAATAGAAAGTCTAGCACCAAAGTTGCCCTGCTGTGCATCATTCTGTTGATGATGGTAGCAAAGCATATCAGCGACATCCTCAAGCCAACATGGTATCAACTCAGAGTTTACACCGCCATTAGTCAGATGCCAAGTGAATTGCTTGCCACGGGCCTTCCGGCAATGCCTTGAATTTTCTTGCATGACTGTTAGAGAAAGAATTGCTTATGAATTCATTAATTCATTACCCTATGACCTCAGGGAGAAGAGTTTTCACAGCTGCTGATTGTTATACCAGACATTCAGTTTTGATGGGTGTTTCCCACTTGGGATTTTATCAGTTGGTTTATGAGAAGCTTATCATCACTTCCTTGTCTTTATGTTTCTTTTTTGTTAAGGACTCAGTTTAAAACATGCTCCCATTTATTTCTGTGTCATAAAAATCAAAGTTTAACTAAACTGAAATGAAGAGGCCTGCTCCTCATCTTGTCGTTTCTTTGATGTTCCCATCCCTTTTCCATTGCACCATTATGACTGATGATAAAATTCCATAAACACTTCTCATTGGGCTCCCTTTGGCTACTTACCATTTGTTCATTCCAGATGATGGCTATTATCATGATCATTATTATCATCTTCAACAAATAAGCATCAGGCACCCACCGGGGCCTGCTGCTAGAGGTAGATTGCTTCATAAAATCATGGAGATCACATGCTATAATAGATGAAGCCCACAAATAGGATTTTGAAAAACACAAGCTTTGTTTATGGTCCTGCTCATGATGTGTTGCCTGGAATTGCTCCAAACATGTAATTTCTTGAGGCTCTAGTTTCCACTTCTCTAAAATGTAAATAATGTTCATGCCAGCCTCTTGTCTCTCCCTATGATTTTATGGAAATCATACAATGAAGAAGAAAGCATTTTAGAAACAGTCACTGTATCAGCAGAAGATATTGGAGGATTATCTCTTTTGCTCTAATCCTCAACTACTGTTCACATTTTAACAGCCTTTCTTTGATTGCCATTCCAGGCCTCGGGAGCCCTGGCTTTCCATGCCAATATTACAAATAGAAAAGTGAAAAGTCCAGCCTAACAGCTGGTGCCTGGGGCTTGCATTTTGAAACATGACTCTTGTGAAAGCCTTGTTTTCCTCCTGATATAACTGGCTTGTTGGCTAAATTAACTAAATTAACTGCTTGTTTTGACAACAATAAAGACTTAAATAGCTGCAGACAATAAAACCATAGAGATGGGCTCATTTTTCTTTTTTCCGGCATCATTATGGTTGTTTAAATGTGTGTCCTATGAGGGGTCTAAGTAAGTTTAGTCAATTCAACTTTTAAAAAACATAAAAGCAGTTAAAATGTCGAAGTGTTGATTAAATCTCTTGCATTATAACTCAATATTTACTTCTAGCCCTCTACAAGCAGTCCCGTCTGCCTGTCCCCTTCATGTTTGGGGGATCACCTATCTCCTTTCTTTCCTTTGCTTCCTCTTGTGTCTCTTCTTTTCAAGGACAATATTGACCCCTTATGCCCAGGCACTTCTCTCTGCATCTCCTGACCGTGGTAAAGAAGGGCTGGAGTAGCTTCCCCATCTCATGGACAGAGGCAGACTGGAGGAAAGAAGGCACACGCCATACTTACGCCTGCTCTCCTTCCCCAAACTTCTAAGGATAACTTCGGTCGCCTGGAATTCCTAGACCCCTGCCACACTGTCTAGTCTTTTGCTATATCCTGTTTTACTCTGTCTCAGGGCCCCTGTCCTGCCTTGTTCATCTCACAAAATATTTAGGAGAGACCTGTTCAGGTTGTCCTCTGACATCTGCCTTTATTTTATCCCACTGCACACAAAGCCTTACTGTGAACTCCGCTGCAAGGCTCCATCTTGCCTCCTGAGTCGAGGTGCAAAAGGAGAATTTTTCAGCCTTTATTTCACTTAAATTCCTGAGTATTGGACACTGAGTCAAACCACTCCTTTCTGGAAACTCTCCCCACTGGCTCTTGGCACAACTCTTCCTCATCTCCTGGCCACACCTCTCCCATTTCCTCCCTTCTCTTGCCCTCTCTCCCCTCCTCTGCTTTCCCCTCCATAAGTCCCTTCCTCCTAGCTTCTCACCTGCAATCTTGCTTTGAGTGCTCTCACTCAAGATCTCCATGTTTGGTATGCTTCTTGCTCGAAGCCTGAAGAAGTCAGTGCCCAGTCTTAATTTAAAAAGATCAACCTTTCATATGGCTGGGAGGAAGAGAAGCAAGTTGTCTTCCCCACTGCAGCAAGGATGGTCAGTGTCTCACTTAGTTATATAAATAAAAGTCAAGCAGTAATGTGTATCCTGGGCAATGTGCATAACAGCATCTCTTTGGAGGGTTTATCTGTGTTTTTGAAGTCTAAGAAACTCCTGCCCACTTCGATATGTGGAAGTCAACAGAGGGGTTTGTCCATTTGCATAAGTAGCACAGAGTTTTCTAGTGGGTGGAAGGCTGAGGACTTTCTCATATTTCCTGCAGTTCTAAAAACTGAGAGTGTGCTGGAGTGGCCTAGGTCAAGGACCAGGGTTAAGAAAGTGCATTCTCCTGGAAGTGTATTGCCATTGGGACGTGTCTCAGTCAGTGCCAGCTGCTACAACAAATAGAGTCTGAGTAGCTTAATCAACAAACTCTTATATCTCACCATTCTGGAGGCTGGAAGTCAAAGATTGGGGTGCAAACAGACCCAGTGTCTGCTGTACTGCTTTCTAGTTGTCAGATGGCAGAGAGCAGAGTGTCATGTCTTTTTTTTTTTTTTTTAAGAGAATTAGTCTCATTATGAGGGCACTACCCTCGTGGCCTAGCCTAACCTTAATTAACTCCCAACAGCGTCACCTCCAAATATCATTGATCAAGGGCTAGGATTTCTATATGTAAATCTAGGGAAAACACAAATATTCACTCCACCAGAGTGAAGATTAAGTAACCACTGGACTGGCCTCTGTTCTAAAGATAACGTGGATGATGATCTGGGTCCCAGAACTTATACTAGCCCAGCATTTCTATGCAGGGAGGAAGTGGGGTCAGATTGTACCCCCAGGGAGATGACTATAGGAGCAGATGGAACACACCACAATCTCAGGAATTCCAATTTATATATCATGATCTACTCTTGACTGAGAATCTGCTGGATGCTCCAGTCATCCTCCCTGGAGGACTCTATAGCACTGGGGCAGGGAGTCAGTCCAATATCTGGATGGCATCTAGAGGGAGGACTTGGGAGCAGGTGACTTGGTCACAATACTTCAGATCTACACCTGAACACCCAAGGCTTTTTCAATCTAGGCCAGGTGTCCTCACCATAAACAGAATGTCTCCACTGGAGAAAGACCTTCTTCAATGTAGACAGTGGCCTACTCATCAGAGAGAGCTCTTCTCTGTAGAAAGGGAGGGGAGGATATGTTAAAGAGCTATACGTTTCTAAGGTAAACTAGGGCCATTTTTTTTTCATGTTTTTTGACTAATCACAACGTGAGAAAGTGATCGTCATCTAAGGGAATAGCGGCAAATGGAAAGTCTCAGACTTACTTTTAGACCCTATCTTTTGATCAGTGAGTCAACAGCTCTCTGCTGATGGCCTGGGAGTAGCTGTTGTTTAGTCGCTTCAGTCGTGTCTGACTTTTGTGACCTCTAGAGTATAGCCCACCAGGCTTCTTTGTCCTTGGGATTTTCCAGGCCAGATACTGGAGTGGGTTGCCATTTCCTTCTCTAGGGGAGCTTCCTGATCCAGGGATCAAACCAACCCACATCTCCTTTGTGGGCAGACAGATTCTTTACCACTGAGCCACCTGGGAAGCCCTGGCCCAGGAGTAAGCCTAAGTAATACATCTCCATGTTGGTCTTGCTTTCAGGGTTTCCAGGCTTCAGCTAAGGGCATCTATCTCAGTTACAGTTTATTTCAGTGAGCCACATGTAGTTAACAAGTGACTTCCCCCTTGTTCCCCCATACTTAAACGTAGGAATTATCAATTAAGAGCAAAGCGATTCTTGGACATATTAAGGGAGAAAACGAGGGCCCTTTTAAAGAGCTAAACTTCATTTCCTGCTACCTGGGCAAGATATGAGCTCTAGTATTAATCTTCTGAATCTATAATTGCAACACACACTGTAAAAATCAAGTTACATTTGGATCTGTGATACCACATGCTGAGTGCGCCTGGATGCCTGCTAGCTAGATCTGAGACTCAAAAACACCCCCAATGGAAAAAAAAAAACACCCCCAATGGAATTCATCTTTACTCTCCCCACCAGTTTCCCCTCAATTACCTTTTTCTGAGGATGATGCCACTTAGATACTCGAGTCCCAATGTGGAAATATCATTGACTCCTTCTCTATCCTTGCCTTCACTTTATTTTGGCTATCAATCTTTTTCTCTCTTAAAATTCAGGAGCCCCACCTCCTATCTTTCTACCCATCATCTCTCTCTATAGAGTTGTACTTTTACCCACTGGATCTCTTCTCTGAAGACATGTCTCCATACCATCTCTTCTCAGTCCTGCTGCCATCTTACTCTTGTGTAGAAGCCTTGGATAGTTCCTCGTTGTCTTCTGAATTGCGTGCTCAGTCACTCTGTTGTGTCCAACTCTGTGTGACCCCATGGACTGCAGCACAGCAGGCTCTTCTGTTCATGGAATTTTCCAGGCAAGAAGACTCGAGTGGGTTGCCATTTCCTACTCCAGTCCTCTGGATGAAGTCTAGATATTTGAGCAGGATAAACAATACCTGCTCCATCCTGGCCCTTTCCAAATTCTCTTGGTCTCATTTATCTCCATTCTCCTCCCCCTAAAAATACTGAGAAATATTATGGGTCTTAAACCTCTGAGCCACTGTTTACATGGCTCCCCAGGCCTGGAATGGTCTTATCTCACTCTTCCAATGACTAATTTCTTTTCCTTCCTGGAAAATCAGCTCGCTCCCTTCTTTTGCTCTTGAGATACATGATGTTGCCTCTCAGATTTCTCCACAGTTCCCAGAGCACTTAACTCACCACACAAAAACAATTTTAATGTCTCTCACTGTCAGTCTCCTACGGCCAGACCACATTTTGTTTATCTCTGTCTCTAGCACCAAATAAGCCTTCTATAGCTGTCCCTGAATTCCTATTTGCTGAAGGAATGAATAAATAATTGAATGAATGCAGAAAGGGGAAGCCTGGGGGAAATCCATGCGTTCTCAGTCCGGTCCTTACTTGTTACTAACAAACCTCGGAAGGCCCATTCACTTGAAGGATGAGAGGAGATCCGAGTCTGCACAAGTTTCTGCTTAGAAGAGCAAAGGAAAGGACTCAGTTGGAAATAGTTAGTGAGAACCAGCGCTTTGCTGTTCAATCCAAGTGTAATATCCAGACTACATTAATGTGATTTACCTAGGAGAGCCAGAAGAAATTAGATGAGGAGGTAATTTGTTAGTGACTGAGTACTAATTCCCACTCATTAGCTAAAAATTGCAAAATTCATTAAAGCAACTTGGTTGAAAACACAGTCACTGAAAGAGCAGAAGCTATTGATAGATTAAATAAAGATGTAAGAAAACTTTAGTGTTTATTATATCCATGTTCCTTGTGGCTCAGCTACATTGAAAGTCTTAAATTTAATACATTAAAGAAAAATTCACTAATGATACTCTTACATGAGAATTAACAAGATGACCACAAATTTATCACCTTAACAGTGACAGCAAAATATTTCACTGTACATCTGTTCTGTTTGATTTTCAATTTTCAGAGAAAATGTAACACAGCTCCTATGTTACTTCTTTTCAATTTAGTCTCATAGTTTCAGCCAAATATGTAGTATATGAATCATAAAAAGATACTACTAAGGTTTTAATATCTTGTAAAACTATTAATTATCATTCAATGTCAATTCCCTTTTGCCTGCTCCTTTTTATTCCTCCTTACATTCTCTCAGCTCTTCTAAATTGCATTAATGTACTTTTTATCATTTACCCTTTGTTCTATGAGATACCTTTCATAGATTTTATCAAAATTTTTTCCACACCAAGTTAAGGGAAATCTCCAAGGTTAGAAACACATTTTTCTTACATGAGTTCAGAGAATCTTGGAATTCAAGGTCCTGTTTTGAGATAATCTGAATATTTCTAAAACTTTAAGCTACAAAAAAATCTAAGAGAACTGAATTATAAATCAGGATAGGGTGTCCAATCTTAAGTCCATCTGCAATTCATTCTGGACTCTGTGCAGGTCTCTTTGGACTTTTGAAGAGAATTTTTACCAAGAGATCAGTCATGTCTTTACATTCATAGACCACAGGGACATCTAAAGCTCAAAAACTGACCCACATGATGGAACTGGAATAAATGTTTTTCCAGTTTGCAGTTGTAATGGAAAGTGAAAAGCAGCTCTTCTGTTGAAGTCAGTTTTTAAATGTATAAGGAACTCTGTCTCAAAAATTCAGCTATTAGTAACATAAGTCACCAAAGGGGGCCTCTCTGTAGATTTCATCACAGTGCTACTGGAGGAAAAGAACCTGCCCTTCAATGGCATCAACTATACCTTAAGGAAATGAAAGGGGACTTTACTATCAAGAGAGGTGACATGACACCAGAAACATCCATCCATTCATTTGTTCTACAAAAGTGAAATCGATACTTCCTATATGGAATAGGCCATTTGTTGGAAACAAAAATCTACCAGGACATGGTTCTTGACTTAAACAGTATACAGTTCCATCAGGGAGCATGAGGGGAATTGAATGAGTATAAGGGTAGGATCAAATCATTAGAATAGAGTGAAAAAAAAAAAAAGTAAAAGTTGCTGTATTTGGCATATTAAAATTTCCAAAAGACAACCAGCCTTTTCTGTGCCATGTTCTATTCTAAATGGTTTGTATGCTTTGACTCAATTAATCCTCATAGTTCTCCCTGAAGGTAGTCAGTTACCACTCTAATTTATAGATGAGGAAACTGAACCTCAGCGAGGTTAAGGAATTTGAGCAAGGTCACAAAAGTAATGAATGGGGGAGTTAGTGCTTGAATCATACACTCTGCCTTAACATTGTGCTAATAATGGCTTACAACAGTGCTTGTCAGTGTGCATAACTGACAAATGATTCATATTGAGGATACATAAGGGCTTCCTGGGCTTCCTGGGTGGCACTCATGGTAAAGAGTCTGCAACCATAAGACCAGAAATTTATCAGTGTAACCTAGGCCAGCAAAAGAGCATTCTACTAGATACTCAGTCTGGCAGTGTTAATTGAAATCAAGACTGCATATATTCTCCAACAAGGTTATCCTATTACTATGTACACATCTCTGAGAAACCTTCAAGTAGATACACAAAATTATATATCTAAGGTTGTTCACCACAGCTTTGTTGGGAAAGGCAAAAGGCTAAATCAATTTAAATGGACATTGAAGGGAAAACATAAAAAGAAGCTATATGCCTATAAAGATTTATAGAACTCAAAAATAAATGAACTAGGTCCACATATATATATATATAATAAATCTGAAAGATAAATTTAAAAGATAGTCAGAACAGAAGGTATGATATAAGATGCATATAAAACAATACACAGAGTAACTCTATGTAAGATGCCTAGATATCATGTGTAAATAAAGGCATATGCAACTGAATGTGTGTCAGTGAGTTAAAAGAACGTGTTAAATGCACATAATTCTCAAATATCTATGAAAATCCTGAGTGATAAGCTCTCCTTAAGCATAACAAATTAATGATAGTAATGATAGTGATAGTTAATACTTATCAGTACTTCCCAGGTATTATTTCCAAGAATTTTTGAAGTATTAGCTCTCAAAAGTGAGTTATGTACTACTGTTACTATAATTTTACAAATGAGAAACCTGAGTCATAGAGAGGTAAGCATGTTTCTCCTGATCACAGGAATTTTAGATACTGAATATGAGATCTGAATCCATCAATCTGACTCTATAGTCAATGCTCTTGCTATATTTTTAATAATTATATTGTATCTCCAGACCAGTGATACGTGAGAAGTTTGAGAAAATGCTCAAAAATGAAAATAAGATATATCAGCACTACACAACGTTTTGGAGTGGGGAAGACACATCTGAGACTCAAGAATAAATTGTATATCCATAGGCAGTTGAAAGATCATCAAGACAAAGATGGTGAACAGCTATTCTGCTTCCATTGACTCTTCCCTAGTATAAGCTGAATTCAACTGTGAAATGAGAGATTTGAGTAAAACAGAAAGGGGAGATAAAGATAGATCATATTTTTGAGTTTCCACCATGTGCCAGTGACTGTAAGTACATTTATATACATTATCACACTGCGTCTTCTGAGGCAGGTATTACCAGTCTCATTTCATAGGTATGAATGCCCAGACACAGGAAGGATAGGTATCTTCCCACTACCACACACTGAGGAGCTATAATGGGAACTCATCTAACTCTAAGGCCAATGGTCTTCCACATGGCATCATCTCTTTAAAAAGTTAAGTGGTCCGCCCACCTCATGATCTATTTATTCAGCATTTCTCCAGCTAGCAATGTACCAATTACTCCCATCCATTCACCTTATAGAATTAGTATCATCACCAGAGACAGCAGAACTCATGACTGTGTTCTGAACCATATAATTGATACTTTTCATTTTCCATCACAGACACTGAGTATCTTGGTCATCAGACAATTTGGGGTGCCTATTTGAGGTTGGAAGATTTTCCAGTGACATATGGAATTTCTCATTCATTTGACAAGATTTTAAATTTGCTTTTAAATGACTGGATTTCCATTTATTCTTGTTTCTGATTTTCCACAGGTCTAAAAATGTGCAGGTTTTTAAACAGTGACACATAATCCAAGGCTTCACCTTCCCTTTCTATATTTCTTCCTTTCAACCAAAAGCTTTTTTTTGAATCTGAACAAATGTAGACTTTATTTCTGTAATCTGTCTCAGCATCTAAGCAAGTGTCTTTTATGATACCAGAGGGAACAGGTAAGGAAAGGAGATGGTTGTGGCTACTTCTCCATGCTCATCAAAGCCCACTAGAGTTTCTTCCAGCTTTGAAAAGGCAGCATAACCAAAAAGCAAAGGGCTGTCAAGTCAGGAAAACCTGTGTGTAGATCTCAAATCTTCCATTTACAATCAATGTGACTTTGGCTATATTATTCTCCAAGCTGCATTTTTATGACTTTAAAATGGACATCATAATACTTACCTTTGTGGGTAACTTACAGGCTTCTAGAAAAGATATGCTTATATTCAACTGGGATATATGTCCTCAGTGAACGGTCTTCATTGTCACAGTTAAATGTAAGTTAGCATCCAGTTAAATGTAAGTTGTCATTTCCTTCTCCAGGTGATCTTCTTCACTCAGGGATTGAACCTGTGTCTCTTGCATTGGCAGGCAGATTCTTTACAACTGAACCACTTGCTGCTGCTGCTGCTGCTAAGTCGCTTCAGTCATGTCCGACTCTGTGCGACCCCATAGACAGCAGCCCACCAGGCTCCTCCGTCTCTGGGATTCTCCAGGCAAGAACACTGGAGTGGGTTGCCATGTCCTTCTCCAACGCATGAAAGTGAAGTCGCTCAGTCGTGTCCGACTCTTAGCAACTCCATGGACTTCAGCCTACCAGGCTCCTCCATCCATGGGACCTTCCAGGCAAGAGTACTGGAGTGGGTCGCCCTTGCCTTCTCCGACTGAACCACTTGGGAAGCCCCTAAAGGTACCTTAGGGCCATATTAGTGACACCTGGACATTTTACAAGACAGTAAACTTAAGCCAGAGGGCAAAATACCTTGTCTGAGATCATACAACCAGCTTGCAACTCAGCTGGGACTGGGGCATAATCTCTGGACTGTGTTCTATGCTGAGTTCTTTTTGACATTTCTCAGACTTTCGTAGTGTTTCTAGGCTTTCAACAGCCTGTTTTCTTCGGGGTTTCTAACTCTTTTTTCACACAAGCATTTTTATTCCACCAGTGATGGATTTTTTTTTTTTTTTTTCCTGGTAGCATCCGTCACACGAGACCCATTTGGAATCTGAAATACATTTGGAAAACCTCAGAGTTTACTCTTTCTTGCTCTGTTTCTGTCATATATGAACACACACATGTATTTGGAGGTTTAAAAAAAAAGTTCTTAGGGATTATGTTTAGCTTCTTCACCACCTTGACTTCTTCAAACTTTGTGTAGTTAAATTTATCATAAGCATGGTAATGTTGAAGGAAATGTCTTCTGAGTGTACAAGCAGCTGAAAAATTGTTGCAAGGAGTCACAGCAGTAATAAGACTATTGCTGAGTCTGAGTTTATTAGAAAGCAAAATAAACAGCAAGCTGCATGCTGACTTCATCTTCATTAAACATTCATACTGGAAATGCTTACCTTGTATACAGCCAAGATGTCATCCTTTGCAGAAGGGGGAAAAAAAAAAGAAAAACCCTATCACTAAGTCAATATATTCGTTAAGTGTTCCAAGGTTTTGAGAAAATAGTGTTATAAAATCTTCAAATAAATTAGCCTAATCAGTTTGGGCTACAAATAATTTTCACCATCTTGGGGCATGGCCTGGTGAGGAAAGCATCTGGAGGGGAGAGTGAATTGACTGGCATGCTAGCATGCAGAGAAATGTAAATAAAAAATAGAAGGGGCCTTTATGCCACTGCCATCATAGTCTGTGAGTTACCCAGCTTAATATGTTAAGAGGATTAGCGCTAAAGCTGTGTGAACTTTGAAATAGCCCAATGAAGCTTATGGGCTTGCCAACTTAAATCAGTCCCTAGCAAGACCTCTCTGGGCATCGGGAATTTGGTGGCCTGAGCATTCCGCTGCACCCTTCAAAGCAAGATGCAGCCCCCTGAGCGTTGGAGCAGTAGCCTCTCTTTGTATTTAAGGTGGAAGAGAAGGCAAGGGGAGCTGGAAGGCAAGGGGACTTGGGTTCCCAAGGAGGTCATGATGGAAGCCTAAGTCTAAAATATTTCTTGTGTATGCTTCCCCAAATTAAATTTGTTTTAACCAAATCACTTAAAAACAAAAACACCCTCCAGAGGTTGCCTCCTACGTATGGCTTAAAGTGTAAAAAGAAAAGCCTTTCTCTACTCATTAAAACTAGAGGCAGCTTCAGCAGGCAATGAATGATCTCCCCTATAGAAATAACCACACCCATGCTGTGCAGTTCACATGCAAAACAAGTCTGGAAAAGGATAGGGAAGTATGTTGAAGTTTTAGACACCCAGTCGTGTCCAACTGTTTGTGACCCCATGAACTGTAGCTCACCAGGCTCCTCTACCCATGGAATTCTCCAGGCGAGAATACTGAAGTGGGTTGCCATTTCCTTCTGCAGGGAATCTTCATGACCCAGGGATTGAACCCAGGTCTCCCACATTACATGGGGATTCTTTACTATTTGAACCATCTGGGAAGCCTATAGTAAAATGGCTTTTCTCCTAAGAAACCCCTGAAACAACCACTTTTATACTGCGGCTGCTGTTGCTAAGTTGCTTCAGTTGTTTCCGACTCTGGGTGACCCCAGAGATGGCAGCCCACCAGGCTTCCCCGTCCCTGGGATTCTTCAGGCAAGAACACTGGAGTGGGTTGCCATTTCCTTCTCCAATGCATGAAAGTGAAAACTGAAAGTGAAGTCGCTAAGTCATGTCCGACTCTTAGCGACCCTACGGACTGCAACTCACCAGGCACCTCCGTCCATGGGATCCTCCAGGCAAGAGTACTGGAGTGGGGTGCCATTGCCTTCTCCATTCCAACCTAGTGAAGAGGGAGTATATCACTGACTACAGAGGCAGGCTGAAAAATCTTCTCATTACAAGCTGATCATCACACAGTCTGAGCATGCTGAATGTCCAGGAAATAGGGGCATATGCATCTGTCTGGGCATTTCAGTGTACCCCAAGTGTGTCTGAGAATTCAAAGGCATAGTTGCAAGATCAGCCTAAAACATATACTCCCAGCAAACACAGACTAAAAAAAAAAAATTCTTTAAGGCATGCAGCCTCCAGATACAGATTTCGTGGGGCCTTTTGCCTGGGATGCCAGTGTTTTTTGGAAGGAATTTACATGAAATGCATCATTCAGGAAGCAGCTGGGAAACCTGTTCCTATGACTCTCCTGGGTGTCCTTTGAAGCTCTTGCTTCTGCTTCAAGATATCAAATGATGGGAACACTTCTTTGTCTCTAAGAAGGGGAAAAAACCTGGGCGGGCGGCTTAAACACGTGAGCCAGTGCTATGTCATCATCACAAAAGACAGAAGCTGAGAACAGTCGGTCCAGCCAAAGACATTTTAGAGAATCAATAAAAGTTGCCAATAAAAAAGAAGGTTCCTGGATTCAGATGTTGTTTTCTACCAAAGTGAGGGTGATCTAGATCATTTTAAGACAGAAAGCAAGAGGCAGGGGGAGAAAGGCAGGTGCTACTTGATAGCTTTGCAGTGTTATCTGGAAAGGAGACTGTGTTTGGATTTCATTCTGGCCCTCTGCCATAGCCAACGGGTTTGTGTAATAACTCTGTTGTGTTCTCTTTCTCCCATCCTGTGTCCACTGCTATGAAGTGAATTCAAGAGGAAACCAAGAACTGGTCTGACAAAATAGAAAATCAGTTGTAGAAGCAATGAATTTTTTAGCGGAAAATATATTGTATTTTTAACAAACCATGACTTCTCCACTGAAGGAGATGTAATGCAAGATCAATTGCATGGGATGAAATGCTTTTGTTCACCACAGATGTATTTTCATTTATAATTACGTCATGCAAAGAGCATTGCTGGGGCCCCATTCCAGACAGGCTGGAACACCCAGCAAGCAATATGTGTGATTGCTGTTCACACAGTTGTTAACTCTCCTTTGGGGACTTTCTTGCAAGACTTTTTTAAAAATGTAAACCAAAATTAACAAAGGGATCAAATGTGCTCAGTATGGTTCAGGGGTTGTTGGAAGTCTGTGCAAACACCTCAAAATATAATTCTAAAAAAAAAAAAAAAGTTATCTGGAAAATAAACACACTGCCAATTTTTGTAGCTATTAAAATTCAACTGTCCAGATTTCCCTAGATTTGAATGAGGAGTCTACTTCTCAAGAAAGTAGGCTGACTGATCAGGCAATTCTGAGTTTCTGGCATTAGGGTGAGATATCAAATCTGTCTCTTGATTTCAGCCTCCACTCTGTTCTGGGCTCATGACCTGACTCAAAGTGCTTAAAAGGTCCGAGACAGCCATTCTTCCCTTTAACCCAAGAGTGTAGCTTTGGCCCAGATCCAACAAGCTTCTCTGAGTTCAGCAGGAAAGTGAGGTTTCCACAAGACCTTTAACTCTGAGAGACTGACCACATAAAGAAACAGTGGCCAGGCTATATATCAAAATAGAACTCTGACCCAGGACCAGCAGCAGCCTGCCCAGGAAACTAACCCTTTATAATCATCAGCCCTGGAAATCAAGGCTACTATAAATCAGCCTTGCAGGAAGTCAGACTGCTACCTCTAGTAACAACTAAGGAAGCCAAACAATAACTTTTATAATAATCAGCCCCAAATGTCCAAGCCTTGATTAATGCTGACAGCTTCCCCAATTTTTGACAGTGCTTACTACTTAGGACCAAAGAGAAATCCAAATATGCACCCCTAACCAATCACATAGGACACCCCACTTCTAGTTAACCTGTCAACAAAAAATTCTCTTTGTGATTCTCAGATTTTAGAGACTAGCCATATTGTTGTGATCTATGCACTTGGAAAGCAGAGGAAAAAATCATACGTTTAGGATTTGAATAGTCCATCAGCGTCCAACCAGAAACAGGAAAAAAAAAAAAACCACTCCATATTTCAAACAGAGCAATGTTGAGAAATGACCCTGGTTATAGAGCAGCTGGAATTTCTGAGGCTGATGGGAGGGGTGTTGGAAGAGGGAAAAAGAGAATTGTTGCTCATCTAGGATCAGGAAACCACTACTACTCCTGGACAGACTCTTGTGAGCCCACACAGACTGCTACTTTGATGGAACCACATTAGTCCTAAGTGGAAAAACTGGAGCTGCACTCCTTTTAGACATCTGGCAAAGGTGGCTTGGTAAACAGTTGCAGTCTTCCAATCCCAGCACGAAGCGAAAGAAAGTGTGGAGCTGAGAGAATACTAAGGCACAGGTAAGAAATATGTTTTGGCCTAAACTGTATCATTAGCTCAAACCAACAGTAAGATAAAGTCAAGTCCACAACGTTAGATTGCCATGACCTTGAATGATGGCATTATGGACTTGATGGACGTGAGTCTGAGTGGACTCTGCGAGATGGTGATGGACAGGGAGGCCTGGCGTGCTGCGATTCATGGGGTCGCAGAGAGTCAGACACGACTGAGCAACTGAACTGAACTGAACTGAATGCCCCTATGAGTGAATGAGTGGCAGAGCTAGGCCCCTACCTCCCTGTCTCTGATGTTCTAGGCTTGGGGATGGGCTAAGTATGGGGTGAGGAATGGCAGAGCATGGAGAGACAGTGACATTTGCACCAATTCTGAGGCAATTACAGGGGGGATTTATGAGGGGCGGGGGGAGATATATTCCTCCTCTACATGGGAAGTTCTGACACTCTGTTTTTTGACTCACCCTAGCTCTTAAAAGACAGTTTCTACAGCTCTCTACAATAGCTGTTCACAACACAGTCACTGGAAGATGCATTCCTTCAGAGAGGACCAGGGCCCGAATTTGTAGAATTATATTCTGGGACCACCAGTGGAAGTTGATGAGGATGCATAATAAAGAGATCTCTTCTCCCTTTTCCAGCCCATTTATTTATTTCACTCGACTACTGCTTATTGAAGGCTGACTGTGTGTGCTGCCGTCATTTCAAACACAGGGGATACAGCGGAGAAAAAACTCCTGCCCTCAAACAGTTTACATTCATCAGGGAGAAGATAGACAATCAGGTGATTAAAAGGTGGTAGGTACCTTCATGAAAAAAAATAAATAGAGCAGGAAAGCGGGCCAGGTAGTACAAAGGTAGACTTTGCCATTTTAATTAGGTGGATGGGATGGGCTTCGTCAAAGAGGTAACATTTGAGCAAAGTTGTTAAGACAGTGAGGAATCACATGAACACCAGGGGCAGATCTACTTTCAGCAGACGAAACTGCAAATTCAAAGGCCTTGAGGCAAAACAAGAAAACACGATTGTGTTTAGCAAAGCACTCAAGTGGCTAGAAGAGAGAAGTGGCAGTGAGGTCAGACAGACAAAAGTCACATCACAGAGGGCCCTGAAAAGTGAAAGTGTTAGTTGTTCAGTTGTGTCTGACTCTCTATGACCCCATAGACTGTAGCCCACCAGGCTCCTCTGTCCATGGGATTCTCCAGGCAAGAATACTGGAGTGGATAGCCATTCTCTTCTCCAGAAGAATCTTCCCAATCTGATCCAGGGATTGAACCCAGGTCTCCTGCATTGTAGGCAGATTCTTTAACCTCTGAGCTGCTCCCTGGCAGCCATGGTAAAGATCTCTTCCTCAGAAAGAGACGGCAAGGCACTGGAGGGTTTGGGGCAAAAGAGTGATGTGATGTGACTTTGAGAGCTCCACGGGATCTCTATGGAAGCCACGTAAATGGGCAAAGGCAGTGGTGAGGGTGGAGACCAGTCCGGGCACCTGCAACGTATGCAAGATGCCTGGCAGTGGTGGTCGTGGAGACGTCGACAAGTAAATAGTTTGTTCACAGAAAATAGAAATAGGAAATTACTCAAGCTAGACAGAATTATGTCTGCAACACTCCACCGGAAATCCATGCTAAATATATACTCTTGATGTTAGCAGAATCACCTTTAGACCTATGTATTATAGCAAAATTCACTATATATTGTCAGCCTCTATGCCCAAACTAACTTCATTTTGGCAGAAAATATGTTGCTCTTGGATCATAATTAATAGGACAGATAACTAAAAGCATTTTGTATCGAGCACCTCTCCTTTCCTTTGCTTATGGTGCTTTTCCCAAATGAGGACACTTTTAACAGAAAATGACTATGACTATTTCCATTCAGCTATATGTTTATCTCCTACTGATGAAAATAATGCGTAATGACCAAAAGCTACAATAAAATCAGTAATGCTTGAAAATGCTGTATTTTATAAGTACAACAGCCACTCTGCTTGACTGAAAAGTAATTGCAGGCGCACAAAACCAAATGCTTATAATTCACTGACCACACGTAAGGTGCGTAAGGTTTTACAGACCCCTTGTCTTTGTCATGGAAGTAACCTCTGAAGAAAAGTGATATCCAAGTCAGTTTTGTGATACACTAAATTCATTCAGGAGCCATTTAAAAAATGGAGGTCAGTTGTCAGAAAGGACAGATAGGAAAAGCAAGAACTCAGAATAGAAATAAATAACACATGAATTAGTCAAAGCTAAGCACTATGGATTACACAAGTGGAGGCTGTGGACTTCAGGCTCCCTTGAAATTCAAGGAAGGAGCTCTCTCTTCCCTAAGGTGGTGGATAAAAGTGATCACTCCCTTCATGAAACTGTGGGCTCTACATCATAATGACTATGTCATCGAAGTAACCTCTGAAGAAAAGTGATATCCAAGTCAGTTTTGTGATACACTAAATTCATTCAGGAGCCATTTAAAAAATGGAGGTCAGTTGTCAGAAAGGACAGATAGGAAAAGCAAGAATTCAGAATAGAAATAAATAACACATGAATTAGTCAAAGCTAAGCACTATGGATTACACAAGTGGAGGCTGTGGACTTCAGGCTCCCTTGAAATTCAAGGAAGGAGCTCTCTCTTCCCCAAGGTGGTGGATAAAAGTGATCACTCCCTTCATGAAACTGTGGGCTCTACATCATAATGACTATAAAAGGAAGCTTACCTTAAATGTCACCAGTTTCTGATCACACAGCCAAACAAAACCTTTGGTCAAGTAGCAGCCTCCAAGAGCTAATAACATAATTTGAAACTTAATTCCCTTAGTAAGCAAAACTGCAATTGTTTTGTTAGACAGTATATTCTCTGGGAATAACTAAATCATACCTCTTAGGATATTTTTCGTGTTAGATTTAGAACTAACCTATATATGAGATGTTTTAGGTATTGATAATGTATAAGAGAATTTGATATATTAGGCTGTCCTAATGCAAAGAGCCGACTCATTGGGAAAGACCCTGATGATGGGAAAGATTGAGGATGGGAGGAGAAGGGGAAGGCAGAGGATGAGATGGTTGGTTGGCATCACCGACTCAATGGACATGAGTTTGAGCAAACTCTGGGAGACAGTGAAGGACAGGGAAGCCTGGCATTTTGCAGTTCACAGGGTTGCAAAGAGTCGGACATGACTTAACAACTGAACAACAACAACAATGCAAAATAAGTCATGATTTTGATTAAAGAATCAATTTGGACATTATTTTAACCAAAAATCTTATAAATTTGCATATAACATAGGGAGTTTAAGGCACTGGTCCTCACACCTTCCCACCCTTCAGAATCCCCTGGAGAGCTTAACCAGACCAGTTCCTCATTCAGTAAATCTGGAGTGGAATCTGGGAATTTGCATTTCTAACAAATTCTCTGGCACTGCTGGCCCAGGGACCACATTTCACTTTATTCATAAAGTAAATTTATTATTAGACGTAAGTATTACTTGAGTTTGGGAAACTTTGTTAATCTGATTAAAAAGAAAGTCAGTAATATTAAACTTATAAACACAGTTTAAATTATTAAAAGGTTAATGATCTAAGTCTGCAAATGGTGTGAAATAGTAATAAAAGAGCCCAAAAAACATACCCTTTGTTGAAAAAAATTTAGAAGCTTAAGAAAAAACTCAGGATTTACTTGAGCAACTTTATTCAACTAAATATTAATATTTAAAACCAACGTCACCCTTGAATCATTTTTTTGTGCACAAGACTCACTCTTGAGGAAAAAAAAAATCCATCATTGACAGTCATCACTTCATTTCCCAAAGCTTCCAAGCCCACGGATGGGTAAACTTTGGCACAGAGGACAGACTAAACATTCATCCTTTTCCTAAACCATTTCATGCCTCTTCAAGAGGCATACCACCTTCAGAGGTCTTACTACTCCACTCAGAGTTGGAGCTTGCCTTGAAGCCAGTGGACTGAACAAAGAGTCCACATCTTGATCGACTTTGCCTGCCACAGGAATGAATCTCCTGCAAACACTCTGGGAGCTTCTCTCTCGACTCCCCTGATACCTGTCATCGTCTTCATACACTGTCAGAGGACACCACAGAAAGAAGAATGGCATGTCAAGATCAATCTTCCTCCAGAGACACTCCTTGAAGTCATGTTGAATAGCTGAGCTTTTGGAAGCCTTTTCTTCTGAGACCAATTATCTCCCTGCTACAATGGATTCAGCCTTCACCAGCTTGACTTCTGGCCCCAGCTGTTTTCTGCAAGGCCAGATGTATTTTGACTCACAGATGTGATCATTTAAATTTACTAAGTTTCCATGTTTTTAAAAAGGGACATTTATTAGCCTTCAGAGAAGACTGTCCTTGGTTCACTTTCCAGGCTAAAATTGCTGTCCCTCATCTCTTTCAGACTTAAAAGTATTAATACATCATAAATAAAAACACAATGGAAGCACCTAAAGCTACCGTCTAGTGCAAGGAAAGAGATAAAGTTAGTGGAAGTCCTAGATTCCCATAGAAGTCCAAACCCCATTTGAAGCCCAAGGCTATCAAATGCTGAGTGTCAGTCATTGGTTAAGGCCAGATCCACGCTAAGGCACCCTTAGAGTTTAGTTATGTTTTATTTGGGTCACAAAGCAATCCCTTATTACCTTTGAATCTTAATTTTTAGATTTAATCTTAAGTAAAAATTTATAGAAAGCTGTTGGTAAAAAAAAAAATTATGATCAATTTCCTTTGGACTTCAAGACAGTGAAATACACGCAGTTTTAGCAAACACTCTATGTTAAAAGACATGTTGTGTTATTACAGGAGACGTGGGCTAGGAAAATATTGTGTAGTGAGATGCTTAAAATTCAGGCCTGGACTTGCCTAAGCCTGTTTTCTGATTAAAAACAAAAACATGAAAGAAAACATTACCTACCTGGTGTCTGTTAGGTAGATGCCCAAAAAACTTTACCTATAATGTTTTTTAACCTACATGCCTATCAGTCAGAAAACTGTTTAATGACTTTGGTGGAATTATATGTAGTCATGAAGAATAGTTTTGTAAAACAATGTAATAATTAAACTATAAAATGATTAAACTATAAATGATATAACTAAGCCATCTGTAAAACAGTATCTAGTGAAAAATCTACCGAATTATTAATAAACTATTGTGGAACTATGGCCTTTTCAAAATTATCCTTTCTACTTTATGTTTTGGAGGCATTTTCATTTCATCAGTAGAGACCAGATGAACAAATTGAATAAGCAGAAATGTTTAAACGGTGAGTGAAGGTGCGCTAGCATATTGAACTCTATTATAAACTACCAACTGTTTGACAACTGTTAGACACCTAAAGGTTGTATGTTGCACCCCCACATGCATCATAATCACAACTAAAGCTGTATCTAAATTACTGCTTACCTTGAAGATATTTTCAATCAGCCTTTGTAGCAGATGGGGTGGTATTATTTCTTTTCTATTGACAGGTGAGAAAGTTGGCATCAGGCACACTCAGCTTCTTAATTATGAAGCCTCTACGGACACCAGTAACCTCATGGATTGTGCTCACTGGCCACCCCGTTGACCTTGCTCAATATATACTGACAGCTGATTCGCACTGCTGTACGGCAGAAACCAACGCAATACTGTAAAGCAATTATCCTCCAGTTAAAAAGAAAAAGAAACAAACTTTAAAGAAGATTAGGGAACTTCTCACTGAACTAGGTGAGTGCCCAGAGGCCAGTTACACAGCCTCTCTGATGTGTATCTCCATCTACAAATGGGAACAGAGGCATCTTCGCTCGACATCTCCTACAGTTACAAGAGACCCAAACAACCTAGTGCAGGTGGAAACTCTTCAATAGGTAAATTTAAGGTATTTTCTTTTTAAACAATATTAAAATCTCCAACACTAATTGGGGATAAGCCCGTGCTTCACACTGTAAGGAAGGTAAGTGCCCCTTAGCAGGTGCCCTGTAAATAGTAATTCCTCTTTCTTTACTGTCCTCAAGTAAGAGAATGTTACTAAAGCTGTAGTTCTATAGAATTTTGGACTTTTCAGGGGTCATTTATTCCACGTCATCACAACATCTCTGATAATGGTATGCAGACTCTGCCTGAGCACTTCAATTGAAAGAGAAATGCTACCTCATGGGGCACTTGTCATTTTTTGGCCGATAGAGTGGCATTCCATTTACATGTGTATTTCAGTTAGCTCCATCAGAAAGGAAGTAGCAGCTATATATTTTTTTAATCTTAGGAGAATCATAATCAAATACTGTTTAGGAATTTATTTTATTGTTTTTCTTTTTTTCCTTTTCAACTTTCTTCTGTGCCTGGATTGTTCATCTGAATGTCTAATGAGGAAGCTCAGTTTTCCTGGGTTTTCCTTGAGCACTCTCGTGCAGCAGGCAAGACTTCTCATTTTTAAAATTTCATAACATCAACATAATCCTACATCGTAAAATGGACTGAAAAAAAATTAGCTTAGGGGTTAGTTGTGCATTATGGGTAGCAATTTGCAAATATTTTGCCTTGAACCTCAGAACTGGATCTGTAATGAACAGACCCCCTTGAAGTAGTGATGGGAGTGAGTCATTCTTTGAACACTCCAAGGGGATACCATGGGGTAAGAAAATGTTAAGCCTTGCAAGTACTACCACACCTTGTTCACTGGGAAAACTTCTCTTGCTTATAAATATTGAGACACAGAAGTGTGTTGAAATTTAAATACAAAAAATGTACAATTTTGCCCATCTTTACTCAGCTCAGGCATACCCAGCACTGTGACTGCTTTTTGGTCAGCAATGAAAAGCAGGATAGCAAAGACAGCAAGTTGTGTGGCTCTAATCGCCAACTGGCCCTAGTATCCTATCTCAGAGGACAAGAGTGGTGAGACAGCTCTGAAAATTCATCTTGTCCTCTGCCATGGCCCAAGTCTGCAAATATTAGGGGTGTCCACCAATGTCAAGTATTCATTAATAATCATAAGGAAGTTTTCTTGTAAAGAAAAACTGAGTAGCTTAGAAAATGACTTAATTGGGCTCAAATTGTTCTTTTGCAATTTTGGTGGTGTTAAAATTCATCAGCTCTTCTTATTTACTCAAGCTTTCGGTCACTCATGGTAGGGGGTACCCAGCCTAAAGAACGTTTTGTTCTCTTAGTTGACCCCCAGACTAAAGGAAGATTCTATTGCTTGGAAAGTCAGCAGTCTCCCCCAGAGTGAGAGGACTTATGTAGCTGCTAAAAGAATCTCATTTTCATCAAAGATCATTGGGTATCATTAGCTATGCCTGCATGTTGTGCCCGACTCTTTGCCACGCTATGGACTGTAGCCCACCAGGCTGCTCTGCCCAGGAGGTCCTCCAGACAAGAACACTGGGGTGGGTTCCATGCCCCCTTCCAGGGGATCTTCCTGACCCAGGGATCGAACCCACATCTCCTATATTGGCAGGTGGGTTCTTTATCACTAGCACCACCTGGGAAGCCCCTCCAAAATCCCCAAGCCCTGCTTCCTCCAAACTCTTTCCTAAGACTTGCAAGAGGCATTTACCCACATAATTACCCACCGAGTTTCATGGTGAGTAAAGTTCTGGCTGACACAGCTATTTCCTTTTCTCAGCAGCAAGTTGAAGCCTGTCACAGTGCAAAACTAAAGGTTGCTATTGTGCTCGGAATACCGATGAGGCACCTGCATGCCATTTGTGGCTCTTGATTGCCCTGGCTGCCTACTTCTTCCTGTCCTCCATAAAGGGGCATGGAAGGAGGGAGGCACAGATGTGGCCAGTGAGACATATTAACACTGTTTCTATTTATTCATCATGCAATTTTACATAGATATGATTTTATAAATACTAATGTCGAGGCTGTGAGCAGGAGGCTGGGCCTCTTTGAGTGATGACAGAAAGGCTGACTCAAGGGTCAGAAGAACTGTCCTGTGAGCAGTGGAGAGGTCCAGGAAAGGTTGAAGAGCTTAAGGAGTTCAACAAAGTTCCCACGCAATATCCGTGCTCAGTTTCTTCATTTTCTTGGGCAGTTAATCAACATGAAAGTGGACGGCTCAAAACTGTGACCCTGCCAGAGCCAGGGTGGTAAGGGAAGAAGGTGACCGAAGGGCAGGAGCCAAAGGATGATGGACACAGAGACAGGATGGGTTTTGACACAAGAGGGGGAAGAGGAGGAAGAAGTGACACTGAATGCCCAGGTCAGCAAACTCCTGCTTGAAAAAACACCTTAGAACCTCAGTACTGAATCTGTAATGAAGAAATGCCTGCTAAGTAAGGACAGGAGTGAGTCCTTTCTCAAGCATCCTGTCTGGATACCATGGGATAAGAAAACATTTAAGCCATATAAGAACCAAGTTTAAGTTGGTGCAACTTATACCACAAAGGGTCAATAGTTCTTCCAAATAAGAGCTTCTAAATGCCAAGAACAAACACCATCAATAGAAAAAAAAAATAGGAAAAGGACCTAAACAAAATGTGATACTTAGTCATAGAAAAATATGCTCAAATTCATTCATATTCAGAAAATTAATAGTTAGAAGTACCATTTCTTACACATGTTATCTAATACTCAAAAGCATAGCTACATACACTGTGTCAATAAAACAGGTACTTTCATACCTCGCTAACAGGAATTCAAAATGGCACAATTCTTATAAAGAGGAACGTGGTAATATTATATATTCAAACAGACACACACACACACCCCATCATCATCATCTGACCGAGTAGCCCATTCCGCTTTCAGCATTCTGTTCCAATGATACACTGACAAAGGCATGCTCTCTGAAGAAATCTAGTTGTTGTGCTATATCATTCATAATAGGAAAAGACTAAACGCAGCTAATAACCATCAACAAAGACAGGCTGGATGGACTAAGGTGCATCCGCATTATGGAGTGTGTTTATCTTTAAAATGTAAAGAATAAAATCTATGGCGTTGATATGAAATTATCTCCAGCATGTATTATTTATTTATTTTTTATTGAAGGATAATTGCTTTACAGAATTTTGTTGTTTTCTGTCACATCTCAACATGAATCAGCCATAGGTATACATATATCCCCTCCCTTTTGAATCTCCCTCCCATCTCCCTCCCCATCCCACCTCTCTAGGTTGATGCAGAGCCCCTGATTGAGTTTCCTGAGCCATACAGTAAATTACCATTGGCTATCTGTTTTACATATGGTAATGTAAGTTTCCATGTTACTGTTTCCATACATCTCACCCTCTCCTCCCCTCCCCCCATGTCCATAAGTCTATTCTCTATGTCTGTTTCTCCACTGCTGCCCTGTAAATAAATTCTTCAGTACCATTTTTCTAGATTCCATATATATGCATTAGAATACAATATTTATCCTTCTCTTTCTGACTTACTTCACTCTGTATAATAGATTCTAGGTTCATCCACCTCATTAGAACTGACTCAATGCATTCCTTTTTATGGCTAATATTCCATTGTGTGTATGTATCACAGCTTCTTTATCCATTCATCTGTCGATGGACATCTAGGTTGCTTCCATGTTCTAGCTGTTGTAAATAGTGCTGCGGTGAACAGTGGGATACTTGTGTCTTTTTCAATTTTGGTTTCCTCAGGGTATATGCCTAGGAGTAGGATTGCTGGGTCATGTGGTGGTTTTATTCCTAGTTTTTTAAGGAATCTCCATACCATCTTCCATAGTGGCTGTGTCAATTTACATTCCCACCAACAGTGCAAGAGGGTTCCCTTTTCTCCACATCCTCTCCAGCATTTATTGTTTGTAGACTTTCTGACCTGTGTGAGGGGTTACCTCATTATAGTTTTGATTTACATTTCTCTAATAATGAGTGATGTTGAGCATCTTTTCCTGTGTTTGTTAGCCATCTGTATGTCTTCTTTGGAGAAATGTCTGTTTAGGTCTTTTTCCCACTTTTTGATTGGGCTGTTTGTTTTTCTGGTATTGAGTTGTATGAGCTGTTTGTATATTTTGGAAAGTAATCTGTTGTCAGTTGCTTCATTGGATATTATTTTCTCCCATTCTGAGGGCTGTCTTTTCACCTTGCTTATAGTTTCCTTTGCTGTGCAAAAGTTTTTAAGTTTAATCAGGTACCACTTGTTTACTTTTGCTTTTATTTCCATTACTCTAGGAGGTGGGTCATAGAGGACCTTGCTTTGATTTATGTTATCGAGTGTTCTGCCTATGTTTTCCTCTAAGAGTTTTATAGTTTCTGTTCTCAGATTTAGCTCTTTAATCCATTTTGAGTTTATCTTTGTGTATGGTGTTAGGAAGTGTTCTGATTTCATTCTTTTACATGTAGCTCTCCAGTTTTCCCAGCACCATTTATTGAAGAGGCTGTCTCCACCCCATTGTGTATTCTTGTCTCCTTTGTCAAAAATAAGGTACCCTTAGGTGCAATCCTTTATTTCTGGGCTTTCTATCTTGCTCCTTGGTCTATATTTCTGTTTTTGTGCAGCACCATACTGTCTTGATGACTGTAGCTGTGTAGTATAATCTGAAGTCAGGAAGATTGATTCCCCCAGCTCCATTCTTCTTTCTCAAGACTGCTTTGGCTATTCGGGGTCTTTACTGTTTCCATATGAATTGTGAAGTTTTTTGTTCTAGTTCTGTGAAAAATGCCATTGGTAATTTGATAGGAATCGCATTAGTAATTTGATAGGAATCATGATCCAGGATGGATAACCTGTAAGAAATGGACAGATTCTTTAAAAAGTTCAATCTTCCAAGACTGAACCAGGAAGAAACAGAAATTATGAACAGCCCAATTACAAACACTGAAATTGAAGGTGTGATAAAAAATCTCCAAAAAACAAAAGCCCAGGACCAGATGGCTTCACAGGAGAATTCTATGAAACATTTAGAGACGAGCTAATGCCTATCCTTCTAAAATTCTTTTAAAAAATTTCAGAGGAAGGAACATTTCCAAACTCATTCTATGAGGCCACCACCACCCTGATACCAAAACCAGACAAAGACAACACACACAAAAGAAAACTATAGGCCAATATCATTGATGAACATAGATGCAAAAATCCTCAACAAAATTTTAGCAAACAGAATTCAGTAAAATGTCAAACAGCTCATACACCATGATCAAGTTGGGTTTATTCCAGGGATGCAAGGATTCTTCAATTATGCAAATCAATCAATGTGATATACCATATTAACAAATTGAAAAATAAAAACCATATAATAATCTCCATAGATGCAGAAAAAGCCTTTGACAAAATTCAGCACTGATTTATGATTAAAACTCTTTAAAAAATGGGCATAGAAGGAATATATCTCAACATAGTAAAGGCCATATATGACAAGCCTACAGCAAACATTATTCTCAATGATCAAAAACTGAAAGCATTTTACCCCTGAGATCAGGAACAAGATAAGGGTGTCCACTTTCACCATTATTATTCAACATAGTTCTGAAAGTCCTAGCTACAGCAATCAGAGAAGAAAAAGAAATAAAAGGAACCCAATCAGAAAAGCAGCAGCGAAGCACTCACTGATTGCAAATGACATGCTACTGTACATAAAAAAGTCTAAAGAGAGTATCAGAAAATTACTAGAGCTAATCAGTGAATTTAGCAAAGCTGCAGGGTACAAAAATCACTTGCATTTCTATATACTAACAATGAAAAATCAGAAAGAGAAATTAAGGAATCAATCCTATTAACCACTGCAACAAAAAGAATTAAGTATCTTGGAATAAACTTACCTAAGGAGACAAAAGAACTGTACACAGAAAATTATAAGACAATGAAAAGACTTTGATGCTGGGAGGGATTGGGGGCAGGAGAAGAAGGGGACGACCAAGGATGAGATGGCTGGATGGCATCACTGACTCAATGGACGTGAGTCTGAGTGAACTCTGGGAGTTGGTGATGGACAGGGAGGCCTGGCGTGCTGCAATTCATGGGGTCACAAAGAGTCGGACACAACTGAGCGACTGAACTGAACTGAACTGAATGAAGGAAATCAAACATGACATAAACAGATGGAGAGATATTCCATGTTCCGGGGTAGGAAGAATCAATATTGTGAAAATAACTGTACTACCGAACACAATCCAGAATGTATTTATAAGAGACAATGTCAAGTGCAGAATACAGAGTATAACATCAATATCTATTTTATAAAGTGGGAATATGTAAATATACAAGATATGTTTACATTCTCAAAGAGAAATAATGGAAGGATAAATCAAAAACCCAATAAAGATGGTCACCTGGACATGAACAGCATGAAAAAGTTGAAAATAAGGATTTTAAAGAAATCTACCTTGTTCTGTAGATATGACTTTTAGGCTATTTAAATGTTTCTGTTTAAAGTAAAAACAAAACTAAAATACTGAAAAAATTGAGTCTGTTTACCAAACTATTGGCATACCACACTCAAAACCAAGTAGTTTCCAATGAATTTTTCAACAGGGTTTTGGCATCTATTTTTAGTCACATACATAAAATAACCAACAATCTTACCCAGGACTGAGGGGTTTCTGGCACACAAGATTTTCAGTGCTGAAAGCAGGAAAATCCTAGGCAAACCAAGGCAACTGTAGCACCTTATTTTAAGATAAATAATAAATGTAAAGAACTCTTAAGTTGAGTACAGTAATTTTATCTTTATTTTGAAGTTACTATAAATATATGTCAAAATAGAGTCATTATATTAATAGCATCATGAATCAAGATTTCAGCATAAAAGTACTAGTAACATGCCGAACTGAAGTAAAAACAAGAAACAAGTAAATGTGAATTGGAAGGAACTGGGGAGAACTCTGAGGCAGCAATGTTATCTTTTTAAAAATCTCTTCAAATACCCTCAGAAAAAAGGACAGAGCAGCTGGGAATGCAGAACCAAAAATACAGAGAAACATTTACATCAAAATTATGTGACAAGTAGCCCCCAGATGGAAAGGTATGTGGATAACAATGCTATGAGCATCTCTGGAGGAGAGGAAAGTAGTGCGCTGCCTGCTAGACCTGAAAATCAGGGAAGCCTAAGACTCCTCCATCTGTGGGATTTCCCAGGCCAGAATACTGCAGTGGGTTGCCATTTCCCTCTCCAGGGGGCCTTCCCGCCCCAGGGATGGAGCCTGGGTCTCCTGTATTGCAGGCAGATTCTTTGGCTTCCCTGATGGCTCAGTGAATAAACAATTGATAGGTATTTACCACAAAGTTTGACACAACAAAATAAAATTGAGATTTTGAACGCTCACAGACAATTAGAAAGTGTACATATGAAGAGGCTGGAGCTCTGAGGATCCAAGCTCACTTAATACAGAAAGCCCCCTTTCAGGAAAAGCCTCATCCTGAGGACAGTTGGCAACAGGTTCCAAACTTTGCAAGTCAAAATCCATGGAAGTAAAGGATAAAGGAAGATATGGATAGGGGGCAAGAGACAGAAAATAGACCGTATTTAAGTTTGATTTGTAAACATCTGACAAAGATAAAAATATTTAAAAGGCAGGTTTAGATTTGTGAAGCTAAAAAGGCTAACCTGACCCACCCTGGCCTCCTAAAATTCAGTGAATCTAATATCTCACAGGAATGAGCAATAAACAGAACTGTGTCAAATGCCACATTCACACACGTCAGGAGGAGCACAAAAATGTCCTTCTAGATTGGAAGAAGGTAAAGTCACCAAACAGCTGAAAGCTATAGCTACTTCCAACAAACTAAAAGAAATTTTCATATATTTAAAAATTTACATAATATCCAAAGTTAAGACTGAAAAAGCCAGATATGAGAGAAGAACTAAGGAAAGATTTAGAAATAAAAGAAAAAATCATTTCAGACATGAAGGCTGAATTACAATTCATGCAAGAGGAAACATAATTCTTTGTGAGAGAAAGGAGGTAAAAGCAAAGAAAATGTATAATCAAAAGAAAGCAAAGGGATAAAATGTATTTGGAGGGAGGGGCAAATAGTTGCCAGACAAGAAGAGGCAATGTGTATATAAAGTGGTTGCTAAAAAGGAAATCCAATGGAACAAAGCAAATACTAAAACTCAGAAAATTTACTACCCCACCCCCAATTATTTTTGTGAAAGGGAACAATGATTATCTGGTGACAACAATCCAGAATGACAGACTCTGCAATGTTAACTGGACTTTAAAGCAAAGTCTTTGGGCCACAGGGATCAAACCAAGGGACTTACAAGAGGGAAGATCAGATAGGCAAAAAGTGTATTTTTAGTGTTAATTTTTATGCTAGTGCATAATGGAGTAACAGATACACATGACTATGTATAAAATAGATACCCAACGAGGACTTACTGTATAGCACAGGGAACGATACTTGATACTTTGTAATGACCAATAAGGGAAAAGAATCTAAAAAACAATATATAGCGAGAGATAGATAGGCAGATAGGTATATGTATAAATCACTTTGCTGTACACCTGAAACTAACTCAACACTATAAATCACATTTTTATCAAACCATACTTTGATAAAAATTACATTTAAATTTTTTTTTAATTTAAAAAATAATGGAGTCATAGTTTAAGAATATAGAAGAATCAAGATTTAATAGGCAGTGACCTGAATCCCAAGTGTAAAGGCCACAGACACTTATCTTCCTATAAGAAATCAGATGAGCCCTTTTAGAGAAATCTCCTAGAAAATAACCTTTAGATGACCAGCAGGACTGGAAAGACGCTGACATAAGGACGAGTGTATCACCTTGGAGGCTGCAGTTGCTTTCATCGTGGTCCTTATATGGGTACTTTCAGTCCCTGAGGGGTCCACTTCTAAAATAATAAATTCTTAAGCCTCTGTCTCTTCTCTTTTGTTTTCTGGGCCTACTCTTATTATCTCTGGGTAAACTCAGCATCTTGCTTTATATGTCTATAACCAGTCCCTAATTTCAAAAAGGTTTTTTAAACAAAGTTACAAATATCAGTATAAACACCATATTTTTTCCTTCAAAAAAAAAAAAAAATTCTCCCTGCTTTGTGTATTCGAAAAGCCAAGAACCAATAACATCCCAGTAGCAATGAACACAGACATCACCCTGGCCTCTATGGTCCATTTGCCATGACAAAGAACCAGGGCTGCTTTCTTACTCCAAGTCTTAGAAACCTATAAAATAAGCCAGAGACACCTTGTCAGGCCAGAAAGTTCAGAGGCTACCGAAGACTAGAAAGATCACAGGGGCCAAAGTGAAGGAGCTCTCACTGACCAAAAGTCAGAACAGTTTGAGCAAGGAAAAGAATGAATGTATTAAAGCCCACCAAATACACTTCTAAACCTCATGCCTTCAGAGTAATATTAAAGATCCATGAAATTATGTTGGTAAAATTTTTAAAGACCATTGGTCATCTTTGGAAGTTGCTGGAGCCCCAACTCACTCTGAAAGCCTATTTTAAAAAAAAAAGCAAAGATTTGTCTTTCTGTGCTAACTGTATTTCAAATAGTTGTTGAGAGACTGTTCTTTAAAATGCACAAGGAATTACAGACCTAGGAAACCACTCTTTCAAAACCTGTAATGAAATAAATAATGGAAACAGACAATGATTGTCATAAATATTAAAGCCATCAGGTAAAGCGTTAATGGGTATGTGAGAGTAGGTGAATGAGCCGCAACAACCTAAACCAATGAAGTCATCTTGGCATCACTGAGAGAACCATCAACCAGACTTAGCTGCCTGTGTTCAAGCAGAGCAGGAAGGACACAGCACCGCTGGTGGAGCATTCTCATCCAGACAAAAGCCTAGTGTGAATAAGCATTCTCTAGACTGTACGACTAACTTACAGGAAATGTGGCAGATAAACAATCTAAAGGACACCGAAAGAAAACATTCTTGAATCTAAAATGGGGTCTTTCTACTGAAAAAAAAAAATGAACCAGTTTTCTCAAATAAATCAAAGGGATGAAAAGGAAACTAGGGTAATAACAGTGAGACATAAAAAACAAGGTGTGAAATCTAAAAAATAAATTAACAAACAGAAACAAGAGTTATAGATAGAGAGCCGGACAGGATGGGGTAGGAAAAGGAGAGAACTAGATGAGGGAGATTGCAAGGAATCAACTTCCAGTTGCAAAACTGAAGTGAGTCACAGATATAAGATGTACAGTGTGGGAAACAATCAATAATAATGTAACCTCTTTGTATCATGACAGTAATAACGGTACTTATCATGCATTTTGAAATGTACAGAAACACTGAGTCACTATTCTGTATAACAGAAAATGTTATATGGTTCTGTTGTAGATAAATTATAACTCAAAAACAAACTCAGAAAAAGAGAATAGATTTAGGGTTACCAGAGGCAGGAGGTGGAGGGAGGGGGATGGAGGAAGGACGTCAAAAGGTACAAACTTCCAGCTACAAGATAGCTAGGTACTAGGGGTGTAATGGACAAAATGATAAATATAATCCATGCTACTCATGTACAGTCAAAGCTATGATTTCTCCAGTGGTCATGTATGGATGTGAGAGGTGGACCATAAAGAAGGCTGAGCACCAAAGAATTGACGCTTTTGAACTGTGGTGTTGGAGAAGACTCTTGAGAGTTCCTTGGACTGCAAGGAGATCAAACCAGTCAATACTAAAGGAAAATAATCCTGAATATTCATTGAAAGGACTGATGCTGAAGCTCCAATACTTTGGCCATAGGATGTGAAGAGCTGACTCATTGGAAAAGACCCTGATGCTGGGAAAGATTGAGGGCAGGAGGAGAAGGGGATGACAGAGGATGGGATGATTGGATGGCATCACTGACTCAATGGACATGCGTTTGAACAAGCTCTGGGAGATGGTGATGGACAGGGAAGCGTGGCGTGCTGCAGTCTACGGAGCCGTAAAGAGTCAGACACGACTGAGCAACAACTGTATCTTATATATGAAAGTTGTTAAAATGGTAATTCCTAGGAGTTCTTACCACAAATAATTTGTTTTATATTTCTTTGATTTTGTATCTATGAGATAATGGATGTTCACTAAACTTGTGATAATCATTTCATAGTCAGATCATTATGCTATATACCTTAAACTTATACAGTGATATATATATAAACTCTATCTCAATAAACAGTGGGTGACTTTATTTGAGGGGGCTCTAAAATCAGTGCAGATGGTGACTGCAGCCATGAAATTAAAAGACACTTACTCTCTGGAAGGAAAGTTATGACTAACCTAGACAGCATATTAAAAAGCAGGGACATTACTTTGTCAACAAAGATCCGTCTAAGGCTATGGTTTTTCCAGTAGTTGTGTATGGATGTGAGAGTTAAGACTACAAAGAAAGCTGAGCACTGAAGAATTGATGCTTTTAAACTGTGGTGTTGGAGAAGACTCTTGAGAGTCCCTTGGACTGCAAGGAGATTCAGTCAGTCCATCCTAAAGGTGATCAGTCCTGGGTGTTCATTGGAAGGACTGATGTTGAAGCTGAAACTCCAATACTTTGGCCACCTGATGTAAAGAGCTGACTCAATGGAAAAGATCTTGATGCTGGGAAAGATTGAGGGCAGGAGGAAAAGGGGACGACAGAGGATGAGATGGTTGGATGGCATCACTGACTCAATGGACATGAGTTTGGGTAAGCTCTGGGAGTTGGTGATGGACAGGGAGGCCTGGCATGCTGCGGTTCATGGGGTCACAAAGCTTCAGACATGACTGAGCAACTGAACTGAACTGATCTCAATAAAACTAGGAAAAAACCTACCTGTAAGATTTGGATCTTGCTTCAAATATACTATAAAGACATATATAAAGACTATAAAGACATACTTAAGAAAACTGGGGAGTTTGTCTATCTCTATCAATGGCTAAGGGTTTCACTTTTTTTTTTTTTTTTGGCTTTTCCTCCCCCTTAGGAAATACAAGAGACGGATTTCTGACATGTGATATAGACTAGAATTTTATTTCTCACAGAATACTGAAAATCTTCATCCTTGTGGATTTTAATCAGCTGTAGTTATACAACATCTGTGAATATTTCCCTTATATTTTATTAACTTTCCACATTTAAAGACCCTCTTTCTTGAGGCAGAAAAGACGCATCTCTCTAGATTCTTAAGCAGTGCAGATTCTAACAAGGAGTCATACACGTGCATTAAGCTTGGAAATGGCAGCCAGGCAGAAGTGGCTGTGAGAAGAGGACTAACTGTTCTAGCCCACATGGTTGCAGAGCCCAGGAGCAAGGGTGGTGGTGGAGCTTCCCACATCCAAGAGCAAGATTATAGGTGATAAGTGGTAGTGATGCCTGTGGTGGGCTAGGCATTCTACCTGGTTGGTAGCTTCAGATTCTAGCTCTCTGGACCCCCTGGAAATTCTTTCTGCTGAAAGTGAATAGTGTGATTCTAGTGTGTGCAATGAAGACCCCTGAGTCTCATCCATCCAGAGCCTCTTTGTATTGTTCCTGGGCCAGAGGATGATTGCAGCCATGGGACTTAGCAGACACTAGTTTTCTAAGCAAATAATTTTTTAAAACAAATCAGAAGAGCTAAAAGTGGGTGTTCAAGTATGGGCTAGGCCTTCAAAGGACTCAGTTCAGTTCAGTTTAGTCACTTAATTGTGTCCAACTCTTTGCGAGTCCATGAATTGCAGCATGCCAGGACTCCCTGTCCATCTCCAACTCCCAGAGTTCACTCAGACTCATGCCTATCGAGTCAGTGATGCCTTCCAGCCATCTCATCCTCTGTCGTCCCCTTCTCCTCCTGCCCCCAATCCCTCCCAGTATCAGAGACTTTTCCAATGAGTCAACTCTTCGCATGAGGTGGCCAAAGTACTGGAGTTTCAGCTTTAGCATCATTCCCTCCAAAGAAATTCCAGGGCTGATCTCATTCGAATGGACTGATTGGATCTCCTTGCAGTCCAAGGGACTCTCAAGAGTCTTGTCTAACACCACACTTCAAAAGTATCAATTCTTTGGCGCTCAGCCTTCTTCACAGTCCAACTCTTACATCCATACATGACTACTGGAAAAACCATAGCCTTGACTAGACGGACCCTTGTTGGCAAAGTAATGTCTCTGCTTTTGAATATGCTATCTAGATTGGTCATAACTTTTCTTCCAAGGAGTAAACGTGTTTTAATTTCATGGCTGCAGTCACAGATTAATGCAATTACCTCATTTCTAGTCCCCCATCTTATGCAGGCCCCAAGGTTCATTCTCCTACAGCTATCTGGGCATTAAAAATCTCAATTTCCAGCCCCTCAATAGGACTTATGATGCTGGACTTGATTCGCTACTCTAGGGGTCAACAAACAATGGCCTGCTGTTTCTTCAAATAAAGTTTTCTGGCTACACAGTCAGACTCATTCATTTATTAATTGTCTCTGACCGTTTTTGAGGTAGAATGACAGAATTGAGTAGCTACCACAGAGACCATCATGGACCAGAAGGCCTGAAATACTTACTATCTGGCCCTTCATAGAAAATTTTTGCCAATCTCTCCTCTACTAGATTAGCATGGCATTATCTTTGAGTTTCTTCTTTATTTCTGACACCAGGTGATTTTCCTCCTTGTTTCAAGATTGAGAGAGGGATCTTAATTGCACTATTCTTTCCTTGATGGGAGCCAGTTTTCATCAGTTTAGTGTACCACACTGTTGAGAGCTCCTTGTATAATATGTACAAACCCCAAATACAGGAGGAAAGAAATTTCATGGTGTCATAGAAAAGGGGGAGGAACCCAGGAATAATAAGAAAAGTGTTGCAACTTAAATGTACTAAATGATGTACTAACATGTACATACTGGCACAGCTCCAATAGTTTGGCCACCTGGTGTGAAGACCCAGCTCATTAGAAAAGACCCTGATGCTGGGAAAGAATGAGGGCAGGAGGAGAAGGGGGTGACAGAGGATGAGGTGGTTGGATGGCATCACCAACTCAATGGACATGAGTTTGAGCAAATTTTGGAAGACTGAAGGACAGGGAAGCTTGACATGCTGCAGTCCATGGGGTTGCAAAGAGTCATACAGGACTGAGAGACTGAACAATAATCTCTTTACTTCTTTCCTATAAACATCTTAAAGCTACTTAAAAAAGACTTTGAAAGTATGTTCCAACTTTCTTTCCATTCAAAGGTATCAATTAAGAGTCACAGATAGCTGTCCAAGCCTATTCTGGATGAATATTCATCTATTTGTCAATTCTTTGGACAACAGAGAGACAGCACAGCATAAAGTTTAGGCAGAACAGGAAGGGGTGACTGGGGAATTCAAGCCTATGTAACTCTTCTACTTAATCACTGTGAACCACAAGGAGTTAGGTGAATTCTCTAGCCTCTGTTCTCTACCTATAAAAAGGGATTCATAGTAACAATGTCCTTGTAAATTTGTTGTAAAAAATGAAATTGACTAAAGTAAAACATTTAGCTTAGTGTCTGTTCCATAGTGATAGTTTGATAAATACTAGCTGCTGTTATTACTATCATCAGTATTATTTGATAACTGAAGTCATACAAAACAAAAATCTATAATGGACATGAATTTTACCCTGCAATACTGGATGCAAAAGAGAAAAAAGTTACTTTCCTCTGTTTCCTTAAATCAAATTTCATACGTTCAGAAACCACCCCAATATGATGGCAGTAATCCTTTGTTATTATTGAACCCCACCACCAATCTGAGACTTCATTGCATTTCTTCTGGTGCATATGGAATTGAGAGCATCTTCAGAAAGTCTGACTTTTCTTACTCTGCCCTCCTTCAGTCACCAGTTCTTGAAAAATGGCAACTCCGTAGCTTCCATGCAAATTTCCCTCAACTTCCCAGTATGAATGTTAGTGACCAGTTCCTACCATCACCACAGTCCTTATTATAGTGTCCACCACTGCTTCTTACGACACTTCATGTGGAAGCTGAGTGATGGGCGGCTGGTCTCAGCTTCCTGGAACCAACAAACCCCTTTAGTCTTCTCGGTATCTGAGGGAATACCCTAAATCTTTTGGGAATTTTCCATCAGCTTCCATTGTCCTTCTGCTAAAACAATCTCATAATCCCACCCAGTGGCCCTTTAGCTTTTTAATTAGTTTACTTTAATTGGAGGACAATTATAATATCGTGATGGTTTTTGCCATACATCAACATGAATCAACAATAGGCATACATGTGTCCCCTCCCTCCTGAATCCCTCTCCCACACTTCCCTCCCCACCCCATCCCTCCAGGTTGTCATGGAGCACCGACTTTGGGTTCCCTGTGTCATACATCAAACTCCCACTGCCTGTCTATTTTACGTATAGTGGTGGTGGTGGTTTAGTCAGTAAGTCGTGTTGAACTCTTGCGATTCCATGGACAGAGGAGCCTGGCAGGCTACAGTCCATGAGATTCTCCAGGCAAGAATACTGGAGTGGGTTGCCATTCCCTTCTCTAGGGGATCTTCCCAACCCAGGAATCGAGCCCAGGTCTCCTGCATTGTAGGCGGATTCTTTACCAACTGAGCTACAAGGGAAGCCTTTACATATAGTAATGTATATGTTTCAGAGCTATTCTCTCAAATATCTCACCCTCTCCTTCCATCGAGGAGGAGAGTCTCTTCTTTATGTCTGTGTCTCCTTTGCTGCCCTGCATGTAGGATTGTTGGTACCATCTTTCTAGATTACATATATATGCTTTAATATACTATATTTGTCTTTCTCTTTTTGACTTACTTTAGACACCCCGGTCTTTCTTATCCCCAAGAGTTGTGTGGAGCCTGAGATACTGGAAGGAGGTGTTTTTCCCCTTCTAATTAAGCAGTTACACTGGAGATTAAGTAAGCAAGTGATGAGACTATGGTAAGGGAGGAAAGCAGCTGGGCAGACGGGGAATGAGAAAGGGGTGCGGGTGGGTAAGAGGGCAAATAGCCAGCAGGGTACCGCTGGTCGAAGGAACACACAGCTTTGGTGAGTCCATCCCACACAAACACTTTATAACCTATTTTCCTTTTTTTTCTCCTCGGTAAAATACTAAAAGAAAAACTAGGCATAAAAGTCTCAAGTAGAAATAATGAACTGACCTACTCTTACTTCATCTTGCTGTTCCTGCTCTAATCATATTTAACTTTCTCATATCTATTTGAAAAAACAAGAAATAGGAAATAAAATTCTCTGAGAAGAATTCATCTCAATGAACCTTTCTTGGCATCAGAGATGCAAATAGATTGTCTAGCTCACTTTGTCCTCACAAGAAAGTCTCATGGACTATAAAGGGACCCCATACCTTGTGCCACGGCTCTCTAAGAACCCCAGTAGGGAAGAAAATCAGCACTCAAAGCTAAAAAAAAAAAGAAAAAAGAAAAGTAAAGCTGGCTGAATGAATGAGGAATGCAAGAAAGTACATGAAAGAATAAGTAGTGTGAAGTTCTGCTGACTTTTCCATATCCACAGACAGGAAGAAGGCTGCACTTCCCATCATCTGTTAATAGCCAAGAAGCACTGGAAAGAATGGTGAGAAGTTTTCAGGAAGGTCAGGGGAGAACACTTTAGACAGATCGCCACTTATAACGGGCTGGGGTTGCAGAAAAGGAGGTTGGAATTTAACTGAATGCAGTGTCAGAGGGCCTAGGTCAAAATAGAACCTATTAAGAGATGTTTTACTAAAGTAATTGAAAAATGAGTAAGACTTCTAAGAGCATACAAGTGGGAAAGAGATATGCAACATCACTCCCAACAGATGCCACCACAGCTCTGCCAAGAGGAAGGCTCCATTACATTAGCAAGGAAACCCAATGGAGGAACCAACTCTCTCAAAGCGAAAGTGTTAGTCCTTCAGTCATGTCTGATTCTTTGTGACCCCATGGACTGGAGCCTACCAGGCTCCTTTATCCATGGGATTCTCCAGACAAGAATACTGGAGTGGGTTCCCATTTCCTCCTCCAGGGGATGTTCCTGACCCAGTAATCAAACCTGGGTCTCCTGCATTGCAGGCAGATTCTTTACCCCCTGAGTCACCAGGGAATCTCACCACTCTGCCAGGGAATGGGAAATCAAAAAATATCCAGCACTCAGCATATGAGGCTGCTTTTGGAAGATTCAACTGTTCAGCTCAGCTCAGTTACTCAATCGCTTCTGACTCTTTGTGACCCCATGAACTGCAGCATGTGAGACCTCCCTATCCATCACCAATTCCCAGAGTTTACTTAGACATATGTCCATTGAGTTGGTGATGCCATCCAATCATCTTATCCTCTGTCATCCCCTTCTCCTCCCGCCTTCAATCTTTCCCAGCATCAGAGTCTTTTCAAATGAGTCAGTTCTTTGCATCAGGTGTCCAAAATATTGGAGTTTCAGCTTGAGCATTAGTTCTTCCAATGAATATTCAGGACTGATTTCCTCTAGTATGGACTGGTTTTATCTCCTCATAGTCCAAGGGACTTTCAAAAGTCTTCTCCAACATCACAGGTCAAAAGCATCAATTCTTCAGTGTTCAGCTTTCTTTATAGACCAACTCTCACATCCACACATGACTCCTGGAAAAACCATAGCTTTGACTAGATGGACCTTTGTTGGCAAAGTCTCTGCTTTTTAATATGCTGTCTAGGTTGGTCATAGCTTTTCTTCCAGGGAGCAAGAATCTTTTAATTTCATGACTTCAGTCACCATCTGCAGTGATTTTGGAGCCTAAAAAAATAAAATCTGTCATTGTTTCCACTGTTTCCCCATCTATTTGCCATGAAGTGATGGGACCAGATGCCATGATCTTAGTTTTCTGAATGTTGAGAATTAAGCCAACTGTTTCACTCTTCGCTTTCACTTTCCTCAAGAGGCTCTTTAGTTTCTTCTTTGCTTCAACTGTAGTAGCTGACAAACTGCATGCATGAGTGTAGTAACATTTGAAACAGGCAGCTGAGGTAAGAAGAGAAAGAACATAGCTGATCCCATGTCCCCTGACCAAGCCTGTGGTATGCTATGGTGGGGAGTAAAACAAGTCCCAATTAAACGTGAGCTGTATGTCATTGCGTAACAAGAGTACTCACCTCATAAGTATTCATGATTTAACATGAATTCACTTTGTGAGCTTCAAAGCACCAGTAAGATTTAAGGTATTTCTAGTATCAATAGGTTACAGCCAACATTATTACTCCAAGTATCCCAGACTTTGAGGAAAAATGCTAAGGATTTCTTTTGGAAACATGGTCTTTGTAATATAGGCTCCTAAATGCACAGAGGTTCCAAGATGCTTTGAAAAATACAAGTTTTGTTCCAACTTTATCTGCAAGGCTAGTTTTACACCATTGTAGGAAAGAGTCATCTTTTCTTGAAAGCCGCTATTGATGGCAGGGATGAAGAAAAGTAACATGCCAAATTACACTCATTATTTTTCTCATTTCCAAACGTGCTTCTCTCCAGTGTACCCTCTAATAGTACATCCTAAACTAGTGACTGGGGCATCATCTCTGACTTCCCTCTCCCTTACCTTTGACATCCAATTAACCATTCAGATTTCGTCAATGTATCTTGAATCCACACACTCTCTTCAGCCCTAATAACACTGCCTTAATTTAGGCCACTCTGCTTTCTTCCTGAGAATACTTCAATGGCTAAGGAGTCTTCAGTTCTAAATATCGTCACATAGCACACATGGCCTTACGTAATGGGCCCCTGCTTATCGCCTTCAGCTTATTTATGTTGGCACCCTCACATTATATTCTTCAAACCCTTTGAATCCCTTGCAGAGAAATGAAAGTGCCATGCTTTCCACCTTCCAGTCATTTCCTGCACACTTTTTTTTTGGTCTCTGACCACCCTTTCTTCAATTTTGTAACACCTTCTAAGTTTTATATTCTAGCACTTACTTTAGATGTCATCTCTTCAGAGCATCATTTTCTGACTCTCTTAGCTCTTAATTTTACTGTGGCTACTCAGCTTTTACTTGCACCACCAGACACATCAAGAATTGAGCATCATTTCCACCTTCGCTCATACTCTTTGTTCTTTTTGGAGCTCTTTCTTCACCCTTCCACAATAGCATATTGAACACCTATCGACCTGGGGGCTCATCTTCTGGTGTATAGCTTTTTACCTTTTCATACTGTTCATGGGGTTCTTGAGGCAAGAATACTGGGGTGATTTGCCATTCCCTTCTCCAGTGGACCACATTTTGTCAGAACTCTCCACCTCTACCCATCCATCTCAGGTGGCTCCTAGCTTCACTGAGCTTCGCAGGCTGTGATAATCAACTCAATGGACATGAGTCTGAGCAAACCCCGGGAGATGGTGAAGGACAGGGAAGCCTGGAGTGCTATAGTCCATGGGGTCATAAAGAGCCTATACAACTTAGTGACTAAAGAGCAACCATCCCAGCTAATCATTGAAAACGCAGTTGTCCTTGGCTGTTTACAGACCAAACTAGACCAGCAGGTCTCCAAGCATGAACTGCACACCCCTAGGGATACCTGAGACTCAGTGTTCACAACATCAAAACTATTTTCAAATAGTAGAAATACTTAGAATTTCTTTGCCTTTCTGTGTTGACGGGCACCAATGTTGCAAACACAATCATAGATTAAATATAGTAGGATCTTAGCTCAAATCAAAACAGTGGCTACCAACTTGACTAGAAGCCATAAAATTTTCCCTACCACATACTGTAAAAACAATGGCTATTTCTACAAATCATCTGTTGGAAGAGTAACAATTATTTCTAATGAATTTTGCTGTTCGTGCACATCTTTTTCACAGTCTCTGTGGTGAAAGGAGAAGCAAGCACAAAGCCTCTGCTGTATACCAACAGATGATAGTTGTCTCAAGGAAAAGCACTTGTACAGAGCTTACCAGTGGAACTCACTTTAAAAAAAAAAAATAGAATTTCACTTTCCCATGAAAGAATGATTGAAAAACTAACTATTCAGACTTGGGTATTTGGTAGACATTTTATGAAAAATGAACAAAGTCAGTCTCTCAGCTCAAGGAAGAAAACTGACAACATTTATTATTAAGAAGATTCAAGCTTTCAAGTGAAAATTAGAATTTGAAAAACATGTCACTATCACCTTGAGAGTTTCCCAATACTTCAAGATTTTTCTGATAAGACAGTGATACTGACAAATATAACTTTTTGATAAGATATGATGAAACGTTAGATTAGCACTTAGAAAACCTGCATAACTAAATAGGCCAATACTTTCCAAATGACCACTGCACTGACAAAATATCCATCCAAAGTATAACATGGAGCAATGGACTTTAACCTAACAGAGTATGAAAAGTTAATTTATGTGGTTTCAAAATCCACTTTGCAACTAACGTTTAGGATCTATCATTTGCTGCATTTTGGTATAGCATCAAAGAAGAATATCTATAATTATCTGAAAAGCAATTAAAATCCTCATCCTTTCGCAGCTACTTATCTTCTTATACTCAAGCCAAAATAACATCTCACAACAGATTGAATGCAAAAACAGGTAAGCAAATTCAGCTGTCTTCTATTAAGCTAGACATTAACAACGCATCTGAAAAAATGGTGAACAATGTCATTCTTCTCACACAATTTACCTTTAGGTCAAAAACTGTTTTCTCATTAAGACACAATTATTTTTTCATTATTTATATTAACATGCTGTGAGTCAGTGTTATCTTTAAATGCGTATTTAAACATGTCTCAGTTTTCCTTTCCAATATGGCAGATATCAAGACATACAGTCAACATAAAATAAGTTATCTGAGGTCCTCAATAATTTTTCAGAGGCCAAATCCTGAGTGACTTTGAGATCTCTTTCTCTAGGCCACAATGTCTTTGTCACAGAACCTCATTATGTTGACTCCCATATCCCAGCTCCTAGCCCCAGTGCCAAGCCCATACAAAGCGTTAAATAAATATATTTCAAAGAGATGAAATACAGATGGGTCACTGCTCAGTGAGAAGGAAATATGAAATTCAGAAGAAGGTTTGCCACTTCACCGCAGGACTCTTGAAGAAAACAGACAGCCACATCTGAATCCATAATGGTCAGCCTTCCTCTACCCTGCTGAATTCAGACCTGCCTAGGGATTTACCTCTAGTTCTGAGATAACTAACTCAAGAGTAGTGGGAGATGCTGGAGAGGTTTTACAAGGCCACAACGAAGATTCAGAGTTAGAATCAAACCAAAGTGAGAGTTAGATTATTCTGTTTATAAGATGGACTGTAAAGACGAAACCTAATAACGCTTGTCACAAAAAGAGTTCTGCAAGCACGCTGGCCAAGCGCTCTCTGTCTTCAGGGAAGCAGGAACAAGAGGAGTCAATTTAACCTGAAGCCTAGGGAACCTGGAAGCAAAGAAAACCTGGTGGTGGTGAGGGTTATTAAGCATTAGAATGGGCTTGTTAGGGATGCCACGCAGGTTTGGGTTAACCAAAGAACTCTTCTTCTGAAGGGACAGGAGCAGAATACTGTGCTGATCGACTCAACTGGTTGTGTGAATTCCAACTACACTACTTAGAAAAATACAGTTTCAATTAAAAATCCAAGAAATATATAAACCATTACAAAAGTATTTCCATTTATATCTCTTTTAAGAATGTTACAGTTTACTCTGAACAGATAAAAGTATAAAGGGCCTAAAAATTAAATTTACAGTATTAATCAAGTTTCCGCCTGCTATGGGTTGAACTGTGTCCCCCACCCTCACCCAACCCCATATTCACACAGTGAAGTCCTAACTCCAGGATCTCAGGATATGATCTTATTTGGAAATATAGTCATTGTGGATGTGAGGATGGGCTCAGATTGGAGTAGGGGCCCACCTGACTCCAGTGGGACTGAAATCCTTCGAAAAAAGGGACATTTGGTGACAGAGAAGTACAGAAAGAAGACAATGTGAACCCACAGGGAGCATACCAAGTGAAGGTGAAGGCAGAGACTGGGGATGATGCTTCTCCAAGCCAATGACTTTCAAGGATGGACAGCAAGCCATCAGAAGGAAGGGCTGAGGCACGGAAGAGATTCACCCCATGGCCCTCAGAAGGAACCAACTCTGCTGATGCTAGATTTCCAGCAGTTGGCCTCCAAAACAGACACCCAAACTGACAATAAGTTCAGTTCAGTTCAGTCGCTCAGTGGTGTCCGACTCTTTGCAACCGCATGAATCACAGCACGCAGGCCTCTCTGTCCATCACCAACTCCTGGAGTTCACTCAGACTCAGGTCCATCAAGTCAGTGATGCCGTCCAGCCATCTCATCCTCTGTCGTCCCCTTCTCCTCCTGCCCCAATCCCTCCCAGCATCAGAGATTTTCCAATGAGTCAACTCTTCGCATGAGGTGGCCAAAGTACTGGAGTTTCAGCTTTAGCATCATTCCTTCCAAAGAAATCCCAGGGTTGATCTCCTTCAGAATGGACTGGCTGGATCTCCTTGCAGTCCAAGGGACTCTCAAGAGTCTTCTCCAACACCACAGTTCAAAAGCATCAATTCTTCAGTGCTCAGCCTTCTTCACAGTCCAACTCTCACATCCATACATGACCACTAGAAAAACCATAGCCTTGACTAGACGGACCTTAGTCAGCAAAGTAATATCTCTGCTTTTGAGTATGTTACCTAGGTTGGTCATAACTTTTCTTCCAAGGAGTAAGCATCTTTTAATTTCATGGCTGCAATCACCATCTGCAGTGATTTTGGAGCCCATAAAAATAGTCTGACACTGTTTCCACTGTTTCCCCATCTATTTCCCATGAAGTGATGGGACCAGATGCCATGATCTTTGTTTTCTGAATGTTGAGCTTTAAGCCGACTTTTTCACTCTCCTATTTCACTTTCATCAACAGGCTTTTTAGCTCCTCTTCACTTTCTGCCATAAGGGTGGTGTCATCTGCATATCTGAGGTTATTGATATTTCTCCCCCGGCAATCTTGATTCCAGCTTGTGCTTCTTCCAGCCCAGCGTTTCTCATGATGTACTCTGCATATACATTAAATAAGAAGGACTATATTTTAAGCCCCTAAGTTTGGGATACATTGTAATGGTAGCCCCAGCAAATATGTTGCCTCTGGCTACAGATTCTTACCTTAATGGGCGACAGGAGTCAGCAAGTAAGTGAATCCAGATTACGAATGATGTCCCAGGGTAAGACGCAGAGGACCATTCTCAGGCGGGCACCAGTCTGTAGTTTGGGGACAGGAATATATGCACAGGGGGCTCGCCAACCCCTACCCCTCTCATCCTCTAAAGTCACTTGTCACCATGCTCCATCAGAGCCACACTTGTCACCCCTAAGAATCATGTTCCTTAAAATGCAGCTGACCTGTGTTCAAAGGTTCCCCTACCCAGTGAGGAGCTCCAGCAGCACAGATCATGGCAGTGTGTTACTATAGAGTTACACAGAAGTACAGTCAGCTTTAAGCTGATGGTCTATGCAACTTAGGCTTTCCTGGTAGCTCAGAGAGTGGAGCGTGTACCTGCAATGCATGAGACCTAAGTTCAGTCTCTGAGTTGGGAAGATCCCCTGGAGAAGAGAATGACAACCAACTCCAGTTTCCTGCCCTGAGAATCCCATGGACAGAGGAGCCTGGAGGGCTACAGTCCATGAGGTCCCAAAGTGTCAGACGCAACTGAACAACTAACACACACATGCAACTTAATGTTTAAAAATAATGGTGATGACTGGGAATGGCAATGAGAATATTATCCACTTCCCACTGTTTGTCAAGCCCCCTAAAGCACAGTACAGAACAGTACCCGAATGAGTCAAAAATGATGTCAAAGGACATAGGGGGAAAAACGAGAACACTGGTCTTAACTAACAGTCAAGTTGGCTGATGGAAAATTCAATTCAGTGATACAAACTTTCATCCAGTCTCTAGAATGTGCACCGGATACTTTTTGACCTTTTATATTTCCCTTAGTGATGTATATTCAAGCCTCCAGCACCCGACCAAATCTCCCCATCTTTTACCTCTTATTCCCACTCCATAAAAAAGAAAGTAAATATCTCACTACCTTCCCTGTAGGAAGCTGCCTACGTGCTAATTAGCTGCAACCACCCTCATGTTTAACTTGATTCCTTTTATCCTTCCAGCATTTAAATTTTGTTTCTATTTTCAAACTCAGCATCTCGGAATTGTTTCTGTCAAGTCGTGCCTGAGCAGAAAGCAGATCCTTGGGAGATTGGAGAGAAGAGCAAGGAACTGAGAAGGGTGTTGGCTCGAGTTGTCCAAAGACTGAGCTGATGATCTCATTACCCCAGTTTCTGGTCCACTGGTCTTGTGCAATGAGTGAGCTCCAGGTTACTCTCAGGTCTGAGGCATTGGCTGGGCTTCACGCTCCACCCCTTCAGCTGTTGAGCTCACCTCTACAACTGAGACATTCCTTTATCTACTGAGAAAGATGTGCAGGTTGGGAATATTTTTTAAGTATAGCAAGCCACACCGTATTTATCTGTTCTCTAATAACTAATTCATTAGTCAAGTCCAAGGAAAAGTTTTCCCATCCCAAAGGATCAAATTTCTCTATACCAATCTGTACTGTAATTATGGATTACTCTACTGTAATTATGGATTATTTACCCAGATCTCATCTCCCTGGCAGCTTGTAGCTAAGACGGCCGTAGCTAGCAAATGAGATCACTCACAAGGTGATTTGTCATTATCACAGGTTAGTTCTGTACGTGTTTTAACCCAGACTCTCCACAATAACCATCTTTGTTATAATGCTGGGTCATGGAAGACTTAGGACTTTGCACTTTTGTGTGGGAAGTCGTCTGGTTGTACAGTTTCCCCCCAAAAAACACAGCCCACAAATACACAAATATTAAAGGGACAAATGATAATGAAAAATCTAAATCAGAAAGGTCAACTCTTATTTGGTTAAAGACAGAAAAGGGTAATAAAGGAAGTATTGTTATCTGTAACTACACAAAAGTAAAAGGCTTCCCTCGTGGCTCAGATGGTAAAGAATCTGCCTTCAATTCAGGAGACCTGGTTTCATCCCTGGGTCAGGAAGATCCCCTGGAGAAGAGAATGGCCACCCACTCCAGTCTTCTTGCCTAGAGAATTCCATGGACAGAGGAGCCTGGCAGGCTACTGTCCACAGATTCACAAAGAGTCAGACACTAAGTGACTAACACACACACAAAAATAAAAGCATTCTTATACTGATGTTACTAATGCAGCTTTATTGGTTACCATGAGCTTCTGACTATGTCTGTCCCCATTAAGGGGAGGAAGGGAAACCTACCACTGGGGCTGAGACAACTGCCTTAGTCCCGAAAACCCCTGCAAGGAATGTTTTGTATATAGTTTTCCTCCAATTTCCTGCTAACAAAATGTAACTGTACTGCCCTCTACTGGCTATCACCTTGCAGGTTTAAGGTTACCAGAACTGAGCTGCAGAAACACCTTCCTGCAAGGGATGTCACCGAAGAAACAATGCAGAAGATAGATTCTAAACCAAACCCACGCCAGCTTTTCCAAAGGAACCACCATTTTGAACCAGCGCTAGAATCATCATTGTCCTGCATTAGTGTTTGACCTGAGAAATTATGGAGTTCTCAGAAGCTAACACCTACACCCTTTCATTAATAGATCGTGAAGTACTAAAGGATTCTACTTTAGACTATAGTACAATATATTCTCATTGAAAACAAAGATATTTATCAGGAAGGAAGCAATACCTGAAGTTTGTGGCAGTGCCCTTTAAATGCACTGATTATCACGGTCATTTGAAAGTGAAAGTGTTAGTCGAGTAGTCATGTCCAACTCTTTACGACCCCATGGACTGTAGCCCGCCAGGCTCCTCGGTCCAGGTCCATGGAATTCTCCAGGCAAGAATACTGGAGTTGGTAGCCATTCCCTTCTCCAGGGGATCTTCCCCACCCACGAATTAAACTCAAGTCTCTTACATTGCAGGCAGATTTTTTACCAACTGAGCTATCAGGGAAGCCCCTTACCATCTGATATCAGACTCTAAATAAATATACCTGTGTCTTTAAAAAAAAAAGTATACAAACTCATTATAATAAACATATTAACACACGGGGGGAAAAGTGTAAATTCATTAACCCAAGTTTCTCAATCTGTTTTGACAATTCCCTTTATGTCAGATTACTCATTGCCATTTATGTATTGTCAAAAGTTCAAATCAGAGCCTTCATCAAAGTTTCAGTGTCTGAGCTTCCAGATTGGCTATTTTCAGGCATATGCTTCAGCCGTAAAGGAACCGTACAGATATGCTTGGCACAGTTTTCAGCCGGGGCCGACCTCCCATCACCCCTGAAGTTCGACCAAGAGAAGAATCTGCTCATAATTACAGACAAGGGAGGAGAGGAAGGCTTCTTCCGCACAGCCCAGGGAAGACCTGCATCTAAACTAGCCGATCGAGTCACATAAATATTAATAGCACTGTTTAGAGTGTCATGGCCACGCCTCAGTCAGAGCAGCTTCTATAGCCCAGCTGCTGGTTGCTGTGCCTGAGATCCATTTATAAATAATTGAAGTATTTAGTGTGAAATTACTACTCTGTATCTGAAAGAGATCATTGTGCCAGTGCCCATCAGATGGGGAATCCCAAATTAGTGTTAGGTTGAAGAAGATGGGGTGGGCCCTATCACTAGGGGCTGTGTGTGTGTGTGTGTGTGTGCACACGCGTGCGCACGCACCCTATCGCGAGGGTGTATGAGTGTGTGTGTCTACATGTGCACACATGCCTATAATCAGTGCATCAGCAACCTCCTGGAACAGAAAAGGAGAGAAGAATGTGGTTTAAATTGTTCCTTCATCTCCTCCAAGTGAATGTCTAGGTCAAAGCATCAGCTTTGACCTGAAGCCCTTGAATTTTCTTCTAGCTGGAAAAGCTGGATTGTAGTAAAAGAAAAAGAAAATTGAGAAAGGGAAAAGCAAAATGTCAGGGTGTGAAAGCATTGCTACCAAGGCATCACTGAAGTCTGATTCAAATAGCTCAAGAAAAATTCAACTCACACACGTAAACAGAATTCTCAATAACATTATTCTTATAGATAAAAAGGAGAGAAAACTGTGCAGATAGCAGGAAAGAGGAAGAAAGTGGTAGAATTCTAACATTCTAGAAATAATGGTTTCAAGGTGGTAGGGAGAGCAGGGGAATCAGCATGGAAAATTTTTTTACATAGCTTTTCTTTCTTTTTTTTTGCTTTAATACTTTTAGTTTAGGATGCAAGAAGCAGCAGTCTGTATATGGTTGACAAGTGCCAAATCCAGATGGAGTGAGTTTTCATTTTATAAACTGCAAACTATCCTCACCTTATCTCCTCCAAACAGATTACATTAATTCTGCAGAGAAATTTGAGTCAATTTATTAACAAATAACTCCTTACAAAGGTTTTTTGAAGATGCAGATGAAACTAATTTGGAGAGTTTGGTACAAGACAATTTTTTAACGTTAAGTATTACATTTCACTAAATGTAAAAATTCTAAAATTTCTTGAGATACCTCATTCTTCAAAGTAAGGAAATACTGCTTCCAAAGCACACGTTTTGCCAGCACCTATTTACTGAGACTCTTCCCTGTTTAGAGTATGGTGCTAGATAGGCAAGGAGGAGGTTCAAAAATTTATGAAGCAGAGTCTTTGCCCCCAAAGACTTTATGTAGCTTATAGAGATGTTCCAGCAGAATAAATCCATGTTCCTACATTGATTTTTCGGATCATATCTAATTCAAAAGATTTCTAGACAACTCTCCCCTACAGAGTCTACTGAATTCTTATTGAATCATAAATATAGGAGCTACAATAGAAACTTTTGCTCTGTGCTATTCCTCTAAAGAGAGGATAGTCCTATAAAACCATGAATGACAAAGACTGAACTCACAACTCCAGCTGATTTATACTAAAGATTGTTGTTGAGTAGCTAAGTCGTGTCGATGCTGTTGTGACCCCATGGACTGTAGCCTGCCAGGCTCCTCTATCCATGGGATTTCCCAGGCAAGAATACTGGAGTGGGTTGCAATTTCCCTCTCCAGGGGCATCTTCCCTACCCAGGGATCAAACCTACACCTCCTGCACTGGTAGGCAGATTCTTTACCACTGCGCCACCAGGGAAGCCCATACTAAAGATTACATGCGATCAACTTGGAAGGACCATCTCTAGTTTCACAGAATAGCAAGAAATTCTAAGAAGGAGGAGATAGACTTCAGTTGTTCCATTTAACCTCAAGAGCCCAGGTTGTCAAAGGAGAGACTTCTCACTGGACTAGGATCCAAGATCAGGGAAAATGAGAAGGATGGTCGTGACATGTTGCTGGTTTATACAAAAGGCTGTATTACTGAAGCCACTAAAATAGGCTGGTGCTGAGACAGCTGCTATAATTGAAGCAAATCTCATTTGTATCCTCAGCTCATACACTCATCTTTGGCTACAGTCACTGAGCTAAACATTTGTGCTATCCAGGCTCTCAGCGTGTGCCTCACTGATACATTTCTAGGTTTCTGTACATCCCTGTGTCCGGTGGAAAACCATGGGGGTGGCATACCGGCTCTTTTACACTCAGCTTCCCTTAGGAATACGAGCTGCCTCTTTGGTGTCATAATGTGGGAGGTGAGGGTGTCAGATCCTCACAGGCAGCTGTTCTGTACTTAGATCAGTGTTATATCTGTCAAGGTTGTTGGCATTGGAAAGAAAGAGAGATATCTGGAAAATGATAGGCAGCAAAAGCCAGGCAACAGAGAAGCTATTTTCTATCCACTGTTTCATTTATTTCTTCCATTTATCCTGGATGTTGCCCTGGGATCCTCTATTAAGGTGTTTTCTAGCCATTGGCTTGTTTATTTCACCCCTTACTCCCGGAACCTTGCTCTGAGATTCTCCATGAAACTTGGCATCTTTTAATGCCATAGAGATCACAACATATTACGTCAAGATGATTTCAGTGGAACTGCTGCCACAGCGGTGGACAGAGCCAAGCGCTTTAGTATGTGGAACCCAGCTACTCCATCACCCCAACCCTTCCTTCTCTTTTTGTTGTTGTTGTTCAGTTGCCCAGTCATATCCGACTCTTTGCGATCCCATGGACTGCAGCACGCCAGGCCTCTCTTCTTATACATTTACTCAAATGATAACCTTAAAGAAAATGGAACCAGATTTGAGAATGGAAAACCTGGAGAGATCTAATGTCACCTGTGTTCTTGGGCTCTTATAGGTCAGACAAGAGAATGCCCTGTTGCACAAAGGTATGAAAATGATTAAGCTACAAAGTGCCACCCCACTGATTTCATCAATAGGACCAGTCCTCTTCTTTCTCTCTTGATATGACACTGGCTGAGGAGGGAAGAATTCCAAGGTAAAGGATATCATTCTGGTCTTGGGGAGGTGAGCAACTGAAATGTCACTGAAGCATTTCCATGTGAGTCCTACAAATATCCGTGTTCCTTTGAAGATGGCCACAGCTTGTGAGGAACTGATAGTGAATGCCTGTCTGGACAACAACTCCAGAAAGGCTGATGAGCCGTGTGCCATCAAATCTGGGGCCAGGGTTTCTCTCAAATTTCCTTCCCACTCATCTGACATTCCTGTTTTCATCTATCTGACTTTCCACTACCCTGTGAGATCTCTGAGGAAGTACATCTTACCTATCTTTAGAGATCCAGCACTCTGTGTCATACCTGGAACACAGTAGCTTTTAAGTATTCACTGAATTGAATTAATTCCAAATTTCCTGTATTACATGCTTGCTCCACGTTATAGGGTTATGCTAGTCAACATAAATCTAAGATTTGCTCCTTTACTCTTTACTGAAAAACAGTGAACTATTTCAAGTACTGTTGGTCTAAGAGAAGTTTTCATGTATAAATATAGACATACGAAAAAATAAAGCAAAAGGACTAGTTTTAGTTCTGGTAGAAAGCAGCTTTAAACTCTCAAATAAAAGATTAAGCCTACATAATAAATAATCAGACTTTAATTTTTATTTATGTTGCCTGATATTTATACCATTGAATTATCAACTTTAAAGATAACATGCTAAGAGTCTAGAGGATATTTTTGTAGTGTGTTTTTCTAAGTGAAAAAAGAAGAGCCACATTTGTGGAAAATATCATTCTGAAAAAAAGGACATTTTGAATTAGTCCATTTGGTTTCATGATGTGTAGCTGCCATAAACCTTAGCTCTGAAATTCATTAAGAGCATTACATTACATACCAAGAGGGAGTGACAGTCCCTCGAAAAAACTGAGATTATCTTAATGTATATAAACTTAGCATCAAGAGCATCCTAAGAAATTAAAATATAAAGTCTTGAAAAATAGGCTAGATATACATTTGTTATAAATATACTGTGATAGGCAATAAGGATCTCTCTAAAATCCTTTAATATAAAATCTATAGAACAAAAAAATCTTTTGAAATTAAGTAAGCTATTGCCTTTGAAAACAATTTATGAACATCAAAGAATGAGTAATCTATATATATTATTGTCATATCATTAGTTGTTAAAATTTACGAGCAATATTTCTATTTTTTAAAGTTTGTTAGCTATGGAAAAAACCAACTGGGCACATAAGTAAATCAATTTTCTGAACCTCAGTTTCCTCATCTGTAATAAAAATAATATCAAGCTGTAAGAATTTGTATGTTACAAACAAGATTATCAACATATCAGAAACATTAAAGTCTTTATTATATATAAGTTCTGCTTATTCATCTATCATTGAAATAGTTATTTGTACAATTTCAAAACTTTTAAGAGCAAGAGAAAAACTCTATACCTGTTAAAGAAAACACAGAGAATCTTTCATAATATACAGCATCAATGAAAAATTAGTTTACAAGAAATCAATGTTCTTCCTTTATGTCTTTTCCATACTGACATTAACTTAAATGCCACAACAATGTGGCAGAAGAGTGAACTTCCAGAAAACAGAGTTCTAAAAAAAGCAAGAGGGTAGGAAACAGAACTAAATTACCAGGCTAACACAAAGGGAAGAAGGAGGTAATAACATTTTTCTTTCTGTATACAAAATAGCTACAGTGAAATGTCTAGACAAATTGAAGCTTTGCTAATTTGAATAGACTGTCCATGAACGAAAGTCTCTTTTTTGTCCGTTTGCACATTCAAAAAACAATCAATTTAGTTTAAATCTTCTCCTTAAAACACACTGATATATTGAAATAAAGCAATAAATATGTCAGTCCAATAACCCTAATAATGGGAGAAACAAAGAAGTAACGACAGCGTTTCTGGCTTCAGCCAGACTGTAGACTTTCTAAGGGGTAGCCTAGAACTGAGAGGGCAACAGATGGGAAAATGAGATCCCAGCCCACCAAACCTACAATAAAAGAACCATGTTGGCCTAGTCCATATTTTTAATCAGTTTTTATATGCACCAAACAAAAGAAAAGAGGACAGTAAAGTTGGTCTTGACTGTTTGTCATGACTGATATTTAGTTAATTTGTACTCTTTGAAGGTGAAAGTTGCTGAGTCATATCTGACTCTTTGCCAGACCCCATGGACTATACAGTCCATGGAATTCTCCAGGCCAGAATACTGGAGTGGGTAGCCTTTCCCTTCTCCATGGGATCATCTCAACACAGGAATTGAGCCCACGTCTCCCGCATTGCAGGAGGATTCTTTCCCAATTGAGCTATCAGGGAAATCCCCCCAAAGGAATATAAAATTTAATTCAACAAGCATTTATTTAATACCTACGATATGCAGGACACTGTGCTAGGTTTAACAAATTTATTTTCCTTATCTTTCCTTATATGTTTATACCTACTAACCTTTTAAAATCCCTGTAGTTCAGACTAACTTAAAATCTAATCTGTCTTCACTTGCAATGTGGGGCTTAGAAACTCAGTTGATTAAGTCCAAATTGAGAAGCAATAGAATTTTAAAACAGCTTCTAACATGCAAAAGAAACAGGTTCTGCAGCCCAGATCATTTAAGAGCAATTTTTTTTTAGTTACATAAAGAGACATTTTCAGGACTCTAATTGCTCCAAATTTATCTGCTAAAGAGTCATTATGATCCATTTTTAACCCCTTTCTGACATCAAGAACTAATGCTGTAATTGAACTGTGTCATCATTGATCTCAATTCTAAATCATTAGAAGAGCTGGTTTCTATTTCACTGCAATTGCACCATTTTCCTTTTAATCACTCCAGTGCCTGCAGATGTGCAGTGTAACCAAGAAAGAGCTGTTTAAAGCCCAGCTAGATGTTGTGTATGAATGTGAGAGTTGGACCATAAAGATGGCAAGTGCCAAATAATTGATGTTTTCAAACAGTGGTGCTGGAGAAGATCCTTGAGAGTCCCATGGATAGCAAGGAGAACAAATCAGTCAATCCTAAAGGAAATCAATCCTGTTGGAAGGACTGATGCTGAAGCTCCAATACTTTGGCCACCTAATGCAAAGGTTGACTTGTTGGAAAAGACCCTGATGCTGGGAAAGATTGAAGGCAACAGAAGGGGGAGGCAGAGGATGAGATGGTTGGATAGCATTACTGACTCAGCGGACATGAATTTGAGAAAACTCTGGGAAATAATGGAGAACAAGGGAGCTTCACATGCTGCAGTCCTTGGGATCACAAAGAGTCAGATACGACTTATTGACTGAACAACAAGATGCTGTGAGGGGCTTCCCAGGTGATCCCTGCATCAGGAAAGTCAGGAAGAGCCCCTGCAGAAGGAAATGACAACCCACTCCAGTATTCTTGACTGGGAAATCCCATGGACAGAGGAGACTGGAGGGCTACAGTCCATGGGGGTAATGAAGAGTCAGACATGACAACTAAGCATGCACGTAGATGCTGTGAATGAATACCTTATCTGGAAGACTATTAAGTGCCATTTTCACAGATTTAAAGTAAGGATACAAGTGCAGATATCTCTATTTTTAAAGCTCATTTTTCCATCTTCTTCCATTTTTCCTGAAAGGTCTTTTATAGTAGCTTAATTTAGTTTGCTTATTTGTAGTTATCACAGAGATAAGAGAATCAAAGAATTTTAGATCTTTCCCACTGCTGATGCTAAATACACCTAACTTTTATTCTTAAGTGACATGAAATCCACAAGAAAAAAATACATAAAGAAAATGTATAGAGCAATTGTGTTTGAGCCTTGAAATTACAGCTATGCATTGAAACAGCTCGAATACACTAACAATGGCTAGAATTTTGGGCTAAATCTTCACTTCATCCTGATCTCAATATGATGGGGGTGGAAAAAGTACCTAATTCAGTGAATATTAAAATGATCAAATTGTTGGATTTCACTACTCAATTTAGGAAGTTTTATATTACTTTTGTGTGGCAGAAGTATATGTCCTGTTTGTCATAACATCTATAAAACTTTGTCCTTAAATCTGAAAAATAAGATTTTTTAACTCAGAAGCTGGTTAAGTACCAATCTTGTACCTCCTCCTATCATAAAAATAATTCATGGAAAGTTAAATTTGATTCCCAACCAGGGATTTGGCAATGCACAGAGCAGAGGGGACTGTCAGGAACACTGGCTTTTGACCTCATCTTCACAGTTATTGACCTGTGCTTCACACTTCCTCTTTCTAAGCTTCAATGTCTTTATTGTAAAAGAGGGGGTTGAAATAAAATGCAGTCTGAGTCCCTTCTGACTCTAAGACTAAGAAATAATAAGCTACACTGCATCATCAATAGTCAGCTTGGAATGAATGCAGTATTAATGATAAAGCTGGACAGTAGTTGAAGGTAATAAATACAGATTTTATTCAGTAGTGACTGTTGCATTAGGGAAGAGAGTGTTGTGTAATCTGAGCTCAATCCCACTGAAATACAAAAGGCAGGAGGATTTTTCAATGCTGGAGTGTACTAAAGGAAAGACATCTAAAGGCATTAAGGGGTTAAAGGGTAGGTTCATGGAGTAGGCTAATGGACACTTATACAGAAGAGAAACAAACATCTCATCTCTATGCCAGGGGGTAAAATTGTGCAAGATGGAGCAAGGAGCCCACCAAGGTCTGGTCCTTGTCTTACTTTGAAGCCTGGAAACTCAGAGTGAGAGTTCTTTCTCTGGAGGTTTTCATTATAAAGACTTCTCCCAGGTCTTTGAGGAGTCAATTTTAGGTGATAGAAGAGTTTCATCTCAAAGGTCAGAGAAAAGATTTCTAACTGCAAGCTTTTTAGGAACATATTAACACATTATTGACCAGGGGATTTTTGCAGAAATTAACTCCTATGGCTGGCAATTTGTTATATAAGTGAATACTGAAACATCTCTGGGCAATAACATTTGGGAAAGAAAAGACAAATTAATATATCTATGGTCAATAATGAGTTAAGTGGGGCCTGGAGTTATCCTAGTGACATGGTCTGAAGTAGCTAGAAGCCATGCTAGAGTTCAAAGTGAAAGCCTTGATAGGAGCAATGGACCAGTTCTGCTGCTGCGAAGTCACCTCAGTCGTATCCAACTCTGTGCGACCCCATGACGGCAGCCCACTGGGCTCTTCCGTCCCTGGGATTCTCCAAGCAAGAACACTGGAGTGGGTTGCCATTTCCTTCTCCAATGCACGAAAGTGAAAAGGGAAAGGGAAGTCGCTCAGTTGTGTCTGACTCCGCAACCCCATGGACTGCAGCCTACCAGGCTCCTCAGTCCATGGCATTTTCCAGGCAAGAGTACTGGAGTGGGGTACAATTGCCTTCTCCCATGGACTAGTTTAGGACACTAATAACCATCTGGTTTCTTGAAGGAGACTAAAGCTCAAATGAGAATATACTGTAGCACCAAACCATTTTTTGTTGGTTGTGCTGGGTCTTTGTTGCTACACACAGGCTTTTCCTTTTTGCAGTGAGTGGCGAACACTCTTTGTTGTATGCACAAGCTTCTCATTGCAGTGGCCTCTTTTGTTGTGGCACTCAGGCTCCAGGCACACAGGCTTCAGTAGCTGAAGCACGTAGGCTCAGTAGTTCGGGCACACGGGCTTAGTTGCTGCATAGCATATGGAATCTTCCTGGACCAAGGATCGAACCACTGTCACCTTCACTGGCAGGCAGATTCCCATCCACTCTACGAGTCCTGAACCAATTTTTAGAAGGTACAAAGTCTATTTATATAATATTTTTTTGGTTCTACCATATACATGGGCTCAGAAAAAAAAAATGGTTGGTCCCAAATATTTTAGCCAGTGGCTCCTTCTAATCTTATCATAGCACTATCTTGAGTCATTTAAATAAGCATTTAAGAGAAATGTAGCTATACATAACAGCTAAATGTTGAGCTCGTTTTAATACTCTTCACCCCCAGAAAAATGGGTCAAATATGACCATCAGAAAGGCCATATTGGAGAATGACAAGCCCTTTGATTTTTACCAAAAACCATAGTTCTTCATATTTTCATATCACATTTTCTAAAATAAGAGATTTCAAACTGAAAGATCTTGAGAGGGCATTTCTCTGAAGTCCTATTTAGCTTTCATAAAAAATTTAAATGTGAGTTTTTATAAATGCAATGAAAATATTAAAGGTGCTCAATACATTCACAGAATAGATTGATATTTTTTTCATGCGATCATGTTAATATGCTATGCCCTCTCTAGTGGTACCATAATTAAACCTGTTGGCATTTCTATTTTAAACCTAGCCATAAAAAATCCCTCTGAGCAATAATGTGCCATTCTAAGACTTAAACCAGCAGTTTTCCACTGTTTAGGAACAATATTTGAGAAAGTTTTAGCAGGGGGTCAAGTTCTCATAAAGTAAAACATTTAGCAGAATTTTTTTCTTTACTTCACCCCAGATGCTTGTTTGCCCTTTGTAAACTAATTCCAGTCTAATGTGTGATCGTTATAAATAGGACAGGTGCATAGCATGAGAAAAGCACTGAGGCTCCAGTTGAGAGAATGTAGTTTATTATATTGGAGAAGGCAATGGCACCCCATTCCAGTACTCTTGCCTGGAAAATCCCATGGACAGAGGAGCCTGGTGGGCCGCAGTCCATGAGGTCACTAAGAGTCGGACACGACTCAGCGACTTCCCTTTCACTTTTCACTTTCCTGCATTGGAGAAGGAAATGGCAACCCACTCCAGTGTTCTTGCCTGGAGAATCCCAGGGACAGGGGAGCCTGGTGGGCTGCTGTCTATGGGGCTGCACAGAGTTGGACACGACTGCAGCGACTTAGCAGTTTATTATATACTATTGTATCAAGTTTTGTTAGACCCAGAGTTTAAATAATTTGAGAGGATAATGTTTAAGAAAAAAAGTAAAATTAAAAATAAAAGTTTAATTGTAAATCAACTATACATCAATAAAATGAATTTTTAAAAAATGAGAAATGAAAGTGAATATTAAGAATGAGAAAAGTTACCAAAAAGTAAAAGAAGGGCTGACAAATACCACAATATCATAAAATCCAGAAGGATCAGAAGGTACACCTAAATTTATCGGTTTCACCCATACAATTTTTGCTACATATTTTGACTGCATACTCTGATTGACTCTTCATACAACAAAGATTCTATAATAAGTATTATAAGAGAATTTAGTCTTTCCTTTACCTGATATCAGATAAGCAAACTTTCTATAAATATGCATGTGTATGTGTGTGCATGCATGCATGCTCAGTCATGTCTGACTCTTTGCGACCCTCCAGGCTCCTCTGTTCACAGTATTCCCAGGCAAGAATACTGGAGTGGCTTGCTATTTCCTTCTCCAGGGGATCTTCCCCACCCAGGGATCAGACCTACATCTCCTGCATTGGTGGGCAGATTCTTTACCACTGAGCCACCCGGGAAGTCTCTTTTATAAAAGCCAGATAGTAGGTATTTTAGCCTTCATACCACACACTCCCCATCGCAGGATTCAACTCAGTCATAGCATAACACCAGTGACAGATGATAAGTACATGAATGGGCATGACTGTATTTTAATACAACAGCTTTGGACCCCGAATTGTTAATTTTATGTAACTTTTGCAGGTCATGAAATATTTTCCCCAGTTATTTAAAAATATAAAAATCATTATTAGGTCATGGGCCATAGAAAACAGCCCATAGTTTGCCACCTCTGTTCTACTTCAGTTGATAATAATTTATTATTGATAATTTTTGAAAGCTATTTTCAGCTTCTCAAATTGTTATTAATAATATGTATATTTTATGGTGGACTTCCCTGGTGGCTCAGATAGTAAAGCATCTGCCCCAGTGCAGGAGAGCCATGTTCAATCCCTGGGTCGGGAAGATTCCCTTGGAGAAGAGAAATGGCTACACATTCCAGTATTCTTGCCTGGAGTACTTTATGGACAGAGAGGCCTGGCAGGCTACAGTCCATGGGATCACAAAGAGTAGGGAACACCTGAGCGACTAACACATACTTACCCCCTCATTATGATAGTTATCCACTTCGAAAAAATTCCTTTTACATGTGAGCATTTTGAGTTTTTTCTGCTGTGACTAGATTTAACTTTAATTTAACCAGTTTGTCATTGATAACTTCAGTGCAAAGACGTCATATCAGCTTTGTTATTACTAGTATTTCAAATTAAATCAAGAAATTTTAATATTTTCCCAAAGGGTTCAGATGTCATTCATTCATATGACTTAATGCAAGAATCTATTCACCACTTCTATCAGAAATTTATCCCTTCCTCTTAACTATTCTTTACCATGCTCTGAAAAACTTTTGGTTGTAATTATATGCTAAATGTTAGCATAATTTCTATTGACTTCATCACTCACTTTTCATCACTTTGGTTCACATTCATGCATTTTTTTAATCTGAAATTACTCTGAGTTCTTTAATAAGTAACTTTAAGATGACAAAAGGGGTTCATCACATACATCTAACATGGGTCTAATTTCTCATGTTTTACTAAAACATCCCAAAATATCTTTTCAAATTGCTTAGTACCTTTTTCTGTTGGGACACTCGGTCAGTTGGCACACTGGGCAGTAGGAGTATTTCCAGGAAGCCTCTGAAAATCCAGGACAGTTAGCACTCATGAAACTGTACTACACAGAAATGAAAACCATGCCAACATGTCCCATTAGACTCAACACAATCCATTCTTAACTCAGTTATACCTTAGCTAGGTATCAAAATGTCTGCAGCCACCAGATACCACTCAATGTGAGGGTGAGAGGTAATAGAAAGGAAAGAGATCGGAAAAGACAAAAACTTATACCAACTCGGTAACCATGCTAAGACCCAGTAGGGCCCTTGTGCTGGTCCCGGAAAGTGTTTGCACACGTGAAGCCTATCTTCATTAGTCTTTGGGTCAATCCCCCTCTTACCTTTCCCCAGGAGATGTGTCATGCAGCTAAGTAGTCCCCTGGAACACTATCAACCACATTCTCTTGACCATTCTATTCCACAGATAGCCAAAGTTGAACATTGAACAAACAATATTCAGGAGGGAGCCAATGAGAACACATGTATTCCACTTACAAATTACATAAAAGATATTAAAAAACACACACACACACAAAGTACAGTAAACACTTAATGGTTTAGAAAAAGAACAAATTAGAAAAGTCATCCACTGAGGTTTGAATGTGATGTGTATGCTTAGACATTTCATTGACAAAGCTTACTAGAAAATTTTATATCACAATCACACATCATAATTACTGATTCTAAATTAATTATGTGATTGCACATATATATTTACTCCAAGTACTACAACAAATATACTGTAATTAAAGAGCATAACAAATAAAAGACTAAATTTTCAAAGGAAAACAAGAAATTTCACAAAGCCTTTTGCATAGTTAAAAAAAATTGAAAAGGTCAATTACAAGCTTACAAAAGCAGTCTATTCTGATTTGAAAGATAATTGCAATCAGCTCACTGCCTTTCTCTACTGTACTAGACACTCTTTTCAAGAGCTTCAAGGGAAGCTCAGTTAGTTCAGTCACTCAGTCATGTCTGACTCTTTGCGACCCCATGAACCGCAGCACGCCAGGCCTCCCTGTCCATCACCAACTCTCGGAGTCCACCCAAACCCATGTCCATTGAATCAGTGATGCCATCCAACCATCTCATCCTCCGTTGTCCTCTTCTCCTCCTGCCCTCAATCTTTTCCAGCATCAGGGTCTTTTCCAGTGAGTCAGCTCTTTGCATCAGGTGGCCGAAGTACTGGAGTTTCAGCTTCAACATCAGTCCTTCCAATGAACACCCAGGACTGATCTCCTTTAGGATGGACTGGTTGCATCTCCTTGCAGTCCAAAGGACTCTCAAGAGTCTTCTCCAACACCACAGTTCAAAAGCATCAATTCTTCAGCACTCAGCTTTCTTCATAGTCCAACTTTCACATCTATACATGACCACTGGAAAAACCATAGCCTTGACTAGACAGACCTTTGTTGGCAAAGTTATGTCTCTGCTTTTTAATATGATATCTGTTTGTCATAGCTTTTCTTCCAAGGAGCAAGTGTCTTTTAATTTCATGGCTGCAGTTGTCATATGCAGTGATTTTGGAGCCCAGAAAAATAAAGTCAGCCACTGTTTCCACTGTTTTCCTATCCATTTGCCATGAAGTGATGGGACCGGATGCCATGATCTTAGTTTTCTGAATGTTGCGCTTTAAGCCAACTTTTTCACTCTCCTCTTTCACTTTCATCACTAGGCTCAAAGGAAGCTCAGGNGACTGGCAGAAGCACTGGCGGGCACTCTGGCTGCACCCGACTGACAGGCGCACTGGCGGGCACAATGCCTGGCACGCTGGATGGCAGGCGCACTGCCGGGCACATTGGCTGGCACGCTGGCTGGCACCCGACTGACAGGCCCACTGGCGGGCACACTGCCTTTCATGACGGATGGCAGGTGCACTGCCGGGCGCATTGGCTGGCACGCTGGCTGGCACCCGACTGACATCCCCACTGGCGGGCACACTGCCTGGCACGCCAGATGGCAGGCGCCCTGGTGGGCACACTGGCGGGCATGCTGCCTGGCACCCGACTGGCAGGCGCACTGGCGGGCGCGCTTGCTGGCACCCGAATGGCAGGTGCACTGGCGGGCACACTCTCTGGCACACTGGATGTCAGGTGCACTTGCGGGCACACTGCCTGTCATGCGGGATGGAAGGCGCACTGGCGGTCGCACTGGCGGGCATGCTGGTTGGCACACGACTGGCAGGCGCACTGGCGGGCACGCTGGCTGTCACGCCAGATGGCAGGCCCACTGGGGGGCACACAGGCGGGCATACTGGCTGGCACCCGACTTGCAGGCGCACTGGCAGGCACACGGCCTGGCACGCTGAATGGAAGGCGCACTGGCAGGCGCACTGGTGTGCATGCTGGCTGGCACGCCGGATGGCAGGTGCACTGTCGGGCGCACTGGNGTATTCCCAGGCAAGAATACTGGAGTGGCTTGCTATTTCCTTCTCCAGGGGATCTTCCCCACCCAGGGATCAGACCTACATCTCCTGCATTGGTGGGCAGATTCTTTACCACTGAGCCACCCGGGAAGTCTCTTTTATAAAAGCCAGATAGTAGGTATTTTAGCCTTCATACCACACACTCCCCATCGCAGGATTCAACTCAGTCATAGCATAACACCAGTGACAGATGATAAGTACATGAATGGGCATGACTGTATTTTAATACAACAGCTTTGGACCCCGAATTGTTAATTTTATGTAACTTTTGCAGGTCATGAAATATTTTCCCCAGTTATTTAAAAATATAAAAATCATTATTAGGTCATGGGCCATAGAAAACAGCCCATAGTTTGCCACCTCTGTTCTACTTCAGTTGATAATAATTTATTATTGATAATTTTTGAAAGCTATTTTCAGCTTCTCAAATTGTTATTAATAATATGTATATTTTATGGTGGACTTCCCTGGTGGCTCAGATAGTAAAGCATCTGCCCCAGTGCAGGAGAGCCATGTTCAATCCCTGGGTCGGGAAGATTCCCTTGGAGAAGAGAAATGGCTACACATTCCAGTATTCTTGCCTGGAGTACTTTATGGACAGAGAGGCCTGGCAGGCTACAGTCCATGGGATCACAAAGAGTAGGGAACACCTGAGCGACTAACACATACTTACCCCCTCATTATGATAGTTATCCACTTCGAAAAAATTCCTTTTACATGTGAGCATTTTGAGTTTTTTCTGCTGTGACTAGATTTAACTTTAATTTAACCAGTTTGTCATTGATAACTTCAGTGCAAAGACGTCATATCAGCTTTGTTATTACTAGTATTTCAAATTAAATCAAGAAATTTCTAATATTTTCCCAAAGGGTTCAGATGCCATTCATTCATATGACTTAATGCAAGAATCTATTCACCACTTCTATCAGAAATTTATCCCTTCCTCTTAACTATTCTTTACCATGCTCTGAAAAACTTTTGGTTGTAATTATATGCTAAATGTTAGCATAATTTCTATTGACTTCATCACTCACTTTTCATCACTTTGGTTCACATTCATGCATTTTTTTAATCTGAAATTACTCTGAGTTCTTTAATAAGTAACTTTAAGATGACAAAAGGGGTTCATCACATACATCTAACATGGGTCTAATTTCTCATGTTTTACTAAAACATCCCAAAATATCTTTTCAAATTGCTTAGTACCTTTTTCTGTTGGGACACTCGGTCAGTTGGCACACTGGGCAGTAGGAGTATTTCCAGGAAGCCTCTGAAAATCCAGGACAGTTAGCACTCATGAAACTGTACTACACAGAAATGAAAACCATGCCAACATGTCCCATTAGACTCAACACAATCCATTCTTAACTCAGTTATACCTTAGCTAGGTATCAAAATGTCTGCAGCCACCAGATACCACTCAATGTGAGGGTGAGAGGTAATAGAAAGGAAAGAGATCGGAAAAGACAAAAACTTATACCAACTCGGTAACCATGCTAAGACCCAGTAGGGCCCTTGTGCTGGTCCCGGAAAGTGTTTGCACACGTGAAGCCTATCTTCATTAGTCTTTGGGTCAATCCCCCTCTTACCTTTCCCCAGGAGATGTGTCATGCAGCTAAGTAGTCCCCTGGAACACTATCAACCACATTCTCTTGACCATTCTATTCCACAGATAGCCAAAGTTGAACATTGAACAAACAATATTCAGGAGGGAGCCAATGAGAACACATGTATTCCACTTACAAATTACATAAAAGATATTAAAAAACACACACACACACAAAGTACAGTAAACACTTAATGGTTTAGAAAAAGAACAAATTAGAAAAGTCATCCACTGAGGTTTGAATGTGATGTGTATGCTTAGACATTTCATTTGACAAAGCTTACTAGAAAATTTTATATCACAATCACACATCATAATTACTGATTCTAAATTAATTATGTGATTGCACATATATATTTACTCCAAGTACTACAACAAATATACTGTAATTAAAGAGCATAACAAATAAAAGACTAAATTTTCAAAGGAAAACAAGAAATTTCACAAAGCCTTTTGCATAGTTAAAAAAAATTGAAAAGGTCAATTACAAGCTTACAAAAGCAGTCTATTCTGATTTGAAAGATAATTGCAATCAGCTCACTGCCTTTCTCTACTGTACTAGACACTCTTTTCAAGAGCTTCAAGGGAAGCTCAGTTAGTTCAGTCACTCAGTCATGTCTGACTCTTTGCGACCCCATGAACCGCAGCACGCCAGGCCTCCCTGTCCATCACCAACTCTCGGAGTCCACCCAAACCCATGTCCATTGAATCAGTGATGCCATCCAACCATCTCATCCTCCGTTGTCCTCTTCTCCTCCTGCCCTCAATCTTTTCCAGCATCAGGGTCTTTTCCAGTGAGTCAGCTCTTTGCATCAGGTGGCCGAAGTACTGGAGTTTCAGCTTCAACATCAGTCCTTCCAATGAACACCCAGGACTGATCTCCTTTAGGATGGACTGGTTGCATCTCCTTGCAGTCCAAAGGACTCTCAAGAGTCTTCTCCAACACCACAGTTCAAAAGCATCAATTCTTCAGCACTCAGCTTTCTTCATAGTCCAACTTTCACATCTATACATGACCACTGGAAAAACCATAGCCTTGACTAGACAGACCTTTGTTGGCAAAGTTATGTCTCTGCTTTTTAATATGATATCTGTTTGTCATAGCTTTTCTTCCAAGGAGCAAGTGTCTTTTAATTTCATGGCTGCAGTTGTCATATGCAGTGATTTTGGAGCCCAGAAAAATAAAGTCAGCCACTGTTTCCACTGTTTTCCTATCCATTTGCCATGAAGTGATGGGACCGGATGCCATGATCTTAGTTTTCTGAATGTTGCGCTTTAAGCCAACTTTTTCACTCTCCTCTTTCACTTTCATCACTAGGCTCAAAGGAAGCTCAGGTACATCTTATATAGTTTGGAAAGCAACCACATTCAAGAGATCTCTACACAATTCCCCTTGTGTAAATAGAGTCATTTGAGGGTTAATTAATCTGCAGCTCAGAACTTTGTCCTTTTTTCTCAAATTTCTTTTAGCCTTAGGGTCTTTGTAATATTTTTCTGGCCTTAAATCCACAAGCTTTTGAGAGTCTATTGCTTTCCTAACATAAACCTAATAGCTTTTTTTTTTAGTATTGTGGTAATTCATGTAAAGGATAATTAACTCCAAGAAACTACTATTTTTTAAGACACTATAGGAAAATTATAGGTACATCCAAGTGTATTTTCCGTACTATTAAATACTATATTTAATTTTAAAATAACATTAAGAAGTCTGCCTGCATTGAAAAAAATATAAGATATTAGACAAAAATACCAAAAACAGTTTAGAATAAAGTATTACTCATATTGCAGAGAAAATACTTCATTATTTTGTCAGTCTCTGATTTCTCTAAATTACAAGCTAACCTATAGCATTTAAAATATCACTTTTAAAGCACTATACACAGTATAACAAACTATCTCCACCTTCCTTAAGCCTTTATCAAACATCCTTATCAGGGTATATTTCTAGTCTATAGCAGTTAATGTCAATAGTAAGACTGTGACTTCATTGAGATCAAAATAATATTTTCATTATTATATCCCCCAGATTTGTTAATTTCTAAGAGCTAATTTCTATGAATAATTCTATTACTAAGTAACAGATGATTTACAAACATTATAGAGCTTTGAGGAGTATGTGTGGAGAAAATGCTTAGCTAAGCCATGGTGTGAATTCTGACATCTTTCTTCATGGTTCATAGAATACTCTTTTGCTGACACATATCTTCAACAGTATGGTCAACTGAAAATTTTATTATCCTAATATTAAAAACAGCATTACAGAGTCACAATATGGTAACAAAAAATTATTTTATTTTTAAAATAAATGTTATCTTACTCACTAAGCCAAAATGATCTAGTAGCACCAAAAAAAAAAAATTGTACTGAAATATACCACTCATAAAATATGCTGGTTTGTGATGGGTTAAAACAACTGTGAATCCAAGAAGCTCCATTTTAGTTGAGACTAAGCTTGGGACACAGACATGTTGTTTCAGGGGCTCTGAAGCAATTCACTCATTGCTTCATTATAGTATTAACTCTGGCACTTTGTGTGTGATAATTTTCCTCCCAGAGGATGTAGTAAAACTATGGACTTACTAGGTAGGACCCAAAAGGGTATCAAAGAGAACTTAGGCTAAAGAATTTACTTTATTCTTCATTTTCCTACATTTATATAAGCCATGCAATTCTACCCATGAAAGCATTAATGGAAATCACTAACATCACATCAAAATTCAAGTTTCTAATTCACAGGTGGTTAAATCCTAAAATGCTACTAATTAGGAGGACCAAATCACTAACATATAGTGTTAGTCACTCAGTTTTGTCTGACTCTCTGTGACCAATGGACTGGAGCCCACCAGGCTCCTCTATGCATGCGTGGAATTCTCCAAGCAAGAATACAAGAGTGGGTAGCCATTCCCTTCTTCAGGGGAACACATATTGACTGTGATTCAACTCTTTAGCAATGTAGGTATTTCTTTATATTCTAATAGTTCATGTCAGGTTTTTAGGCACAGTATGCATATGTGGTCCATTGCAACTTCTACACCACTTATAACAATTGCAATGGAAACTGGTAAGTGTTCTTAGTCAGTTTTATTAGCCAAGAAACTGTGTTATAACCAAATTTAAACAGGGTATGCTATAAATCAGATATTCTCACAATATATTCTCACTAAGGGACCTTTATATGTTTGAAAGAGAAGCAGTATTCAGACAAAATTTTGTGATTCATAAATTCAATTTGGCCTCAGAATCAGAGCTGTTCAGATGGGAGCCAACTATTCTGCCAATATAGTATTTGCTATTCAGATATTTTTCCAGTAGTTATGTATGAATGAGGGTTGGATGATAAAGAAAGCTGAGTGCTGAAGAACTGATGCTTTTGAAGTGTAGTGTTGTGACTCTTGAGAGTCCCTTGGACAGCCAGAGATCAAACCAGTCAATCCTAAAGGAAATCAGTCCTGAATATTCATTGGAAAGACTGATGCTGAAGCTCCAATACTTTGGCTCCAATACTTCTTTGCAATACTGATGCAAAGAACTGATTCATTGGAAAAGACCCTGATGCTGGGAAAGATTGAAGGTGGGAGAAGAAGGGGATGACAAAGGATGAAATGGTTGGATGGCATCACCAACTTGATGGACATAAGTTTGAGCAAGCTCCAGGAGTTAGTGATGAACCGGGAAGCCTAGCGTGCTGCAGTCACAAAGAGTTGGACATGACTGAGTGACTGAACTGATTCAAATGCAGCTGCAAAACAAGTCTCTCCCCATTTCAATATAGTATAATTTCTTAGCCCCTCCAAGAAAGAAATACAGAAGCTGTTCTTATTTGAAGGTTTTATTTTTTTAATTTATTTATTTTTAATTGGAGGATAATTGCTTTATAATGTTATGTTGGTTTCTGCCACACATCAATATGAATTAGCCATAGATATACATATGTCTCCTCTATCCTGAACCTCTTTTCCACTTCCCATCCCATCCACCCCTCTAGGTTGTTACAGAGTACCAGGTTGAGTTCCTTGAGTCATACAGCAAATTCCCACTGGCTGTTTTATATATGGGTGTTCTTTGGAAGGAATGATGCTAAAGCTGAAACTCCAGTACTTTGGCCACCTCATGCGAAGAGTTGACTCATTGGAAAAGACTCTGATGCTGGGAGGGATTGGGGGCAGGAAGAGAAGGGGACGACAGAGGATGAGATGACTCGATGGACGGGAGTTTGAGTGAACTCCAGGAGTTGGTGATGGATAGGGAGGCCTGGAGTGCTGCGATTCATGGGGTTGCAAAGAGTTAGACACGACTGAGCAACTGAACTGAACTGAACATAAATGTTTCCATGCTACACTCAATTCATCACACCCTCTCCTTCCCCCACTGTGTCCACAAGTCTGTTCTGTCTGCATCTCCACTGCTGCCATGCAAATAGATTCATTGGTACTCTTCTTCTTATGGCTGAGTACATATGTATTATGAACCACAACTTCTTTATCCATTTATCTGCCCGTGGGTATCTAGGTTGCTTCCATGTCCTAGCTATTGTAAAGTGTAAAGTCACTGAGTCGTGTCTGACTCTGTGACACCCTGGACTATAGTCTACCAGGCTCTTCCATCCATGGGATTTTCCAGGCAAAAGCACTGGAGCAGGTTGCCATTTCCTTCTCCAGGGGATCTTCCCAACCCAGGGATCAAACCCAGGTTTCCTGCATTGCAGGTGGATCCTTTACCAGCTGAGCCACCAAGGAAGCCTAGCTATTGTAAACAGTGCTGCAATTAATATTGGGGTACGTGGGTCTCTTTCAGTTATGGTTTTCTCCAGGTATATGCCCAGTAGAAGGATTGATGGTAGTTCTATGGTAGTCAAAAGTAGTTCTACTAGTTTTTTAAGGAATCTCCATGCTGTTGGAGGTTCTATTTTTTTTTTATCATGTAGTAATAAAGAAAAGAGACTTATATAAAGCTATAGAGTTCAATCTTTTGTTCAGCTTCCAAAACTCCATATGCATACCCATTCTAGCCCAACCACATGATTAGAATTCACTTTCAGGGTTCCAGAGACACTGTAAATCAGGTGGAAACAGCCGAAATGACAAACGAAGGGATATACTTGTGACTGTCATATGCAGCTGAGTTTGAACTAGTGATAAAAAAAGGAACTGGTGGGCTACATTTTATGAATTTGAAGAAATAAGAAGGTTTTAAGTACATGGCCTAGAATCTATGCTGGAAACATATGACAAGTACAGTGAAGTGGAGAAGGCTCTGAAAGAAATCACCCCAGCTTGGTATTTAGTAAAAATGACAAAGTCATTCAATGTTTCTCATTTCAGACGAACAGTAGGCTTTTATGAAAAGCTCCTCAAGTAAGTTATACTAATTTTAAAATATTCTCAGAAAAGTACCTTGCTGCTTTCAAGAGACACATTTTATCTCATTCTATCACCAATTAATGGAATACAAGGTAGTTTGGCTACAAGTCTTCCTGGGCCTGTGGGTTTTACTGACTCTGACTGATGTTTCCACCCACCTAGGTAACCCCTGGAAAATTCTAATAAAATATCAATTTACACATTGACAATACTCTTCTTTTCCTACATTTCATTCAAGCAATAAAAAGTTTTTCAGAAGTCTTGGGAAAAACTAGAAATTAGTAGCACTAATTCAATTTTACTATCACTAAAATTACATTAATTAAGTCAATCACATTCGGTTCCAGTGTAACAGAAGTCAATATTGTAATATATTATGTGAATTAAATACAGATTCTGGGCATTTGGGTAATTCTTACATGCAGCACCATACTGCCCTATGTTTGCTTTGAAAAATATTTTCCTTTGTGGATCTATGCTTATAAGGCCCATAAAAATAGATGCATAATCAAGCTGAACTTTTCAAAAATAGTTTCTAAACTTCCATCATGACCATCTATCTGCCTCTCCTAGACAGTTCTGATATACCTAGCTAGACAACCATTGCCTCATCTCTTTCAGTGAACCACAATCCTTACCTATCCACCCAACCATCTTAATCTGCTCAGGGTATAAAAAGTTCACGTGTGGGTTTAGTATTTTTATTCTATCCTATCCAGTATTTGTATGTTCAATCAATCCATGTATCTTAGATAACTGAAGCAAGCATGGTACCATTTTTCTCCTTTTAGCATCTGATTCCCAAGGTTGCTTACTGGACCCTGGGAAAATGGGAGGCTGTTGCCGATGTAAATGTTCTGTCAATAACAAGAGCAATTTACAAAGCATGACTATGAAGCAGTTCTCAAGTGAAGAACCAGGCGTGGATCCTGGAATCTGTATTTAACATGCACCCCAGGTGATTCTGATGCTGGTCACTGGCAGCCAGGTGTTCAAAAACACTGCTGTCAAGCAGTCAGGGTCGAGTTTCTATGCAATCCTTGTACATTGCTTTTGACATCATCAGCTTGGTATCATCTATTTTTCTCTTCTAAAAGATTTAGCAACTTGTCCTTTGGGAGTTCTCACCAAGCAGTGGCCTAGAATTTGAAGTTAGTTTTTGTTACTGCAGAAGACATCAAAGAAAAGCTCCCTGTGATGCAAATGTGTGACACCAAGGTGCTCTGCTGGGTGATTTACAGATGTTTCCTAATCTAATCATAAGGCACAGTGCTTTCTTTGACATGGATCCTCACAGGAATGATGTTGTGCCAGACAATGCACTGATTGATGAGGATACGGTAGTAAACAGAACATGCAAAACTCCTGTCATCATGGAGTTTACCATCTATTAGTGGGAGAAATAAAATAGACATACATTGTACACTAAATGGAAAGAAGTCCCAAGTATAAGATAACTCAGCACAAAGGAAAAGACAAAGAGATACGACAGAGTGATCAGGGCAGGCCTCTCTGAGAAGATGCCCTAGGAAGGGAAGGGAGTGAGAGATGTGATTGGACTTGGTTTATTGACTTATTTTGAACATACAGCTAATAGGATATGGTGATAGCTAGAGAGTAGAACAGGAAAGAAAGAGAAAAACTAAGGATGACTCCAAAACTTTTAAGCAAAATGATGAAATTCCCACTTATTAAGCTGGGGCTTACTGTGAGAGATGGGGCTGTTGCTTGCATTCTGTGTTGAAAGACAGTGAAAGTGTTAGTCAGTCAGTTGCATTTAACTCTGTAAGACCCCATGGATTGCAGCCCACCAGGTTTCTCTGTCCGTAGGATTTCCAAGGCAAGAATAATGGATTGAGGTGCCACTTCCTCCTCCAGGGGATCTTCCCAAACAAGAGACTGAACCCAGGTCTCCTGCATTGCAGGCAGATTCTTTACCATCTGAGCCACCAGGAGAACCAAGAATTAGTAAAGCTGGGCTCCCCTGGACTGTGGCTTTGCCTCAGGTAACACAGCCTGTTTGTGGTGGAAGTGGGCCTGGACAAAGTCAGGCAGACTCTGGAGGGTATACAATCATAAAGGCAGTTCTAAGACCCCTTGTTCCACTCCTGACCCAGGCTGGCCTTGAACACGGCCCTAGAATTCAAGCAGTTCAGAATAAACATGGATGGAGAAGCAGGGCTCAGTCCCTGCCATACCCGTCTATCAATACCCTTTCACACAGTCCCCCCACAGAGCGAAGGGCCCTGCCTGTTCCCTTGGCATGACATTTCAGAGATGCCTGCTGCTCATGTCTGTCTATATATAGGCAGGTCCAGCGCCAGACAGGTGCAGGATGCAGAACAAATCTCAGTGCCTCTCCTGTCCCCCACCCCCCTCCAGCATATGGTCTGTGGGAGGAATGAGGTTAAAAAGAACATCAAGGACAAGCTTGGAGGAGAAATGAAACCATCACCAAAAGGAAACATGCAGTGGAATAAAGGGGGAGTTGTCAATGATAAAGGAGGTGTTGGAGGGCTGATTACATGGACAAGGAATGACCATCTGCCCATTGTTTTTCAAAAGCATCTGTATAGGTGATTAAGTTTCAGGCTAAGTAGAGAAAGAGGAGGAAAGGAAAAAAGTATCTACTGATCATCTGCCAAGAGCCAGACACCGGACTAGGTGCTTTGTGCACATTTTCCTGACACCGTGTGGATTTGTGCTTACTGCGCCGGTTGTGTAAGATGAGGTTGCTCAAGCTGAGACTTGAGCCATCTCTGTTGCACAAGGGTGAATCTGTACGCTCTGTGCAGGGAGAATCCGTCTCCTGCCCAGTTCACACCATACTGCCCAGCACAGTGCCCGGCACTTCGAGGGGTGGGGACAGCAGGGGTCCTTGACTTTTCTGTGAGTCAATGCTGCCTTCTTTCCAACTCTCATTTCAGACCTGGCATCACCTTCCATTTCACCATGAGGAGAGGCAGGTCTTTGATTCCCAGGGCCACCTTTGCTTTGCCAGTGGCTGAGGCTGAGGGCAGCAGGAACACCCTTCAGCAGTGATGGTGACCATCAAAAAGGGAGTCAAGGGGGCAAGAACTAGGAGAGGCGGGTGGGCATTCCTGGACCAGTGCAGCTTGTCTGCTCTCAGTCTGCACAGGCAAAGGGATCCCTTCCTTTTAAGCAACAGCTGTGTCTGCCTGCAGAGGAAAAGACATCCTGAAAAATCCATCATCTCCCAGGGGTTCTGCTTCGGAGTCTAGCTCTGGACTGACGCCTCCACCACCCAAGCTCTTTTGGCAGCTGATCCAGCAACTTCCTGTTCTCCGCCACCTGCCTCTCTGAGTCACTGGTTTTTCTCTCTCTGAAGTAACCCAGGCCCCCAACAGCCTTAATTCACTTGTTCATTCCATTGCCAATGATAATTCATTCTTTTATCATTTATTCTGAGCAGAGGTAGCAGTTAAGAATGTGAAATGGTGGCATACACACATAATACAAGGTAAGGAATTGTATAACAATCCATCCTTGAATTTGCAAATGGAAACAGATTTTTTAATTTTTATTCTATATTTACATTCCTACTCAGATGATTAATTTGGGATGGAATTATTTTATAGCCCAGAAAAAAATAATGTCAGAGGACCAGTGTCAGACTACACTAATGGGAAATTGTCCCAAGTGGCTCAGTGGTAAAGAATCTGCCTATAATGTAGGAGATGCACATTCTATCCTTGGGTTGGGAAGATCCCCCGGGTCAAGAAGGAAATGGCAACCCAGTCCTATATTCTTACCTGGGAAATTCCACAGACAGAGAAGTCTGACGGGCCTCAGTCCATAGGGTCACAAAAGAGACACAATTTAGAGACTAAACGAAAAAATAAACCAGGCAAAATCCAGTAGTAGTTGTAACCAGTTGACATGTGGGTAGAACTAATTCCTAAAATGTTCAACTTTAGAGCTACAATTCAAAACACCAAAACGTAGCTTTCTCTAAATATTCAAAAGTAAACAGAGCAATGAACTGCCCATTAGACAATGACATCTCCCTTTCACTCAAGTAACATGATCTGATAAAAAGTTCTCCTTTCTTCATCTACAATGTGATGCTTGCTTCCCAGTCTTAAGTGTTTCACTTTAGTCTTACTTGTTATTTGATGACAGATTTAAAGTTGCCTCAGATTCCATTTCCTTCTGTGCTATACAATGGGAGAAAAAAAAGCAAGCATTTTATTGTGTTTCTTTTTATGCCCCTTACAACTGTTCTTTTCAGAATACATTTTATTATTGACCAGAACAGGGCTTTTTGTAATTATAGAAAATCACGGGAGATATATTATGTTCTGAAGTACTCTCAGAGAACCCATTCTACCCTCCAGCCTGGGCATGCCTGCATCACAGTTCCCTTTTAGAACTTCACAGGAACCAGCACAAATACCAGAAAGTGCTACCCAGCTAGAAGACTCGACCATCAAATTTCTCACTGTGCCAACACACCTCACTAGTCACACCACAAAAAAAGTATAACATTGATGCCCTCAATAAACATTAACAGCAACTGTTTCCAGAGAGAAAGAGGAAACACAAAATAACATAACATGTTCAAAAGCACCTGCATGAAACAGATGCCTTCTAGGAGAAAATGTGAAAATTAGATATGGAGAAGTCTTAAGATAAGTTTTCACAACAATTAAATGTGAGAAGGTAAAGCAACGGTGTCAGTTCACATTGAATAGGAGTACAACAGGGCTTATTTATGAGAAAAGCACCACTTCCCTAGTAGGATTACAATCTGAAGCCACCCAAGTCCTGGCGGCCACCCTTTGGGGCTCTGTGAACTCTCCGTGGAAGCGTGGTTCCAGAGATGTTACTTTCTGTAAGAACGTAGACTGATGGCATGGGAGAAACACTCCTACTGGCTTTTACTCAACAGACAAAGATTTTTCCCCCACTAAATCAGCCAGGGGCATCGCTTTTACTTCTTGGAGAACTAGGAATAATGGACAACACATTGTGTTTATACCCAGCTAAGGAGGAGAGAGTTCAACACCGTGTGTCTGTTGCAATAGGAAGTGCCGTGGTTTTGTGTTAGGACCCAAGATCTTCTCTCATTTTCCAGCCTTATCTGCCTCAGAGAAAACAGCCATAAAGAGTTTCAGAGTGGTGGCAGTGGTGACCATAATGCACACACACACTCTCACACGATGTGCATGGGCACACACACACACACCGATGTGCATGGGCGCACACACACACACACACGATGTGCATGGGCGCACACACACACACACACACACACTCTCACACGATGTGCATGGGCACACACACACTTGATGGGGGGGGGGGGCGGGGCATGCTATTTTATCTCATACCAAAAACAAGCTTGAATATTCTCAGTCCTGCTTTTTCAAGAATATTACCCAAGACAACTTAATAAAGGGATAAAAAAAGAAATAGGCAAAATAAATACCCTTCTGTCACCTGGAGTGAGAACAAAGATCAGGGTCTCTGAACTCATCCACGTCCAGACTTCTATTAATATAAGTTAATGCAGTTAATGTGATCAATTTACCTAATCAAATGTATTAAAATAACCTTTCTAACCTGTTTGCGTACTACCTAACTACCAAGAATTAGGTTCTGTTATCAAGATTTATGAAGCACAGGCAAATAACTTCTCAAGATTCAAATATACTACAATAGAATGATTAGTTGAGACTCGGGAGAAACACGTATCCATAAAAATGAGAGAGATAGTATCTGATGAACAGAATTAAGAGGGAAGAATATTTTTTGTCATCTTTTTTCTTCCCTCCTTTCTGGTCTCTCTCTCTCAAACCAGAATATAGCTTGACACAAGTTTTAATTATTATTTTCCATACCCTTTTTTTCCCAATCCTGGTACAAATTATGAGGACTAAATATTTTCTTCTGGAAATTTAATCTTAATGTTTATTCCATATCAGAAATACCCTGAGCAATGATGTTTAAGCAAGTATCTCATAAAAATTGAGAAGCCTGAGAAAAAAAATGAGAGACATACTTTCACCTTTAAATGTCTGGCTTATTTGATACACATTCGGTGACTATATTTGTTTCTAAGCCTCTGAATTAAAAAAGGTAAATGAAATTCCAGTGGATTGATGTTAGTGGCAATTTGTTTTCCCTAAGGATAAAATGAGAATATTTCAATTTAAACAACAAAAAAAATTAACATCTACAAAGGGGTGAGCATTATCTACTTACTCAAGGTGTTCCTAAAATTTTTTTTTTACTTTTAAAGTTCTTAAAATTACTTATCAAGCTATATGCAGATGAGATGCTGCTATAGAATGAGTCGTTATTTAAACTGGGCAACACAGAAGACTCTGAAGACTTAATGAACGTCTTCTCACAGTATTTGGCTACAAGAAACTGAATGTGCCCTCATAAAACTTACTAAGTGGGGGAACATGGTCCAGGAACCATCACTTAGGTTTTGGTCATTTTTTTACCATCCATCATAATGCTGCCATAGAGGAAATATTAACTGATAAGAAGAATGCATTTTTAAGGTTCTTCGACAATTCCAAGAAAAAGTGATCCAATCTTCTAGTGCCTTATGTAAAAGTTGCACATAAAATTGCTAAAGAATGAAAAAGAAAGATGACAGCTCTTCTTCAGTCTCCACAAAGAAGATCAAACTTGCTACTCAGGAGTAAGAACAATTTTCTTAACAATCACAGATATTGTAGCTAGAAAAAGTTTCAGAGACGACAGCTCCAGCCTCTTCATTAAGTGACTCAGGGCCATCTTCATTCTTAGCTTTTAATAAGATACCGTTCAGTTCAGTTCAGTTCAGTTGCTCAGTCATGTCCAACTCTTTGTGACCCCATGAATCACAGCACACCAGGCTTCCCTGTCCGTGAGATACCGTAGACATTCTAATTTTTTAAGATTTGTATTGTAGATTTACTTCACTAAGATGTAAACCACAAAGGTAAGCAAGAATATGCACTCTTGCGTAGAACCTGGAACTGACTGTGAACAGTCAGTCAAGTAAGTGCAGGCTCTTATGGTTACCTGTGAGATAAATTCAATACTTAGGTCACCACTGGCCCTTTCCTCTGCTTTGAAAATCAAGTACTATGCCTTTTCTCTTCTTTTACTTTCTCCATATTACTAGTTGTACTTGCCAGCAGAAGCAGGCAAAGAAAGTGAATAGTATATTTACCTTGTGGTTTTCTGAAGACAAATAATCTGGGAGTTAATTTAGGAATATTCCTTGCTCAAATAAATATTTCTGTTCAAAAAATGCTAATTGCTACCTTTAAGAGGACTTATGTTTGGTGGTGACTTTTGTGAGTTTTCTGGTATTTTTCTCATCAGTTTCAAATGTTGGCCTACTTCCTTGGATAGCTTGGCATGGAAAAGTGTCCAAAAGAGCCACTCCTCAATTGTTAAGAGTCCTTGAGGTACTTCTGAATGTTGGAATTCCCTGGGGTGTGGACTTTCCTTCCTATAAAGCTCTGTTTAGTCTACATACCTAGGAAGACTTTTAAAGAGTGAGAAAGGAAACATTTGGAGAAACAAACCTCTGGATCCTGTTCCACACTGTTCTCTCCAGGCCTGGAAGGCATGGGCGTGAAGCTAAAACCATGGGTGTGAGGTCAGCACCACAGTGACCACTGCTTTGCTGCGAGCTCCTATCTATAAAGGTCCTTGTTGTTTAATTGCTAGGTTATGTCCGACTCTTTGCAGCCCCATGGACTGTAGTCTGTGAGGCTCCTCTTTCCATGGAATTTCCCAGGCAAGAATATTGGAGTGATTGCCATTTCCTTCTCCAGGGAATCTTCCCAACTCAGAGATCAAACCTGTGTCTCCTGCATTGCAGGTAGATTCTTCACCATCTTAGTGAGTCACTAGAGAAGCTATCACTGGTTAGCTCTGTTTAAAGCAAAGTAGAGAGTTGGCTCAGGCCTGACAGCCGTGAAGCGAACCATCAAACATGAAGCAAAACTTCCAGATAAGAAAGAGGACAGAGCAGTTTTATACTATTCAGATTCCTTTTTCTTTATTAAGAAAAGTGCCTCCAAACTTAAAGCATAATGAACCAGAACAAATCCTGATATATTTCTAGGGTGAAAGAAAATCTAATCACTTGAAACAGAGTGAATTATACTTCCTAGTATTGAACCATCTTGTAAGTTTGATCAAGAACCATTTGTGATCATCTTTGCACAGTTAGGGGGAATAGAAGAAATCTGAATAGACTGAAGATACAAAACATCTTGAACCAAGTTTCAAAAACATGCATTTAGAAATTATTGACTGTTCCACTTGACTCAGACTCCTGATAAATTCTATAAAGGATCCAAGAACAAGTGGTTTAGAAGACCTGAGCAAACAAGTCACCACAGTTTACTAGGAACAAATCCCAAAGGATTTCTGTTCATTTTGAATCATACATCAGAAAAAGAAGTACAGAATAAAATAAGATTTTTCCAATATATCTGATAGTTTCTTGTGATATTCTCATGAACACCATGGAGACATATGGATTGGATAATAATAAACAATTTCTTTAACCATACTAATTAAACAAGTTTATTCAAAAGCAATTGGTAGAGCTTCCTTGGTCAGCCAGTGGTTAAGAATCCACCTGCCAAAGCAGGAGAGGACATGGGTTTGATCCCTGATCTGGGAAGATCCCACAGGCTGCAGAGCAACTAAACCCGTGCATACAACTACTGAATCCATATGCCCTAGAGCCCGTGCTCCACCACAAGAGAAGCCACTGCAATCAGACACTCACACACCACAACCACAGAGTAGCCTGCATGCAGCATTGAAGACTCAGTGCATAAATAAACAGACATTTTTAAAAATCAATTGGTAATTCAGAAAGAAAAAAAAAATCGAAACTTCATGCTGGAGACCACCTGTTCTTAACCAAAGTCATTCCTTCCTGTATCTGCTGTTCCCTTTGGCCTGAAATGTTCTCTCTCAGCTCTTTGAATAGCTCTTTGAATTCTTCGGAAACTTAAGGCATTAGTTTAAATGCCACCTATTCAGCAACTATCTCTAAGGTAAATGGCCACCTATTCAACTTTATCTTTATTTAACCTACCTAATGAAGATCATGGCATCTGGCCCCATCACTTCATTGGAAATAGATGGGGAAACAGTAGAAACAGTGTCAGACTTTATTTTTTGGGGCTCCAAAATCACTGCAGATGGTGACTGCAGCCATGAAATTAAAAGACGCTTACTCCTTGGAAGAAAAGTTATGACCAACCCAGATAGTATATTCAAAAGCAGAGACATTACTTTGCCGACAAGGTCCGTCTCGTCAAGGCTATGGTTTTTCCTGTGGTCATGTATGGATGTGAGAGTTGGACTGTGAAGAAGGCTGAGTGCTGAAGAATTGATGGTTTTGAACTGTGGTGTTAGAGAAGACTCTTGAGAGTCCCTTGGACTGCAAGGAGATCCAACCAGTCCATTCTGAGGGAGATCAACCCTGGGATTTCTTTGGAAGGAATGATGCTAAAACTGAAGCTCCAGTACTTTGGCCACCTCATGCGAAGAGTTGACTCATTGGAAAAGACTCTGATGCTGGGAGGGATTGGGGGCAGGAGGAGAAGGAGACGACCGAGGATGAGATGGCTGGATGGCATCACGGACTCGATGGAGGTGAGTCTGAGTGAACTCCAGGAGTTGGTGATGGACAGGGAGGCCTGGCGTGCTGCGATTCATGGGGTCGCAAAGAGTCGGACACGACTGAGCGACTGAACTGAACTGATGTTTACCTCCTAGCACATTCTGTTTATACTCCATCTCTTCCACTAAAATATCAGCTTCACAAAAGCTAAGGCTTTAATTATTCATAAGGCCTAACACAGTATCTGGCATGGACTAGGCTTCCATGAACATTTGAGTGAATTAATGAAATGAAACCCTATGTTGTGACATTATATCTTCTATTTGGTCTTCAAGAATATATTTTCTGCCAATGTGTATCTCTGATATGGAGATACACAAGGCATGACTGGGGGTTCTTGGTTGGTTTTGGTTTGGTTTCTTTTTTTTCTCATTGCAATATCCTGGATAAATACACTGCACAAGGAAATAAGAATTCAAAAGAAACTTAAGGGATTGAAAGTCCAAACCCACATGACAAAATGACATAATTAGGATTCATGGAAAGTTCTACACTTAGAATCAATGGAATTGTTGGTGCTATCATAGGACATGGAGACTTGGTTTGTCATAAAAATAGTTGGGTTTTAGTTAATCCCAGTCTTGGTATAAGCCAACAGCATGATGCTAAAAAGCATTAAGTGCTGGAGTCCTGAAAGCAATGGGGCACCTCCAGACCAAATTATGTATAATATGTGTTCACTTCTACCACTAACATTTAAAAACATTGGAACAACGAAAAAGGTTGTTGAAAGGAAGATAATGATTATGCAAGGCATGGAAAACTACTTGTAAGAATCAAATGTCCACTAATAACTTCAGGGAGAAGGACGGATTTTCTAACAGTCTTCAGTTACCCCAAGATATGCTGGATTCTTCCATGAAACAGCAAATTCCTTGTCTGTGTAGATTTCCACTGAACAGTTCACAGTCAGGATAGAGTGGAGGGCATTCCCCGACAACACTAGGCTATTTAATGATTAATGATTGATTTACAAATTTAAAACTGAGCTTTTATACTCTCCAATTTCACTACTGTTGAGTATTTGTACAAAATATTTGCCTTTTGCTGATTTACAATAAACTATTCATGGAGAAATTGGTTGAAAGGCATGTAAATTCTGTCAATATGCATATGATAAGAGGATTGTTATAATAAGTATTCTATCATATGTTGGTGGACTGTAGGGGCATAAAGAAATGATCAACCACCTTCCCAGACACTCAGGTATGGAATATTCAGTATTTCATACACATTGCACAGGAGTATGTAGAAGTTAACTCAGAAGGTTCTCTCTAAATTTGTATCTCAAGAAGTCAGAGGGTCTGAAATGGAATAGCAGGAAAGCAGATTTGAAAGACGTTTATAATTTTTAAAGCAGGAACATAACTATCAGTTTGGAGAAAAACTGAACAGAAGGACAGTTAGCCTAAAGAACAGGGCAGAAAGACCAGGAGCCTGAAGTTGACCTTGTATATCAAGTCCCATAGAAGACATACACTTTTTGGTTCCTATGCTGATGTCGTCTATAATGGATGATTCAAGAGATTCAAACCAGCCATGGTGAAATATGCCTCAAGGCTACCTTCTTCACCTAGCGACTCTAGGTAAATTCATTTCTCGGGGATTCTGATACATTGTACTCATTCAGTTTAGTTGCTCAGTCATGTCCGACTCTTTGTGCCCCATGAATCATAGCACGCCAGGCCTCCCTGTCCATCACCAACTCCCAGAGTTCACTCAAACTCATGTCCATTGAGTCAGTGATGCCATCCAGCCATCTGATTGTACTCATCTCCCCATTCTAAACACTCCTTATGGGTTATTACTTTAGTCCCCCCTGGAGGAGGAAATGGCAACACATTCTAGTATTCTTGCCTGGAAATCCTGTGGACAGAGGATCCTGGTGGGCTGTACAGTCCATTGGGTCGCAAAGAGTTAGACATGACTGAGCTACTGAGCATACCCTTTAGTGTTACATGATTGATTAGCATGAGTCAGCCCTTCCAATTCCATAAAACATGGAACAACATAATAGGGAGGTAAGTGTGTAGGCTATGGTTATACCACAACATAACGGTACTTTGGGCAGCTCTTTGGTAGAGAGCCATGTAGACCTTATGTGACCACTCTCATATTCCCTTTCAAATCTACATCATTTCATATTGCCTACATGTTTTAACATGAGCTGTTCACTCTGGCAGAATTAATATAAAGAGATGTTTGATTCTTGGTATGAATAGCAACCATTGAACCTAAAGGTCAGTAAAAAGCCTACAGGTTAGAAAGTAACTTAGAGTGCTAGGGAGCACATGAGATAGTTTGGAAAGGAAAGTTGCAGAGAGCAAAGAAAAGGAAAAACTTAACACTTGGTTATTTTAAACCTTGGAAGCAAGCAACAAAGCACGACTCTCACGGGGAAAGGACTGACACTGGACAAATAGGTTAGCATGAAGCTTGGCATTTGAAGGAAATATATGCAATGATCTGTGGACCTGAAATAATTGCACTCTGAGATGTCAGTGGAGAGACCTCAGATGGGAACCCCAGATGACACAAAGATGGACAGAGAGACCCTGGAGGAAAGGCTGCTGAATCACGTCCACAAATTTAACAAGAAAGAGGACAAGGCAGTATTCACCCTCAGAATTCACCCTCAGCACATTTTTGGAAACACAAAAACTCCTGCTTGCGTGTTTTTCTTCAGAAGAGTGGAAGGAGAAACTATTCTGAGTGTGACTTGGGTTAGAACCGTGAAATGCATCAGCTACACAATGGAGCATTCAGCACCCAACTTCTGACTCACTCTTTCCTCTGTCGTGAGGGGCACCGTCTCATTCCACCCAGAATTTATGTGGCCCAGGAACAACAGTCCCCAAGAGGAGAAAGTGAGCCTGTCTCCTTGTGTTTCTTTGTGCTTAATTTGCTTTGGGGAATGATATGGTAACATCACAGCACAGTGTTTATAAATGATACATGAAATGTTCTTGACCACCTCACACAGAGATCATCACGGACTGCTAAGTAATCTTTGTCATGGTGCATTCAGCTCACAGAGCTGTGAAAAGCCCGCACCCACGACTGCACCCACACATACACACACATCATTTGTTTATATTCTAAAAGAGTTTATTATCTGTGGTGGCCCCTCTCATTCTTAGACAGTCACTCCAAGATGTTGGACTATGACCTTGGAGAACAAATTACATCCATCTACACAATGAGCAGTCCTATAGATTTCATTAAGAAAGAAGCATTTTTCTTCCATCACCACCACCCCTCCTTCAATAAGAGCTTTTGAAATTTAGATGGTAGAAGCATGAGGCAAAGATGAAAGAGTAAAATAATGCCACTTGACTTTCTGGTTGGTGTATCTGATGGATAAACTGAAGTTCTTATTTGCCCAGTGACTCCAGGCCAAGCATCCAGCTACTTTCCCAGCCCTAATTAAATCTGTAGCTGACCTGCAAGGAAAGAATGGTGCTTGCCACACAGAGAAAAGGAAGGGAGGTATAGCAGATCTGTGATCAATATCAGTTATTTCAGCAAATCTGTGCTAGAGGCAGAAATTAAGAGCTGGTGCAACCAGTTACTTCTCCCAGTCACTAGGTTTAATTTTAGCCTTCAGATGATATAGCAGCTGACCAATAAGAAACAAAGATGTTATTCCTGCCCATATATGTATCTTCCAGGAATAAGTATTTAGAATTTTTACAGTACTGACAAAAAGCATATATTATTTTATATGCAACAAGTAATTTGAGCATCTGGAAATATCTAGAAGCATGATACTGAATCATAAACAAAAACTACAGATTTTTATTATGGGATCTGAGCTGTCTATTAACAACACTATAAAAACAGAAAAAAATAACAGTCAATTCAGATCAAAATATATGAGCTTTTATTTTCTACCATTAATTTGCTTTTGAAGATGGTCATTTGTAAAACATCTGGACCTAACTATTTAAGTAAACAAGGGTAGTCGTCGACTTCGGAAGAAAACAAAATATTTACTTTATGGCTACTCCTTCAGTTATGGTCCCTGTTTTCTAGCAGTCTTGGTTATTGACCAGCTATAGCAAACAGTTGAAGCAGAGATTCAACCAAGTGGTAAGAATCTATTTTCAATGCCACAAAGGAACCACAGCCAGCATTAACACATGCAAGTGATGCAACCTACTGTGTGAAAAAGCCTAACTCCTGGATGGAAGTAATGAGAAAGCTAAGCTAGGAAGCCAATTTACAGAAACCATATTCACCTGTCTGAAAAGGCACCCACTGAGAAATCAGAACATCTCAAAAGCCTGCCAAAAAGTTTTGGGCAACCTTCATCTGGAAAGGATGCTAACAGCAGCACTGCTCGGTAATTGTTTCAAAGACAAAGAGCAGCCGTCACATTGCTCCAGGACTCCATCTCGGCTGCTTATCTTGAGATTCATGGACTTCGTACCCAGGTTTAAAATTCTGCTCAGTGATTGAGGGTCTTGGCTTGATATAGTTCTGGACTGTCATTAAGCCACAGAAATAGCCAAACTTCCGTATTAGATTTTGCCATTGCCACTTAGGAAGCTCATCTAGCCTGTTTCAGATGTTTCAAGTATGAAAATCATGGATGGACTTAAGAGAATTCAGTTTTGAGGCTTAAAATGGGGGGAGGGGGGGTTGTAGGGGAGAGCTCTTGGATACCTGAGAAAACATGTGCTTGTTTTTTCTGAAATGAATCATTCTGACAAACAAGAGGTTTGTGCAGTTGGGTAAACCTAACACTCATGGTTGGAGTTAAAATACATTCCTCCAAATTTTAATTCAATTCATAGTAGACTAAGGAGACTAAAGTTCTTATTTTTAGACATCATTGAGTGATGTTTTATATGGTATAGACTTCCTTGGTGGCTCAGAGAGTAAAGCGTCTGTCTACAATGCAGGAGACCTGGGTTCGGTCCCTGGGCTGAGAAGGTTCCCTGGAGAAGGAAATGGCAACCCTCTCCAGTACTCTTGCCTAGGAAATCCCATGGATGGAGGAGCCTGGTGTCCATGGGGTCGCACAGAGTCGGACACGACTGAGTGACTTCACTTTTATATGGTATGGGTACTGAAGAGATGAAGAATTCTTCCTTAGCATAAAGACTCGTTTTACTCTGAATGCAAAAATGCTCTTTTACTCATTTTCCTTAGGTAAATTTGCAATGGTGTTTTAACATCGGAAACTTCCATCCATGAATTTGAATGTCTGCATCATTAAATGGGCAACAAGCTAGTGCTGGCTGATGAAAATATGAGCTGGAAGATAATAGCACCATATGGAATGATGATCACATCATGAACCAGGAAACCCAAAACTGAGTGAGTCAGCCAGCTTAGAAATACAAAACAAAGTTATATTACTCTTGAAATTACTACTCTCACCAATGGTAAAGAACATTACCTTCCAAATTACCACCTCGGATCAGCATGTCCCCAAATCATCCCTAAGGATGTAGGCAGTTCTCATGAATTAAAACACACACACACACACACACAATATTGTATTTTAATCCTTCCTTTTCAATAAAACTTGAGGCTATGCTTTTGACTGACTGTTACTTTCTCACTGACAGGGAAAGCATGTGCTTAGTCACTTAATCATGTCCAACTGTTTGTGACCCCATGAGCAGTAGCCCACCAGGCTCCTCTGGCCATGGAATTCTTCAGGCAAGAATACTGGAGTGGGATGCCATTTCCTTCTCCAAGGGAAAGCGTAATGATGTGCAATCTTATTTTTAATTTTGAGCTCTAAACATATAGTCATAGTCAAAGGCTGAGATTTATATAACCAGAGTGTTATTTTACTAACAGAAACCAGTTTCACTGAGCGTGAGTCTTGGAATGATGATATTGCAGGCCACAAATCACATTTTCTCTAACTTGGTTTATTTTTACTCAAGAGGCTTTGGTACTTTATGGTTTGGGGAACAACTCTTCAATGGTTATGGCTTGAGTACAACAACAAAAATGTAGTTGACTATACTTTAATAACACACATGCAGTAACATCAAGCAATATATTTAAAGAGTAACAATGATCTAGATTGCTCCCAATGTCTAAACAGATCCCAGGGAATGATGGGTGTTAAGAGTTTAGGATGTGTTCATCATTTTCAGTCACCAGAATACCTTAAATAAAACACTCAAGCATACGTAGATAGCCTGCCATAGTTAAAAGCAGTAAGCCACATGCACACTGGATCTCTTCATGAAATATCTAATTTAATTTTCATGAAAAGCTTGTGAGTTATGTGAGATGTAAATAATAAAACCTAAGAAAGGTTAAAGGATTTACCTTGGATCACATAGCTAATAGAATATCAAAGTAAGCCTGGAAGAAGGATAGTTACACTTGTATCATGCTTACTATGTGTCAAGCATTGCTCTGAACTTGCCCCACTTAATTTAATTCTCAAGAGGGAAGACTGAGGTCCAAGGTCACAAGATCGGGGTTGGCAGTGTGTCTCCAGAATCTGCTCTCAACCACTCCCTTGTGCTTCCTTCTACTGTCCCTAGGAACTTCTGGAAGAATAAAAGAAATACTGAGACCCAGTGTTTGGAGATTCTAGTTGAGTGTTATGTAATACATTTAGCCAAATACAAATAGAGTAGTAACAATAGTCAGAAAGATTGAATTCCCAATAAAATCTTAAGATGCTAAAATTCTCATTTCTATGTCATTCTCTTGAATTGAATTTGTCTTCAAAAAATAGCTTCTTGCTTCAGTTCAGTCGTGTCCTACTCCTTGCGACCCCATGAATCACAGCCGCCAGGCCTCCCTGTCCATCACCAACTCCCGGAGTCCACCCAAACCCATGTCCATTGTGTTGCTGATGCCATCCAACCATCTCATGCTCTGTCATCCTCTTTTCCTCCTGCCCTCAATCTTTTCCACCATCAGGGTCTTTTCCAATGAGTCAGCTCTTCACATCAGGTGGCCAAAGTACTGGAGTTTCAGCTTCAGCATCGGTCCTTCCAATGAACACTCAGGACTGATCTCATTTAGGATGGACTGGTTGAATCTCCTTGAAGTCCATGGGACCCTCAAGAGTCTTCTCAAACATCACAGTTAAAAAGCATCAATTCTTTGGTACTCAGCTTTCTTCACAGTCCAACTCACACATCCATAAAAGACCACAGGAAAAACCAAAGCCTTGACTAGACAGACTTTTGTTGGCAAAGTAATGTCTCTGCTTTTTAATATGCTGTCTATATTGGTCATAAATTTCCTTCCAAGGAGTAAGTATCTTTTAATTTCATGGCTGCAGGCACCATCTGCAGTGATTTTGGAGCCCCCCCCAAAATAAAGTCTGCCACTGTTTCCCCATCTATCTGCCATGGAGTGATGGGACCAGATGCCATGATCTTCATTTTCTGAATATTGAGCTTTAAGCCAACTTTTTCACTCTCCTCTTTCACTTTCAACAAGAGGTTCTTTAGTTCTTTCTTCACTTTCTGCCATAAGGGTGGTGTCATATCTGCATATCTGAAGTTATTGATATTTCTCCCGGCAATCTTGACTCTAGCTTGTGCTTCTTCCAACCAAGCGTTTCTCATGATGTACTCTGCATAGAAGTTAAATAAGCAGGGTGACAATATACAACCTTGACATTTGGAACCAGTCTGTTGTTCCATGTCCAGTTCTAACTGTTGCTTCCTGACCTGCATAGAGGTTCTCAAGAGGCAGGTCAGATGGTCTGGTATTCCCATCTCTCTCAGAATTTTCCACAGTTTATTGTGATCCACACAGTCAAAGGCTTTGGCATAGTCAATAAAGCAGAAATAGATGTTTTCTGGAACTGTCTTGCTTTTTTGATGATCCAGCTGATGTTGGCAATTTGATCTCTGGTTCCTCTGCCTTTTCTATAAACCAGCTTGAACAGCTGGAAGTTCACAGTTCACGTACTGCTGAAGCCTGGCTTGGAGAATTTTAAGCATTACTTTACTAGCATGTGAGATGAGTACAATTGTATGGTAGTTTGAACATTCTTTGGCATTGCCTTTCTTTGGGATTGGAATGAAAACTGACCTTTTCCAGTCCTGTGGCACTCCTGAGTTTTCCAAATTTGCTGGCATATTGAGTGCAGCACTTTCACAGCATCATCTTTCAGGATTTGAAACAGCTCAACTGGAATTCCATCACCTCCACTAGCTTTCTTTGTAGCGATGCTTTCTAAGGGCCACTTGACTTCACATTCCAGGATGTCTGGCTCTAGGTGAATGATCACACCAATGTGATTATCTTGGTCGTGAAGATCTTTTTTGCACAATTCTTCTGTGTATTCTTGCCACCTCTTCTTAATATCTTCTGCTTCTGTTAGGTCCCTACCATTTCTGTCCTTTATTGGGCCCATCTTTGCATGAAATGTTTCCTTGCTTCAAACCACCTAAAAATGTTTCAGAAATGACAATATCTTTATCCCCAAGAAATTCCAAAAGAAAATATTGTCAGGAATGTGCCATTCCATTACCTCATGGGGGAGACTTTTGTCAAACCAAGAGATACAGAATGATCATAAAATTGTTTTGATGTAAAATATCCTACATCTGCTTCCAATGATTTTGCTATGAAAAGAGGTGAGACAAGAAGTATACATGTTCAAATAGAAAGGACTAGGTGATTAGCTATTTTTAAAAGCAATTTCATCAATTAAAAAAAAATTTCATGCATTGCTTTTCTCCCCATATGTGCATCTTGAATTTTTTGTCAAATATATAAGATGAGCTCTTCATGTACTTGAGCACATTATTTGCTGATATCCTTAGTAAGGATTTATCATTGGTTCTGCACAGAAATAGGAATAAAGTTCTAGGTACTCTAAGAATAAAATTTATAGTTGTGTGCAATTTTTAAATATTTATTGAGACTGACAGGTAAACCAAGCATATTAGACACGATTCTTGTCTAGTGATCTGGAATTTCAAATTCAGCATGGCAACAGGTCACAGGGGACAGTTTACAAAAATGCATTTAGCGGAAAGTGGAATTTCAAAAGGCAATAACCAATTAACTTTCCATTATACAAAAATATCCATAATATGATTTATGAAAAAATGGTCTTCAAAATAGCATTGTCATTGAAAAATAAAATGGATTTCTAAAACAATCTCAGACAATCATTGAGATATGTGATAGGAAGTTCCCATATGAGACTTCTTCACTTTGTGTTCTCATTTACTGAAAATTTAGAAAATACTGAACTGCTTCAATATGGATGTTGTTGGGGGGGTGGTAAAAAAGGAGCAAAAGAAGAGCAGACATAATGACATCATTTACTAACTGCCATTCTGAGCCTTACTGATCAAAAATCCCAAAGCATGTTCTCAAAACAGATGTCTTCTCAAAAACAAACAAAAAAAAAAAAAACAGGAAAATAGTTAGACAAAGCAGCACAGAGGTCTCAACAATAAAATCCAAGACCAAAGTTTAAGCCTAACTTTATCCTGCATGCGTGTGATTATTCACAAGAGGAAACATTTTTCAATTCAACTGCTTCCTCAACTACAAAGTTTGTACTAGACGATGAACATTCTAGGGCTTCCCTTGTGACTCAGCTAGTAGAGAATCCACCTGCACTGTGGGAGACCTGGGCTCAATGCCTGGGTTGGGAAGCTCCCCTGGAAAAGGGAAAGGCTACCCACTCCAGTATTCTGGCCTGGAGAATTCCGTGGACTATAGAGCCCATGGCGTTGCAGAGAGTCGGACACGACTGAGTGACTTTCATTTTCATGAACATTCTAATCCTAGTAGGACTCTAACAGAAGAGCATCTCTACATATTAAATTATGATTATCTAATGAAGTGCTCCAGAGAGTAAACTGCTTCCTCAACTACAAAGTTTGTACTAGACGATGAACATTCTAGGGCTTCCCTTGTGACTCAGCTAGTAGAGAATCCACCTGCACTGTGGGAGACCTGGGCTCAATGCCTGGGTTGGGAAGCTCCCCTGGAAAAGGGAAAGGCTACCCACTCCAGTATTCTGGCCTGGAGAATTCCGTGGACTATAGAGCCCATGGCGTTGCAGAGAGTCGGACACGACTGAGTGATTTTCATTTTCATGAACATTCTAATCCTAGTAGGACTCTAACAGAAGAGCATCTCTACATATTAAATTATGATTATCTAATGAAGTACTCCAGAGAGTGTGAACCACACTTGAGAGAATAAAGTACTGTTTTTATAAGAATAGTTATCCCCATAATGTTACTGTCCTTGGGCAAACATGTTCCCCAAAAATAAAGATTGAATTCTAATCCCAACATCTCAGAACATGACCTTATTTAGAAATAGCATCATTGTTGATGTAAACAGTTAAGATGTGGTCATACTGGAGCAGATTGGTGCCCTCATAGGCTGGCTGTGTGAAGATGGAGGGAAACAGGAAAAAGGCCATGTCAAGACAAGGACAGAGACTGGAATCAGGCCACTGCCAAACAAACGGCAAAGACTGCCAGCCAATCACCAGGAGCTTCCAAGAGGAATGGAGGGGTTCCACTACAGATTTCAGAGGGAGGGGTCCTGCCGACACTTTGATTTTGGACTCCTAGTCCCCAAAACTGTGAGACAACTGATTCCTGTTGTTTTAAGCCACCCAGTTCATGGTACTTTGTTGCAGAAGCCCTAGAAAACTAATGAAGGCACATTATACATTGTATTTCTCTCCCTTGTTATCCTCCTCCTGGGTTTTTGTTGTGTTTTTTAACAGAAGGCAGGGTGGAAGGTATCTGATACACCTGAGTTTGAATCCTGATCCTATTATGTATTTGCTCTCTTTAAGCAATTCGCTTAACTTCTCCAAGTTGCAGGTTACTCACATGGCAAGTGAGAAGACTTCTCCATAAAGTTCCTAGAAGATTAAATGAAATGACCATCTAAAGTGCCTGGCATATCCTAGGCACTGGGTACACATTAGGTCTAGTCTCTCCTTCCTCCATCACACTATTGCAATAAAAATTAAGTGAAGCCAGATATTAAGTGCATTAACCCTAAGCGCTACCATACACTATTATTCTAAAGCCATCCACAACCTGGGCATGCCATGAAAGTCGCTCAGTTGTGTCCGACTCTTTGCGACCCCATGGTCTGTACCCTATCAGGCTCCTCTGTCCATGGGACTTTCCAGACAAGAGTGCTGGAATGGATTGCCATTCCTTCTCCAGTGAAAGTCCCCAAAGAGTCCTATCACAGGGACAGTTGTTGAGACCCTTGGAGCCAAGGAAAAGAACTTGGGATGGGGTGGAGCTGAGTCCTGAGTCCACAAAAGAAGTGAATGTGTTAGTCTTCAGTTGTGTCCAGCTCTTCGTGATCTCCTAGACTGTAGCCCTCCAGGCTCCTCTGTCCATGGGATTTTCCAGGCAAGAATATTGAAGTGAGTAGCCATTCCTTTCTCCTGGGGATCTTCCCAACCCAGGGATCAAACCCAGGTCTCTCACATTGCAGGCAGATTCTTTACCATCTACAGAAGACTCAGTGAAATATAATCTATTCAGAGCCCTAAAAATTCCCATCAAGCATCAGAGAGGGCAGCCTCACATGCCTTTCACAGCTTCGTTCCTTGAGAATATTCCCTGAACAAAGGAAGCATGAAACTTTCTTGAAAGGGCAAAATCACATCCTGTTGGAAAGAAAGCTACTGAAAGAGAAAGGACAAAAACACCCATTGCTATATTTGCTGCTCCAACAAAGACAAGGCAGAACTAGCAGTTGGTATAACATGTCCCCAGCTGGGATCAGTAGTAACCATTGCTGGGCAAGGTCAATACAGAATTCAGAGGAAAAGCAGGATCCAGCAGGTCAAGCCACAGACCTAAAATCAGCACCAGGAATTGTTACATCCACACTATGGATATTACTGGCCAGCAAACAGGAATAAGCTAGTGATTCAGGCAGTCACTATGGAAGACAGTATGGAGATTTCTCAAAAAATTAAAAATAAAACTGCCGCATGATACAGCAATTTCATTCTGAATATGTGTCTGAGGAAAACAAAGACACTGATTCAAAAAAGTATGTGCCCCTCCCATGTGCACCGCAGCATTACATATGGAAACAACCAAAGTATTCCTGGATCCATGGATAAAGAAAATGTGAAATATGTACACAATGGAATATTATTCTGACATTAAAAAGCAGGAAATCCTGTGTCAGATGGATGGACCTCTAAGGCATCAGCTAAGTTAAATAATTCAGATAGAGAAAGACATATACTGTACAATCTCATTTATACATGGATTTCAAGAATTGATGCGTTTGAACTGTGGTGTTGGAGAAGACTCTTGAGAGTCCCTTGGACTGCAAGGAGATCCAACCAGTCCATTCTGAAGGAGATCAACCCTGGGATTTCTTTGGAAGGAATGATGCTAAAACTGAAGCTCCAGTACTTTGGCCACCTCATGAGAAGAGTTGACTCATTGGAAAAGACCCTGATGCTGGGAGGGATTGGGGGCAGGAGGAGAAGAGGACGACCGAGGATGAGATGGCTGGATGGCATCACAGACTCAATGGACGTGAGTCTGAGTGAACTCCAGGAGTTGGTGATGGACAGGGAGGCCTGGCGTGCTGCGATTCTTGGGGTTGCAAAGAGTTGGACACGACTGAGTGACTGAACTGAACTGAACTTCTTTATTAAAAAAAAAAAAGACCCAAACTCTTAAATACAGAGAACCGATGTGTCATTGCCAGAGGTGGGGTTGGGTCAAATGGGTAGATAGTTGAAAGATACAAACTTTCTGCTTAAAAATAAACAAACACTGGGGATGTAATATACAATATGGTGACAACAATAACCCTGTACTGAAAGTTGCTAAGAGAATAAATCTTCAAAGTGCTCAACACAAGAAAAAGATTTTGTAACTATGTGTGGTGATTTATTATGGTGCTCATATTGTAATATATGCATGGATTGAATCATCATGTTATTCATCTGAAACTAGTTTTGTGTCTATTGTATTTCAAGTTTTAAAAGTATTGATACATACAAGTCAGATGATTCTCAAAGACATCGTGCTGATTGAAAAATGCCAGTCTCAAGCTGTCACATACTGTATGATTTGCAATTGTATAAGAGTCTTGAAAAGACAAAGCTACAGTGACTGATGATAGATGAGTGATTGCCAAGAGTTAAAGGTGGAGGAATATGTGACCAGGAGCAACAGCACAAGGGAATTTTTAGAATGGTGCACTTACTCTCTATCTAACTGTAATGGTGGTTATGTAAATATATCCCTGTGAGAAAATTCTAGAACTGTACATCAAGAAAAGGATAAGTGTACTATATGCTAATTTGTAACATAAATTTAGATTAAAAACTACAGATAAAGATGTGGTACTTACATACAATGGAAAATTACTCAGCCATGAAAAAAACAAAACTGAGCCATTTGCAGAGAGGACAAAAATGGGCCATCCATCCACATGGATGAGCATAGAGCCGGTCTTCACTTCAGACTGAAGTCAGTCAGAAAGAGAAAAACAAATATCATATACTAATGCATTTCGGTGGAGTCTAGAAAAATGGTATAGATCATCTTATTTGTAAAGCAGAAATAGAGACACGGAGAACAAATGTATGGACACCAAGGGGTAAAGGGCAGGTGGGGTGGGATGAGTTGGGCTTGATATATATACACATATTGATACTCTATATAAAATAGATAACCAATGAAAATCTACTGTGTAGCTCAAGGAACCCTACTCAATGCTCTGTGATGACCTAAATGAGAAGGAAATCTGAAAAAGAGGAGATATATGTAAATATATAGCTGATTCACTTTGCTGTACAGCAGAAACTAATACAGCTTTGTAAAATGACTATACGCCAATTTAAAAACAAAACTACACACATATTTCACCAGGACTCAGAGGGGCCCCGGGAAGTCTAAAGCCTGATTCTGCTCTACTACTCAAGGAACCTCAGCTCACTTTGAGGAAAGAATCAGCAATCTGCACGATGGGGAGGGGGAAAAAAAGATTGTTTCCATGTAATAAAAAGGCAAGACTACCCTTTGGGAAATGAGGGGGAAAAAATCCAGAATGTGAGAAAATCCTTCTGAAATTGAAGGAGGCCATCATCAGGAACCCAACCATTGGTTTCCCTATTTGAGAGCTTTAGAGAAGAAGGACCACTTTCTCCTCACACAAGAGTTACTCTGTGCCACGTGGCTCCCCCTTCCTAAGTCCTCTCAGTCAACTTAAGTCAGATAAAGATGAGAGCAAGGCAGCAAATACATCATTAAAACTTGTGTACCCAAAGCAGGTCTCTAGGATACACTGCTAAGAGAATTGTTTTCTCAGTCATTATTCTGAATAGAAACATCACCCCAACAGTAGGCAAATAATTGTAAGAACTTGTAAGAATTAATAATTAAGAAAAATTGGCAAAAATACACAGAGAAACAACACAAAAAATATCTGAATGACCTGGATAACCATGATAATGTGATCACTCATCTAGAGCCAGGCATCCAGGAGTATAAAGTGGGCCTTAGGAAGCATCACTACAAACAAAGCTATTGGCGATGATGGAATTCCAGATGAACTTCGTCAAATCCTAAAAGATGATACAGTTAAAATGCTGCATTCAATATGCCAGCAAATTTGGAAACCTCAGCAGTGGCCACAGGACTGGAAAAGGTCAGTTTTCATTCCAATTCCAAAGAACACCACCAAAGAATGCTCATACTACCACACAATTGCACACATTTCACATGCTAGCAAAGTAACGCTCAAACTCCTCCAAGCTAGGCTTCAATAGTACATGAACTGAGAACTTCCAGATATACAAGCTGGATTTAGAAAAGGTGGAAAAACCAGAGATCAAATTGCCAGCATCCATTGTATCATAGAAAAAGTAGAATTCCAGAAAAACATTTGCTTCATTGACTACACTAAAGCCTTTGACTGTGTGGATCACCACAAACTGTGGAAAATTTTTCAAGAATTGGGAATACCAGACCACCTTATCTATCTCCTGAGAAACCTGCATGCTGGTCAAGAAGCAATAATTAGAAATGGACATGAAAAAACGAACTGGTTCCAAATTGGGAAAGGAGTATGTAAAGGCTGTATATTGTCACCCTGCTTATTTAACTTCTATGCAGAGTACATCATGAGAAATGCTGGGCTGGAAGAAGCACAAGCTGGAATCAAGATTGCCAGGAGAAATATCAATAACCTCAGATATGCAGATGACACCACCCTTATGGCAGAAAGTGAAGGGGAACTGAAAAGCCTCTTGAGAATGTGAAAGAGGAGAGTGAAAAAGCTGGCTTAAAACTCAGCATTCAAAAAATGAAGATCATGGCACCCAGTCCCATAACTTCATGACAAATAGATGGGGAAACAGTGGAAACAGAAAATAAAGTGGCAGACTTTTTATTTTCTTGGGCTCCAAAATCACTGCATATGACAACTGCAGCCATGAAATTAAAAGACACTTGCTCCTTGGAAGAAAAGCTATGACAAACAGATATCATATTAAAAAGCAGAGACATAACTTTGCCAACAAAGGTCCATCTAGTCAAAGCTATGGATTTTCCAATAGTCATGTATGGATGTGACAGTTGGATCATAAAGAACGCTGAGTGTCAAAGAATTGATACTTTTGAACTGTGATGTTGGAGAAGACTCTTGATAGTCCCTTGGACTGTAAGAAGTTCAAACCAATCAATCCTAAAGGAACTCAGTCCTGAATATTCATTTGAAGAACTGATGCTGATGCTGAAACTCCAATACTTTGGCCACCTGATGAGAACAGACTCATTTGAAAAATGAGACCCTGATGCTGGGAAAGATTGAAGGCAGGAGGAGAAGGGAATGACAGAGGATGAGATGGTTCGATGGTATCACTGACCCAGTGGACATGAGTATGAACAAGCTCTGGGAGTTAGTGATAGACAGGGAAGCCTGGCGTGCTGCAGTACGTGGGGTCACAAAGAGTCAGACACGACTGAGTGACTGAACCGAATCAGTTTCTAGGTTAATGACCATCTTTGGTAAGCATGGTTTCCAGGGCTTTGAAGAGGCTTAGAGGTTCATGTAAGAGGTGACCCCTCTTTCACACAGGGCATCTGGAGGCAGATGGCACCTTGCCCTCCTGAAGAGGGAAATCGCATAATGGAGAGTTCCCTCCTGAGGAGAGCTGCATGTGAATGACAGGTCATGAAGATCACTCAGGACACCAAGAGAGGATGAGCTGCAGGTGGGTCAGCTGAAGCAGTTCCTCCCACCACCTGGCTGGTCCTCTCACCCATTGCACAACCCAGGGGAGCTCCAAGAGGGAGAAGGCAGGAGGGAGAGATGGAGAAGACCACTCCCCTTCCCACAGCATGTGGAGCTCCCTAGAGTCAGGCATCGCTCCTGAACCATAAAGGGAGTCATGACAGGAGTTCTGAAGCAGTGGACTGGATTTTAACAGAGGCGAGTGAATGGACCGCTGGTCCAGGTATCAGGGGATGAAGGAGCGAGTCTGCAGAACATGGTTTAAAGCGATGATTGAATAAAAATAAAACCTTTTCATATTTGCCTCCTCCCCTGACCCACCCCACTGGGTGCAAAGCCACTTCAGTGAACACAGAGGAACAGATCCGGAGAGAAGAGCTGCTGAATAATGCAATGAGCAACTTCCGGGAACAAGTCCAGTGGGGCCGGGTGAGTCAAGGTAACTGGTGGCAGCCAGGCGGGCAGAGACTCAGAGCAGAGACTGGGAAGTGCTGCTGTTATTCTGAAGTAATGAGCAGCCTCCGATGCCACTGATGTAGGGGCCGTGACTTGACATTTTAAGAAGCCAATTCTGACAGTGGCCTGGAGTGTGGAGGAGGAACGCAGGCAGGGGTGAGAACCATGCAGGAAGGCCGAATATGATTTGAGTCAGCTAGTCCTTCATCAGCCCCTGGATCTAACCTCTGTGGAGGGAGGTCAAGGACAAAATGGAACCCAGAATGGCAAAGGATGGAGTCATCATAGCTGAGATGAAGAACTCGTGGGGGGCTTTTTAAATAATTTTAATAAACTGATACTTGAATTCATCTGATTAGCAATGTGTGAAATTCCTCCTGCTTGAACAGCAAAATTGCCTTGGGGGGAGAAGGGGCAGGGAAAACAGACCCAGTATGGTTCAAGTCAAAACAAAAACCAAAAAACTGAAATATGTGGCTTAAGCTATATATTATATAGGCCACAAGAGAGTCTGTGGAAAAAATAGTCTTTGAAACTCAAATTTAATACAGCTTAGCACTCCATGGGAAGAGAACTATCAGTGTTTTGAAATTCAGGCCTTAATTACATAACAAAGAAGATATTCTGTCTGGGACAGTCCTTACCCTCCTGTAGATATCTCTAGAACCTACCACAGTAGGGGACAACTGCATGAAAATTTTGGAGGTGAGGTCTGGCCTGTATGCACTTCTTGAGGAGCTGAATACAGAACATTTGACAAGGAATGGTGAAGTGAAAGTAGCTGCAAGAGATAGGCTGAAAATAACCTGTCGTTGTTTAGTCACTGAGTTGTGTCCAGCTCTTTTGCAACCCCATGGACTGTAGCCCACCAGGCTTTTCTGTCCGTAGGATTTCTCAGGCAAGATTACTTGAGTGGGTTGTCATTTCCCTCTCCAGGGGATCTTCCTGACCCAGGGATCAAACCCAAGTTTCCTGCATTGTAGGTGGATTCTTTACCACTGAGACACCAGGGAAGACCACTACCTACCTTGCTGTGTAGTTGTTGCTGAGTCACTCAGTCATGTCACGCTATGGACTGCAACCTGCCAGTCTCCTCTGTCCATGGAATTTCCCAGCAAGAATACTGGAGTGGGTTGCTATTTCCTTCTCCAGGGAATCTTCCTGATCCAGGGATCAAACCTGTGTCTCCTGTACTGCAGGCAGATTCTTTACCACTGAGCCACCTGGGAAGCCTAAAGGAAACTTAAACAGGGCATTACACTCCATTAGATACAAGTATGAAGGGAGACAGAACAACTGCAGATTTTGAGCAGGAATGAATGAGGAAGTGAAGTGAAAGTCACTCAGTTATGTATGACTCTTTGTGACCATGGGTTCTATATAGTCCATGGAATTCTCCAGGCCAGAATACTAGAGTGGGTAGCCTATCCTCTCTCCAGCAGATCTTCCTGACCCAGAAATCGAACTGGGGCCCCTTGCATTGCAGGCTGACTGACTCTTTACCAACTGAGCTATCAGGGAAGATAATGAATGAGAAAATGGCTATTAATTAATAGAAACGGAGGGTGAGAGAAGATTCAGAGAGAAGAGGAAAGTTTAATCCTCTCTCAAACTTTTTTTACCTATTTGTTTTCCTTCCAGTTTTGGGATATGATCAACATGCTGCGTAAGTGCAAGGGGCACAGCCTCAGTACTGAACACGCATATATACTGCAAAATGACCACCACAGGAAGCTGAGCTCACAACCATCACCTCATATGGTTGCCGAAAATATAGTTCTCTGTGATGAGAACCTTTAGTATTTACCCTTACAGCAACTTTCAAATACACCATACAGCTTTTTTAGTTAAGGTCATCATGTTGTATGTTATAGCTCCAATGCTTATTTACCTTATAGCTGGAAATCTATACACTTTACCCAGTTCCCCTGCATACTAGAAGAACTGACTACATTTCATTCACTGATATTGGAAGTGAGAGACTGCTGGGGCACAAGATGGGGCAGGGGGGCTGTCCCTTCCCTACAGACCCCTCCAGCAGCGGGACTGGACTTTCTGTGTTCCTGCACCAGAAAGAAGAACCAAGCTCCGGCTGCAATGCACAAAGCAGCTCCAAGAAAGAGAAACCTATTTTGCACAGAGACTGATGGGACTGATGGCTGGCAATGCCGCCAGGAGTTAGAGAGTGAACCCCCAGCTTACGTCAGTGCTGAACTAATCACCAAGCACCCCAACTGCAGACTCTGTGGGGTTTGTGACAGACAGAAACAAAAATGTCAGGTGCCACAAGGATGAGGAACTCAGTGCCTAGGAAACACACGTTATTTAACAATCTGCCACAGAGTGAACAGAAACCAGCTGAAATCAAGCTAGAGGCAGCCAAGAACGCACTGCTGAAGTCATCACGGAGCACTATCAGGATGGGCTCGGGAGTAGAGCTGCGAGTCTCATTCTACCAGAAGGGGAGAGAAGGAGGGCCCTGACAGAGAGTGCTGGAAACTGGTAATGAGGGTGGGGAAAGGCAAGCATTCATTTCAAGCTAATTAATATACTGAGTGGCCAGGCCAGAGAAGAAGAGGGGCTCACCCCACAAAGAATACAGCTGTCTATGGGCTTACCCCAGGGATAGTTCTATTTGGTCAGCTATGTTTCTGTATCTTCCACGAAGCAGCGTAGTAACCTCCAAAGCCAGCAGTTTCCCAAGTGCACAGAGGAGCATATACCAGTGTCTCTTAGGGGAAGAGCCTCCTTCAGCAGGGAGGGAGCAGAGCACTCCTGACTTTAAGAGATGGGGACGCACAGCACCCGAAACCACACGCTCACTGGGAGGAAGAGCAGGTTTCAACAGAAACACAGGTTGGAACTAAACAAAGTACACGACACAGGCAGACAAATATAAGAGCTAACTCTGCAGAAACACTGTACAACAAATGATACATTTCAATCGTATGGCCATTTAGCCTTGGTTTTCTCATCTGCAAAATGGGGATAGCAATGTCTCTCTTATAGGGATGTCATAAGAATTAGATGAAAATAAGATTCTGGTCAGATGACCAATTGAATACATGGAATCTGATGTTAAAAGGAAAACTGATATTTAAACCAGAGCTGGCTGTTTCACCTGAGCAAGTTAACAGCTCTGTGCTCTCTTCTCTCACCTTAAAAAATGCATCTACTTACTAGAGTCCACAAATAAGGGATATCATACGATATTTCTCCTTCTCTGTCTGACTTACTTCACTCAGTATGATACTCTCTAGGTCCAGCCCTATTGCTGTAAATGGCATTATTTCATTGCTTTTTATGGCTGAGTGATATTTCATTTTACACCATCCCCCAACTTCTTTATCCATTCCTCTGTCAAATGAACTTATTTACAAAACAGAAACAGAATCACAGACTTCGAGAACAAGCTTATAGTTGCTGGGGCAGGAGGAGGATGGGGGAAAAGGATAGTTACAGAAATTTGGGGATGGGCATATACACATTGCTAAATTTAAAATGGATAACCAACAAGGGCCTACTAAATAGCACATGGAACTCTGCTCAATGTTCTGTGGCAGCCTGGATGGCAAGGGGATTGGGGAAGAATGGACGCATGTATATGTATAGCTGAGTTCTTTAGCTGTTCACCCGAAAGCGTCACAACATTGTTAATCCCAATATAAAACAAAAGTTCAAAAAAAAACCAAAAACAAACAAAATGGATCTACTTGAAGTACCTTGTTCTTAGGTCTATTCAGGATTAGTGAATATGCTCAACATTCTTACAATAGTTCCAGGCATATAGTACATGCTTATTAAAGGTTAACTGTCATTTTTAAGCAGAAGCAGAAGTTCCCTAAAACTTCCTCAGCTGCTTAAGCTACTGATTCATCCTCAGAAAAACTGCTTTATTATTTTTGTGTTTTTATTCTAGTTATATAGAACTGTAGAATCAGCAGCAAACCTGAACATAAATATCAAGCCATCCAAACACCTACATGGTCTTTTTTCCTATCTATGATTGAATTTAGGAGAGAAGAGGGGAGTAACAGTGTTTGCAGCGTCTACTCAGGGTAGAAACTATGTAAAGGCTGGACATAATCAGGGCTGACTCACAGGCAGGTGCCCAGACACAGACACATCAGTTCTTAAGATGCTAAAGTATTTCACCAGCTGATTAATAGCAACTCCCTTAAGCTCCCGACTGACCCCCTTCCTTGAACACCGGGGGATGCCTCGTTAACTAGCAGCAGGAAGGTTTATTCTGAGTTAAAGGATAATTTTTCAGAATAAAGTACAATCATGACTCACACAGATATAACACTAACTATGCCACAGATTCAACTCACTAATGAGGGAACCGGAAAAGCTGTCATAAATAGTGCAAAGGAGAATTCAAAGCCCATCAGGAATGTTGAAACAAATTTGCTGAAGGGATGCAAAACTGACTACTACAACAGCGATGGAAGTCAGCTGAAAGTCAGTAGCACACACACACACAAAAAGCTTACTGCCAATAATTTTATCTAGAGACATGCAATGTATCAGTATCGTACAAGTTAATGTCAGTAAGTTAATATCTAGCTATCTCTAGGGTTGTAAAATAACTCAAGGACCATGAAAAGCGCAAACCCTATAGACTCAGATAATTCTGAAAAGTACGCTCCAAACAATGCACAGGTCTCCCCTGAAAAAACTCGGAAATCTTTGGCCTAAAAGCTTTCACAGTTTTTTTGGTTAGGATTTTCTGCCTGATCAAGGATAATCCCAAAGGGAAAAAAAGTCATCCTTGTAGGGCTGGTCTCATTAGATGTGGCCTCATTACTTGCATAGATGGGGCCCAGGGCAGGTCACCCCAAAATGTGCCACTTTGGTACCTGGATTATTTTGAATTGAGCACCATCAAGGCCCAAAGACTCAGGAAGAACTTTGAACTTCTCCCTCAATGCTTAAAAGAATTTAAGATAGGAAGCCTCTGTCAGGAAGAAGCTATCACCATTGATAAGTATGTTAAATATTAGGTGTGGTAGATAGACAGGAACCAGGCCAGGCCCATTTGATCAAAGTCCTTTCCATGTCCCACTGTGTCTAGATGTCCCATTGACTCTTTCTCTTCCTATAAATTACTTTACTGCCCCCCTGAAGCCTCAGACCCCTACCTCTTTCTCTTTACTCCAATGTGTGAGAACGTGTGTGTGTGTGTATATATATATATTTATATATTATATATATAATAGACATAGTACTGGAGTGGGTTGCCATTGCCTTCTCCCATATATATATATATATATAAAATATGCATATTATACACATAATATACATATATTATATATAATATATAAATACATATATTTCATATTGCCTTGCTGTCTTTGGAATTCAACCCATGTGAATTTTGTGCACACATAGTAAATTTGGTTTTCTCCTGTTAACCTGCCTTATATGATTTTAATTGCTAGCCAAAAGAACTAAGGGGGAAATTTTTCCTCCCCCACAGTATCGAGAGGCTTTATCAAGTTGGCTTTGGCAAAGCTCTATAGTATGGAATAATCACAAAGTAAAGTTCTGGCGGGATGTCTTCTCATAAAAACTTTCAGATTGGACCTTTTCATGTTTTTAGTACTTGCTATCTTGAGGATAAGAAAGCAAGCCCCCAAAACACTGTTTACCAAATGTCACCTGCAGTATCTGTAAGCATGGGTGAATCCCTCTCTCTTCAATGCCCCAAGCCCCCTGCAGGTGGTTTCTTCACCATGGGTAAGACTGGGCCCCAGTAAGCAAGATTCTAGGCCACTTTTCCTGAGGAGCTTTCAAAAGACACTGGTTTCATTAAAAAGGGTGTAAATGAAATATAAGGAGTCAATCTTATTTTCTTAAAAGTGACTCTCATACCTGACTGAAAACTATTCTCAAATAAGACATTCCAGGTAAGGCTTTGTGTGTATACCCAATTTTTTTCAATTAACTCCTGGTGTTAAGGAGAACACATTCTTATTGAACCTACACAAATAGAACAACATGATTCTACGCTAGTAGAACGAGAACAGAAGATGATTTAGTAAGTGCTTCCCATTTCCAGTAGCAGTGAGGGTGAAGGAATTAGTGAGAATCATGTATCATTTGAAAATGCTACGTTTTTTATTTAAAATAGCATCTATTAAAAACAGTTGGTTACAGATAGCTGAAGAACTTTTTTTAAAAGGATGCTTCTTACATATCTAGAAGAAAGAACATTAAAAAAAACACCAACCAGTATTCTAAACAAATACTCATAATAAATATTTCCACATGAGCTCACTTAGCCCTGTGTAATTTAGTAGAGTGCTGCTAGATCTCCTTTTCCTTATAGATGAAAAAGATGTCCTTTTCATTATAGAGGGCTGGAACGCAAAAGTAGGAAGTCAAGAAACACCTGGAGTAACAGGCAAATTTGGCCTTGGAATGCAGAATGAAGCAGGGCAAAGGCTAATAGAGTTTTGCCAAGAGAACACACTGGTCATAGCAAACACCCTCTTCCAACAACACAAGAGAAGACTCTACACATGGACATCACCAGATGGTCAACACCAAAATCAGACTGATTATATTCTTTGCAGCCAAAGATAGAGAAGCTCTATACAGTCAGCAAAGACAAGATGGGGAACTGACTGTGGCTCAGATCGTGAACTCCTTATTGCCAAATTCAGACTTAAATTGAAAAAAATAGGGAAAACCACTAGACCATTCAGGTATGACCTAAATCAAATCCCTTATATTATACAGTGGAAGTGAGAAATAGATTTAAGGGCCTAGATCTGATAGATAGAGTGCTTGATGCACTATGGATGGAGGTTGATGACATTGTACAGGAGACAGGGATCAAGACCATCCCCAGAGAAAAGAAATGCAAAAAAGCAAAATGGTTCTCTGCAGAGGCCTTAAAAATAGCTGCAAAAAGAATAGAAGTGAAAAGCAAAGGACAAAAGGAAAGATATAAGCATCTGAATGCAGAGTTCCAAAGAATAGCAAAGGGAGATGAGAAAGCCTTCCTCAGCAATCAATGCAAAGAAATAGACGAAAACAACAGAATGGGAAAGACTAGAGATGTCTTCAAGAAAATGAGAGATATCAAGGGAACATCTCATGCAAAGATGGGCTCAAGGACAGAAATGGTAAGGACCTAACAGAAGCAGAAGATATTAAGAGGTGACAAGAATACACAGAAGAACTGTACAAAAAAGATCTTCATGACCCAGATAATCATGATGGTGTGATTACTCACCTAGAGCCAGACATGCTGGAATGTGAAGTCAAGTGCGCCTTAGAAAGCATCACTACGAACAAAGCTAGTGGAGGTGATGGAATTCCAGTTGAGCTGTTTCAAATCCTGAAAGATGATGCTGTGAAAGTGCTGCACTCAATATGCCAACAAATTTGGAAAACTCAGGAGTGCCACAGGACTGCAAAAGGTCAGTTTTCATTCCAATCCCAAAGAAAGGCAATGCCAAAGAATGCTCAAACTACTGCACAGTTGCACTCATCTCACATGCTAGTAAAGTAATGCTTAAAATTCTCCAAGCCAGGCTTCAGCAATACGTGAACCATGAACTTCCAGATGTTCAAGCTGGTTTTAGAAAAGGCAGAGGAACCAGAGATCAAATTGCCAACATCCGCTGGATCATGGAAAAAGCAAGAGTTCCAGAAAAACATCTATTTCTGCTTTATTGACTATGCCAAAGCCTTTGACTGTGTGGATCACCACAAACTGTGGAAAACTGTGAAAGAGATGGGAATACCAGACCACCTGACCTACCTCTTGAGAAATCTGTATGCAGGTCAGGAAGTAACAGTTAGAACTGGACATGGAACAACAGACTGGTTCCAAATAAGAAAAGGAGTACGTCAAGGCTGTATATTGTCACCCTGCTTATTTAACTTCTATGCAGAGTACATCATGAGAAACGCTGGATTGGAAGAAGCACAAGCTGGAATCAAGATTGCCGGGAGAAATATCAATAACCTCAGATATGCAGATGACACCACCCTTATGGCAAAAAGTGAAGAGGAGCTAAAAAGCCTCTTGATGGAAGTAAAAGAGGAGAGTGAAAAAGTTGGCTTAAAGCTCAACATTCAGAAAATGAAGATCATGACATCCGGTCCCATCACTTCATGGGAAATAGATGGAGAAACAGTGGAAACACTGTCAGACTTTATTTTGGGGGGCTCCAAAATCACTGCAGATGGTGACTGCAGCCATGAGATTAAAAGATGCTTACTCCTTGGAAGGAAAGTTATGACCAATCTAGATAGCATATTCAAAGCGGAGACATTACTTTGCCAACAAAGGTCCGTCTAGTCAAGGCTATTGTTTTTCCAGTGGTCATGTATGGATGTGAGAGTTGCACTGTGAAGAAGGCTGAGCTCCGAAGAATTGATTTTTTGAACTGTGGTGTTGGAGAAGACTCTTGAGAGTCCCTTGGACTGCAAGGTGATCCAACCAGTCTATTCTGAGTGATATCAGCCCTGGGATTTCTTTGGAAGGAATGATGCTAAAGCTGAAGCTCCAGTACTTTGGCCACCTCATGCGAAGAGTTGACTCATTGGAAAAGATTCTGATGCTGGGAGGGATTTGGGGAAGGAGGAGAAGGGGACAACAGAGGATGAAATGGCTGGATGGCATCACCGACTCGATGGACATGAGTTTGAGTGAACTCTGGGAGATGGTGATGGACAGGGAGGCCTGGCGTGCTGCAATTCATGGGGTCGCAAAAGAGTCACAGACGACTGAATGACTGGACTGAACGACTGAACTGAACTGCTAGATCTCAGCATAGCAGACTCAGGAAGCCTTCTTATTCTGAACTAAAGAATTTGAAGATTCTGACTCAGCCTACTGGCAAGCAATAGCTTCTGTACCCAAGAGTCTATTCTTAGAAGAGTCAGTAGTTTGACGTAGCTTATACCACTATGGGGCCAGTACAATCCTTATTGAAGGCACGAACTGACAGACTGTGCTCATTCAGGTGAAAATTGGAGTAAAATAAAAACTTCCATGGAGGAAAGAGAAGTGAAATAGGTGTGGTTAGTTATTACTGATAATTTTCAAATGTGAAAGATCTGATGAGAGAATAAAGTGACAAGGAAACATAGTCACTTCAGTGGGATCCAAAGGTAGATAATAAGGCCTTTCCAAAAAGTATAGCTGAAATGTTTCTGGGTAATGATCAAGTCAATTTTCAATTATTACATCTGATTCATAGATGCACAAATGTGATTTTTAAAGGGAAAAAAATCCTTGAGATATACTGTAGTCCCAAGAGGAATGTATCAGGAATATCAAGAAGTTCAGGAACTCTGGGGTAGGGCCTAGACTTTTGTATTTTTATCAAACTCTACAGATAAGTCTAATGTGCATCACCAATTTAGAAATACCAGCCTAGAAGATGCCAGATTCAAATTAAAGCCTATCAAGCAGACAATAGAGAGAGAGCAAGAATGCAGAGGAAAAGGGGGACTCCTAAGTACTGTTAGGAGAAATGTAAATTGGTATAGTGACTATGGGAAATAGTATAGAGGTTCCTCGAAAAATTAAAAATAGAATTACCACATGGTCTATTGGGTTTCCCAGGTGGCGCTAGAGGATCTGCTTGCCAATACAGGAGGTGCAAGAGATGCAGGTTTGACCACTGCGTCAGGAAGATCCCCTGGAGTAGGAAATAGCAACCCATTCCAGTATTCTTGCCTGGAAAATTCCATGGACAGAGAAGCCTGGTGGGCTACAGTCTATGGGGTCACAAAGAGTCCGACACAACTGAGCATACTCACACACACACACACACACACACGTACAATCTAGTATTCCCACTTCTGGGTATACAAATCTAAAGGAAATGAAATCACCATCTTGAAAAGATACTTGCACCCCTGATCATTGCCTGAATTATGAGCAATGAGGTCATTGACTCAACTTCTAGGAATTTTCCATGAAAACAATTTCTGAAATATTTATACACATTTTATGTGTTCAAATGTAACGTAGGGAAATCTGAGCATGCCTTCTGATTGAGTAGCCATTAAAAAAAAAACAACCTATTTCTAGCATCATTTTTAAAGAACAAATCATTAAATTTCCAGAGATCTTCTGGGAAATCTCAAAGATGGTTTCAGGCATAAAAAGATATCCTGAAAAGTTTTCTTTTCCTATATTTAGAACATTTTGAAGGCAAAAAAGCAACAAAAAGAGTCAGATAAAATTTATACACATCTGACTAACATAGGACCTCATGTGGGTGACTCAGAGAAATACTTGATTATCTACTTAATCAAACTGACATTAAAGCATTTAAATGTAAACAAAGATAACACAACTAAAAAGAACCTTCTTTGCTGAGACAGGAAGTTTCATCTTCTGTTAGGTGTATTTTCTTTAAATAATCTTGATGGAAGAGCTCCACAACTATTTAAGGACAAATTTTTTTTGTGAAAAGATAAAATGACTCTCATACAGACTTAGAATAAACACCTGTCAGAGATTTTAACTGTAGGTAACAAGGGAACCCCAAAAGGTGATACGACAAGTTCAAATGAAAATTCAAAGACACTGTAAATATATAAGCCCATCAGGCTTGTGAAAATTGAATTACTAGATAGGGGCAATACTGACGGCTACCACAGTGGGGAACAGAAATCAACTGAACATCCACCAGACATTTTTGAATATCTATAAACAAAAATTATTTTCCTGTTCAGTTCAGTTATTCAGTCGTGTCCAACTCTTTGTGACCCCATGAATCACAGCACGCCAGGCCTCCCTATCCATCATCAACTCCTGGAGTTCACACAGACTCACATCCATCGAGTCGGTGATGCCATCCAGCCATCTCATCCTCTGTCATCCCCTTCTCCTCCTGCCCCCAATCCCTCCCAGCATCACAGTCTTTCCAATGAGTCAACTCTTTGCATGAGGTGGCCAAAGTACTGGAGTTCAGCAACATTCCTTCCAAAGAAATCCCAGGGCTGATATCACTCAGAATAGACTGATTGTATCTCCTTGCAGTCCAAGGGACTCTCAAGAGTCTTTTCCAATACAACAGTCAAAAGCATCAATTCTTTGGTGCTCAGCTTTCTTCACAGTCCAACTCTCACATCCATACATGACCACAGGAAAAACTATAGCCTTGACTAGACGGACCTTTGCTGGCAAAGTAATATCTCTGCTTCTGAATATGTTATCTAGGTTGGTCATAACTTTCCTTCCAAGGAGTAAGCGTCTTTTAATTAACTAGTTTTGTTCATAGTGATGCTTCCTAAGGTGCACTTGACTTCACATTCCAGCATGTCTGGCTCTAGGTGAGTAATCACACCATCATGATTATCTTGGTCGTGAAGATCTTTTTTGTACAGTTCTTCCGTGTATTCTTGCCACCTCTTCTTAATATCTTCTGCTTCTGTTAGGTCCAGACCATTTCTGTCCTTTATCGAGCCCATCTTTGCATGAGATGTTCCCTTGATATCTCTCATTTTCTTGAAGACATCTCTAGTCTTTCCCATTCTGTTGTTTTCGTCTATTTCTTTGCATTGATCGCTGAGGAAGGCTTTCTTATCTCTCCTTGCTATTCTTTGGAACTCTGCATTCAGATGCTTATATCTTTCCTTTTCTCCTTTGCTTTTCATGTCTCTTCTTTTCACAGCTATTTGTAAGGCCTCCCCAAACAGCCATTTTGCTTTTTTTACATTTCTTTTCTTTGGGGATGGTCTTGATCCCTGTCTCCTGTACAATGTCATGAACCTCAGTCCATAGTTCATCAGACACTCTATCAGATCTAGGCGCTTAAATCTATTTCTCACTTCCACTGTATAATCATAAGAGATTTGATTTAGGTCATATCTGAATGGTCTAGCAGTTTTCCTACTTTCTTCAATTCAAGTCTGAATTTGGCAATAAGGAGTTCATGATCAAGCCACAGTCAGCTCCTGGTCTTGTTTTTGTTGTCTGTACAGAGCTTCTCCATCTTTGGCTTCAAAGAATATAATCAGTCTGATTTTGGTGTTGGCCATCTGGTGATGTCCATGGACAGAGTCTTCTCTTGTGTTGTTGGAAGAGGGTTTTTGCTATCACCAGTGCATTTTGTTGGCAAAACTCTATTATTCTTTGCCCTGTGACCAGCTCACATAGCGCGGCTAAGAGGAGCTACCCCATGTCTGAGGTCAAGGGCAGAAGTCGGGAGGACTCCTTGCCCGAGGGGCAGCAGCCAAGAGGAGTTACCTCATGTCTGGGGTCAGGGGCAACGGCTGCGAGTGCCGGCCGCAACAGTGCAGGAATGTCCGAGAGGAGCTACCCCAAGTCCGAGGTCAGTAGCGGCGGCTGAGAGGACCTACCACACATCCAAGCAGCGATGGCTGCAGCTGCACAGGAGGGCCTAGAGGAGCTATTCCATGTTCAAGGTCAGCAGGGGTGGTGGTGAGGAGATACCCCTCGTCCAAGGTAAGGAGCAGCGGCTGCGCTTTGCAGGAGCAGCCGTGTTACTGATGTGCAAATTAACTTCAGCAAGTTAACTTCTGTTTCTGCCGAGGTGCAGGATCGTGCCAAGACAATGAAAGATCCAGACTTCACATATTCAGACACACTGGAAGAATGGCCCCCACCCATGCATGTTCCACTGAAAACAACTGCTAATCATTTGAATTATCGACTGGATAGACATGAGTTTGAGCAAACTTAGGGAGACAGTGAGGTGCAGGGAAGCCTGGTGTACTGCAGTCCATGGGGTCACAAATAGTCAAAATGACTGAGTGAATGAACAGCAACAATCATTTGAAAACTGTGCACAATTTCTCCTTCACTCTGGCCCAGCAGGGGGCCTCTAGGGCCCATTAGCTGGCCAGGTTTGTTAATACGTATAGTCACACAATAAATATGTTTACTATCACTCCTATACACAGAGAAAAAGACAATTTCTGTCTTTGATGGGCTCTTAGTCCAGAGATAAAGACTCACCAATAAATAGAGCAGAGATAAGCACAGGGGCTTGGAGCAGGCACTTAAACCAGAGAAGTAGGAATTAGAAAAGAGATGGGGGAGTGTGCACATGAGGGGCAAAAGAAAGGAAAGGGACTCTATACAGGAGAGGTGGGAGGAGCCATAACATGGAGGCAAATTAGACCATGGAGAGGTCAAGAAACTCCAAGTTCATTTAGGCTTAGGACAGGAAAAGAAAAAATGTTCATCATATCCTTGACTTGGCAAAGGATAAACCCCTGAATATCAATGCTTCCTCTCTGCTTCAAGGATGCTAAGAAAAATACATAGTGAACATATGACAGGAAAGGGTGCGAGTTGGGTATTGTAAATAATTCTCAACCAATCCTAAAAATGGCTTGTGGCCATTCTAAATATTGCCTGGGAATTATTTATAATGCCTGATATAACATTCTGTGAGAACATAAGCACACACAATTGAGAGTTGGTTAAAATTTAATTCCAGTGTGAAAGCTAGGTGGAGAGGGCCAAGACCAGAATGGGCAAAGGATTTTCATTAGGACATACTAAACAAGTAAAAGTTAGAAAAGACCCTTAAACTCAAAAAATTAAAATTACCATTTTCCAGAGTTGGTAAATTCTTAAACGGGCCGAAAGCTATCTCTTCTCGTGACTGGTTGCCACATTCACAGAAGACTAGACTTTCATTGGTCTTATTGAAGAGAGTTATTAGTCAACAGGCCCCTTCCTGGTATATATCCCCAGCCTATCCTAACTCTAAAATCACATCTGGAAAAATGAAATTATAATCAGAGCTTCTATATGGTTTTAACAGTGAAGAACTCTCCATAAAAACAGCAGATATAATTTACTCACTATGTACCAGGCACTTTTAATACATTGCTCGCTTAATCTTAACACAATTCTGTGTGATAGCAAGTTATCATGCCCATTTTATAGATGAAGAAACCATGAATCAGGGAGGTTAAATAACTTGCCTAAATTTTTCATCCATCCAAAAACTTGATAAGCTCAGATTCTAATCCACATTAATTCTAAAGTCCATTGTCTTAAAAATACAGACACTCAAGAAAAATGGAGCTCCCCTAAGAACTTTTAGATGATGGTCTTTATTCACAGCATCTGAGTTGATAGAGGTGCTTTTATTTTATCTCTCAAGTAGGCTTTTAAGACCATAACCAGGCCTGCCTTCAGCATTTGCAGGGCTCTGGACAAGAATACAAATTAAAAATCCACATGTCATATTCTAAATATTAAAAGTAGTAAGTCAGTTTAACAAGTAGTGGTGCTGGGAAAACTGGTCAACCACTTATAAAAGAATGAAACTAGAACACTTTCTAACACCAACACAAAAATAAACTCAAAATGGATTAAAGATCTAAATGTCAGACCAGAAACTGTAAAACTCCTAGAGGAAAACATAGGCAAAACACTATCTTACATAAATCACAGCAGGATCCTCTATGACCCACCTCCCAGAGAAATTGAAATAAAAGCAAAAATAAACAAATGGGACCTAATTAAACTTAAAAGCTTTTGCACAACAAAGGAAACTATAAGCAAGGTGAAAAGACAGCCTTCAGAATGGGAGAAAATAATAGCAAATGAAGCAACTGACAAAGGATGAATCTCAAAAATCTACAAGCAGCTCCTGCAGCTCAATTCCAGAAAAATAAACGACGCAATTAAAAAATGGGCCAAAGAACTAAACAGACATTTCTCCAAAGAAGACATACAGATGGCTAACAAACACATGAAAAGATGCTCAACATCACTCATTATCAGAGAAATGTAAATCAAAACTACAATGAGGTACCACCTCACACTGATTAGACTGGCTGCTATCAAAAAGACTACAAACAATAAATGCTGGAGAGGGTACAGAGAAAAAGGAACCCTCTTACACTTCTGGTGGGAATGCAAACTAGTACAGCCACTATGGAGAAGAGTGCGGAGATTTGTTTAAAAAAAAAAAAAAAACTGGAAATAGAACCACCATAATGACCCAGAAATCCCACTGCTGGGCATTCACACCAAGGAGACCAGAATTGAAAGAGACACATGTACCTCAATGTTCATCGCAGCACTATTTACAATAGATAGGACATGGGAGCAACCTAGATGTCCATTGGCAGACAAATGGATAAGAAAGCTGTGGTACATATACACAATGGAATATTACTCAGCTATTAAAAAGAATGTATTTGAATCAGTTTTACTGAGGTGGATGAAACTGAAGCCTATTATACAGAGTGAAGTAAGTCAAAAAGAAAAACACCAATACAGTATACTAATGCATATCTATGGAATTTAGAAATATGGTAACGATGACCCTATATGTATGTGAGACAGCAAAAAAGACAGAGATTAAAGAACAGACTTTTGGACTCAATGGGAAAAGGCGAGGGTGGGATGATTTGAGAGAATAGCATTGAAACGTGTATTATCATATGTGAAATAGGTCTCCAGTCCAGGGTCAATGCGTTAGACAGGGTGCTCAGGGCTGGTGCACTGGGATGACCCTGAGGGATGGGATGGGGAGGGAGGTGAGAGGGGGCTTCAGGATGGGAAACAGATGTACACTCATGGCTGATTCATGTGAATGTATGGCAAAAACCACCACAATACTGTAAAATAATTAGCCTCCAATTAAAATACATAAATTAATTTTTTTAAGTTATTAAGTATGTTCTTCACTTCTACCTTGATAAATATAACTTATAATAACTGCAAGACCAGGCACAAATTTAGAATTTCTCAGCTCAGAGCATGGCTCCCAACCTCTCCCCCATCTCCTTCCCACACACTCTCTTCCAAGCTCCATTCTGTCCCACTCTGCAATGGGGCCTGGGACACACATGGATGGCCACCCCATCCCACACATCCAAGCTCTAGACTCAGTGTTCACATAGCAGCCCAGTGGCCACTGGCAGTGTGATCTGCCTCCAGAGTGTGGATTTAGGGGAAAGTTCTACACAGATCCAGGAAGCAAGTGCAGGTCCCTTTGGGCAGGGGATTCTGGGGCCCCACACATGGTCTAGAAAGTACTATTCAAAGTACAGTCTCTGAACCTGGTTCTTGAACTAGTGTAGTCTGCATCCAGTACAGACAGGAAAGCAAGCCTGTAGAGCCTTTCACAGCAATTTGATACTGGTGCAGCATCCCAGGGCAGAATTTTGTATGTTATATAAGCGCTGATCGGCCACAAAGAGGAAAGCAACAGTTTTAAGAAGGGAGGGCCTCTTACTCATGAATGCCTAGAACAGGGAAGCAGTGGGGGCAGGGGTGGTCACATCCCTTTCTCTGTGCGCAGGGGCCTAAGTATGTGCTTCTAAAACGAGACCTCTCTCACTCAGGTCTAAGGGCAGCTGGGACGATGACAATACATTTCTGCTTTTCCAATCTTGCTTTGAAGATCTGCCATCTCTGGGTCCTTGTGCTCTGAAGCAGCTGCAAGAACCGTGAGATCAACTCCACTGTCGAGTGCCTGGGCCCTAGGGCTCCTCCATGACCATAAGCAGATGCAGAGCCAGTGAGTGGCCAAGAGGACACCACAAAGCCCTGAGAACACTTGCTGCCGGCATTCTGCTGACCAGCTCCAACAGGAAAAGCAGGTCATAGCCCATAAAATTCAGCTCTCACAAATCCAGGATGATTTTGATAGTTCGATAGCAAGATATTTGATCTCCTGTAACATTTTTTCTTGCTTCAAACTGCCGAGGTCCAGCCCTGGTGGATCCAGGGTGATTTGAAGTGGAGACGGCGTGGGCGAGGAAAAACTTATTTATTTAGAATTATAAGATTAGACTAGGAAGAAATAGTATAGTAAGAAAATTAAGATGGAGAAAAGAAGGCTGAATAACTTGGTTTATGTGGAAAGCCAATAAAGTTCCAGACAAGGAGCTTGCACCATCTACGTTAGGCCACCGGTGTCTGTTTGAATATCGGAGAGTGCCCCGCCCTGGGCTCTCTTTCTTACAGATCTTAGCAGCCGGGACAGGTAAGTAGACATGGCGAGCCTCTACGCCCCAGATGGGAATTCAGCCAGAAATTAGAGAAAATAGGAGACACGGGGAAGCCCAGCATCAGTGCAAGACTCTAAAGGGAAGTTTATTTTTCAAAATCAGCTTATATACCCCAAGTTGTACATAATGGAATATGCAGAGTTATGCAGGGACAGCAGTCCTGACCCTCATTGAGACAAGGCTTTCTTTTTTGCATACCCTCCCGTTACAAAAGTCCCAGGTGGTTTACATTGTCTCCTGGCCAAGAGGCCTGTTAACATTTCTATGGCTCTCTTCTGATGAGGTTTTGTTAACCAGAAGACTCATTTGTGTTAATCTTTCCAAAGTCTGAATGCCACTCTCAGAAAACACTAAATACAGCGATTTGTAATAAAAGGAAGTACAGTGTTTATAGCAAAAGTCTAGTAGTGCTAGCATCAAAACTACTATATATCCTTTTCCATACCCCATTTACATTGATTACATCTTCCCGGGTGCCTGATAGATTAAAAAACAAGGAGGTCTGGCAGCAATCATTGAGTTAACTGTGAAATCCTGTCACCAATATGAATTTGAAAAGGCTCTGAAACTTTAAGATACTTTAAGGCTTTTGTGCCCCTCACAGTTGGGAAGTTGTGAGCAATTCACAAGCTTGTAGAAGGTCAGGGGAACTTGTTAGGCAGGCTAGAGCATTATCAAAGGGGGGTGGGCTGAAACACTCCTTTCAAATGCAGAAGGTCAAAGCCCTGAATTAACTTTTTCCAGAGAAAGTCAGAAAATAATGGGAAAACAGACAAATTCTTATTTTGGGGGGTACATGTTCAGGAAAAACCAGAGAGAAATCCGATGACTCAAATTGCCCTGCCATCTGAGTCTGCCACGTGACCCTGTCACAGGTGGGATTCCTCACTCTGGCTCCCGACATCAAACCTCAATTCTAACTGAAGACACATTTCTTAACCATTTGTGTTTATTTCTGTGTCTGCTGATAAAATGATTTTAAAGGAAAAAATTTGAGATGTTTCAAAGTAAATGCATTTTTCAAAGGTTAAAGCAAAAATATCCTGAAACACTATTTGCAATCATTTTTATATTATTGCCTAAAGGTTTTGGACAGGAAAAAAGAAATTTTTTTTAATAACAGGGAATAAGTAATTTTTGCCACTGCATTTTTTTTTTTGGCACTTCATAATTGTATTGGTTCAACATTGAACCTATTTTTTTCCTTTTGTCTATCCCTTCCTTTTTGGCATCCCCCTCAATGGATACATATATACCCCACCCCAATAAGCTAACAGCTGAGAAGAATTTTAGTAGTTCTACATTTAACTATTAATAATTTAGCAAAGGCCTATTTCTGATATAGACCATGTAATAAGAGACATTTTTAAAGCAATAAATTGCTAACTACAACAACTTGTTTTTATAAAATATCCAGCCTTTGATCCTACAACAGCATTCAGAAATTTTCTATTGGAACACAAAATTTCATGATTCAGGTTTATGTGCACAGGCAGCAAAGGAGATATAATGAAAGGAGAGCGCTATCAATACCTGTTGTAAGAGGGCTCCTCTCTCTCTCATAGCACACACACATTTTATGACAGATTCTCTCTTTCCTTTGAGGCCAAGGTTTTGTTCAACATCTAAGATCACTATCAACTTAACAGGGAAGTTAAGTTAAAGATTGTAAACCAACAAAAGCTTTCGCTATCACACTTAAAATTACACAAATACTGTTCAGTAACACCAATACCTTAGTGAATAAGAGTCCCCTTAAGTACAAACACCATTTTAACCCCAGAACTGTCTGTCAACAACTACCCTTTTTGCTCAAACAGTGACTTGATCCCTGGAGACACAAAATGACTTAGGTCTGTTTTCCTGAGCTTTTCTTGGTATTAACTTATTTTAGGCAGGAGCCTTTCTTTCCACCTAGACAACTGCATATTCCCAGGCCACCTCCCAGAGACTAAGCTTCACTAGGCCTGACATCTTGCCAGGAGTCTGCGTTTTAACAAGTATCCCAGGTGATTCCAATGAAGTCATTCTACAGAACATCCTTTAACAAACACTGTATTGGAATCTTGAATGTTTTATGTGCTGTATGGATCAACTAATTCAGTTCAGTCCCTCAGTCATGTCCGACTCTTTGCGACCCCATGAATCGCAGCACATCACCAACGCCCTCCCTGTTCATCACCAATGCCCAGAGTTCACTCAGACTCACATCCATAGAGTCGGTGATGCCATCCAGCTATCTCATCCTCTATTGTCCCCTTTTCCTCCTGCCCCCAATCCCTCCTGGCATCAGAGTCTTTAACAATGAGTCAGCTCTTCGCATGAGGTGGCCAAAGTACTGGAGCTTCAGCTTTAGCATCATTCCTTCCAAAGAAACCACAGGGCTGATCTCCTTGCAGTCCATGGGACTCTCGAGTCTTTTCCAACACCACAGTTCAAATGCATCAGTTCTTCAGTGCTCAGCTTTCTTCACAGTTCAAGTCTCACATCCCTACATGACCACTGGAAAAACCATAGCCTTGACTAGACGGACCTTTGTTGGCAAAGTAATATCTCTACTTTTCAATGTGCTATCTAGGTTGTCATAATTTTCCTTCCAAGGAGTAAGCATCTTTTAATTTCATGGCTGCAATCAACATCTGCAGTGATTTCACAGCCCCAAAAAACAGTCTGACACTGTTTCCACTGTTTCCCCATCTATTTCCCATGAAGTGATGTGACCAGATGCCATGATCTTCATTTTCTGAATGTTGAGCTTTAAGCCAACTTTTTCACTCTCCTCTTTCACTTTCATCAAGAGGCTTTTTAGTTCTTCACTCTCTGCCATAAGGGTGGTGTCACCTGCATATCCGAGGTTATTGATATTTCTCCCAGCAATCTTGATTCCAGATTGTGCTTCTTCCAGCCCAGAGTTTCTCATGACGTATGCTGCATACAAGTTAAATAAGCAGGGTGATAATATACAGCCTTGACGTACTCCTTTTCCTATTTGGAACCAGTCTGTTGTTCCATGTCCAGTTCTAACTGTTGCTTCCTGACCTGCATACAGATTTCTCAAGAGGCAGGTCAGGTGATCTGGTATTCCCATCTCTTCAGAATTTTCCACAGTTTCTTGTGATCCACACAGTCAAAGGCTTTGGCATAGTCAATAAAGCAGAAATAGATGTTTTTCTGGAACTCTTACTTTTTCCATGATCCAGCAGATGTTGGCAATTTGATCTCTGGTTCCTCTGCCTTTTCTAAAGCCAGCTTGAACATCTGGAAGTTCACGGTTCACGTATTGTTGAAGCCTGGCTTGGAGAATTTTGAGCATTACTTTACTAGCATGTGAGATGAGTGCAACTGTGCAGTAGTTTGAGCATTCTTTGGCATTGCCTTTCTTTGGGATTGGAATGAAAACTGACCTTTTCCAGTCCTGTGGCCACTGCTGAGTTTTCCAAATTTGCTGGCATATTGAATGCAACACTATCACAGCATCATCTTTCAAGATTTGAAGTGCTTACTGGCAACTTAAGCTCATTTAATTTTGATAATACAGATATCATAGTGGGAAGAAGTAACTTTATAGACTGAGTCACAAACCGATACATCATAGAAGTTGACTGAATAATGATACAGCCAAAGTTGCCAAAGTAAATTCAGATCCGTAGTCTCTTACAGGAACTTTGCTAATTAAAAGTCACCAAAGTTTAGAAATAAAGAGGATAACCATATGCATTTCAACCCTACTGTTTAACTGGCTCAACCCAAGGAATATTAAAGCATATAAAGTATCTTCTTTTTAATGTTTAACTAGAGTGGACATTGTGAAGTTACATGTAAACTTGTTGATTTCTATCCATAGGAAAGGTAATCCCAAAAGTTAGAGCTGTGTGCCCTGTAATCCATTAACCAGATTTGCATCTACAAGCAAATTCATCCTGTTCTTTGATCTGACTTCATTTTTTAAGCTCTCTTGAGCCAGCGTACCATCTTAGTGATCTCTTCATTAAGCAAAGGGCTGAATAAGATAATTAACATGTATTTAATGTTTCTATGAGTCACATTTAATTTTTGACACTTGTGCTCTGGCAGTTTTGGAGGTTCTACTGAGATGTTTAGATGCACTTGCCTGTCAAAGCCAATTAAACTGCATTGATCAAGAACTGCAATTTCTTGGGCTTTGTGAGCCCAGGCCCACCTTCTCTTGGCTCCCACAGCCGATCTCAAGCAGCAGAAGGCTCGCTGACTCTGCCTGTGCTTTTGTTTCACTTCTGGTCCTTGGCCACATTCAGATCTGATTCTAGCTTGTGCACAACCAATGTACTATTTTCCACTGGAAGCAATGGGGGTCTGGTTGTGAGGTTTGACAGTGTGTCATTTGTATTGAGATGGGCGTTTGCTTTCTGTCAGGGAGGCAAGGAAGAACTTTTGTCTGTCTCTATGTGCTCACATCAATTAAAACAATATTTTGTACACATTAAAAAGGAAAACAGCTCTTGGAGAGAGAAACTGGTGAGTTTGTTGTTTCTGTTTTGACCTATGGCTCAGAGAGTTTAGTGAAATATGGATCTGTGTATCTAAGATTGAGAGAAAGCCTTAAGCTCTCACTGTGTAAATTTTGAAATATTGTCCTGCCTCTGGAAGTTATTAATACATTAATGGCAGAGTCTCAAAATAAAGGGACTCTGTTTTGTGTGGGTTTAGAGACATTAACACCTACTTGAGTGAACCATTCCTAAAATTTCTCCAGAAAATAAAACTGAATTTTAAATGAGATAGCTTTTGAAGATAAAATAAATAAATCACTACTCCAAAAGTATGATTATATAAGAATCCAAGTTCATATAATCAAGTTGAACCACTGGGAAAATGAGACTGTCTTGATAGTTTTGGTTATGAAAACAGTGATATATCTTTCCTGTGATTATATCAGAATTCTGTATTATATAAAAATACATTTTAGAGATTTGATTTTGTTTTCATGAATTTCCTAAGCTTCTTCACTCCCTTTTGATCAAAAGCTTATACTACTCCTACATTATATTTTAAGATTATGAAAAAATGTAAAAAATAAGATAAATTATAATTCTGATAAATTTTTGATATGAACAGTAATTATGTTCTGTAGCATTTCAGCTTAAACATAATTCCCTAGATCCTTCATTAACTAAAAAAAAATCTTGAACTGACTGTAGAGTTAANTGGGGGTCTGGTTGTGAGGTTTGACAGTGTGTCATTTGTATTGAGATGGGCGTTTGCTTTCTGTCAGGGAGGCAGGGAAGAACTTTTTGTCTGTCTCTATGTGCTCACATCAATTAAAACAATATTTTGTACACATTAAAAAGGAAAACAGCTCTTGGAGAGAGAAACTGGTGAGTTTGTTGTTTCTGTTTTGACCTATGGCTCAGAGAGTTTAGTGAAATATGGATCTGTGTATCTAAGATTGAGAGAAAGCCTTAAGCTCTCACTGTGTAAATTTTGAAATATTGTCCTGCCTCTGGAAGTTATTAATACATTAATGGCAGAGTCTCAAAATAAAGGGACTCTGTTTTGTGTGGGTTTAGAGACATTAACACCTACTTGAGTGAACCATTCCTAAAATTTCTCCAGAAAATAAAACTGAATTTTAAATGAGATAGCTTTTGAAGATAAAATAAATAAATCACTACTCCAAAAGTATGATTATATAAGAATCCAAGTTCATATAATCAAGTTGAACCACTGGGAAAATGAGACTGTCTTGATAGTTTTGGTTATGAAAACAGTGATATATCTTTCCTGTGATTATATCAGAATTCTGTATTATATAAAAATACATTTTAGAGATTTGATTTTGTTTTCATGAATTTCCTAAGCTTCTTCACTCCCTTTTGATCAAAAGCTTATACTACTCCTACATTATATTTTAAGATTATGAAAAAATGTAAAAAATAAGATAAATTATAATTCTGATAAATTTTTGATATGAACAGTAATTATGTTCTGTAGCATTTCAGCTTAAACATAATTCCCTAGATCCTTCATTAACTAAAAAAAAATCTTGAACTGACTGTAGAGTTAATTACTGTATAGTCTTCAGATAGCTGAATAATTTCCAAGTAAAATAATACTGAAATTCAAGCATAGGTTTACTATATGTGCCTTTAGTTTCTTTACTATAGAGTGATTATAATTTTGGATATTATTGGATGTGCTCATCCTTGCCACTTTAACGATGTATAAAGCTGTTATATGTGGCTATCGGAACTGAGTCATGCTTATTGTCTGCTAAACTATAAGATAGGAAATTATCAATTACCTACCCTCAGCAAAATAGAAGTAAGCTTATTTGGAGCACTTAGGAACAGAAAAATACAACTGAATATGCAAGTTATGGGATACAAATGTTTTTTCAGGAAAATCAGAAAAGTATTATTGGAAAGTATCTGTGTGTTCCAGAATATGAAAAAGCCTAATGGAGAACAAAATTTGAATTTGTATAGCAAGTTGTAGACATTTAGAGGGAACTGAATTTCATTTACCTTGGTTTAAAATACCTGAGTCTGAAAAGAATGAAATGTTAGAATCGACAGCTTGCTTAGTTTTGATGAGCTCAAGTTAATTTGAAAACCCTTACTGAAAAATACTGTATTAATATGAAACAGAACTTGGCTTGCTATTAAAATAACAACTGGTCTTGAAATACTTAGTCATAACAGTGGATAGTAAATGGTTACTTTTTAGTGTAACCTGTCCAAATAGGATTCCACACTCACCAGAGTTATTCTCTGTGCTTTGCATTGTTTCATTTTGTCCTTGATTTAACAAAAAATAATAGAGGACAATGTGTACTCACTTGTGAGGGTGTTAAGGTGTGAAGGAGGCTGGGTTCCACTTGAGCAGATAGTGTCAACATAGAAGCAGAGTACAGAACTGGCAGGAGTTAAAGTATGCAGGCCCCACAACACTTCAGCCAACCCCCTGGGCAACCCTGGAACATATATGGCTCAAAGTGTTCAGAGTTGGACCAAGATGTGAAGGCCTTTCCACCTGGGATCACTGGATCTGAGCCACCCTGGAAGAAGAAAACTTGGACAAGGTAGCTCTATGCATCTGAGCAAAGTTCTTAGGAGCTGAAAGCTTGAGGCTGCCTACTGACTGCTGGGCAGGTGCTTCCATGAACAGGAACCCTACTGTCCACAATCCCCTATGGTCATGTTACCTTCTACTGCATTCATTTTGAAATATTGTAAAGTTACCTTGATTAAATAGGTAGTCAAGTATTTGGATTTTATCTCAAGAATCCATAAAGCCTATCTTAACCAGGTAAGACATCTATCTAATAATCTTAGTTTGGACTTAAGATCAGAACTCATATTTACAAAAGACATAAATTTCCAGATTTTTTTTTTATAAATAACTTTTCATTTTCCCATTCAGCCTCTATATAACCACAAATATGTCTTTTTGCCTTGAGTTTCCCTGGTAGCTCAGTAGGTAAAGAATCTGCCTGCAGTGCAGGAGACCCCTGTTCGATCCCTGGGTTGGGAAGGTCCCCTGGAAAAGGGAATGACTACCCACTCCAGTATTCTTGCCTGGAGAATCCCATGGATAGAGGAGCCTGGCAGGCTATAGTCCATTGGGTCACAAAGAGCCAGACATGATGGAGTGACTAAGCAAACGCTAGAAAAGGAAGGCCCCTAGAAATGATAAGAGTGTGTTTTGGGTGCTTTATATTTCTCAGTTACCTCAACACTATTTGCCTTGAGTTTCCCTGGTAGCTCAGTAGGTAAAGAATCTGCCTGCAGTGCAGGAGACCCCTGTTCGATCCCTGGGTTGGGAAGGTCCCCTGGAAAAGGGAATGACTACCCACTCCAGTATTCTTGCCTGGAGAATCCCATGGATAGAGGAGCCTGGCAGGCTATAGTCCACTGGGTCACAAAAAGCCAGACATGATGGAGTGACTAAGCAAACGCTAGAAAAGGAAGGCCCCTAGAAATGATAAGAGTGTGTTTTGGGTGCTTTATATTTCTCAGTTACCTCAACACTATTACAGGGACACTCTTGAAAGCTGTCAAATCAAAGGATGAATGTGGACAAGATATAATATTAATAAAACTATTTCAGATTACACCCTTTACAGTGTTTCTCAAAGTATAATCCCCTGACGACTGGCAGCAAAAGTATTATTGGGGATCTTGTTCACAAAGGGGAACAAAATATGTCATCCCAAAATATGTCTCTTTGGCATGAAGTTTATTTTAGGCTGATTACTTTTAATGAACAGGCAACTCAGGAAGTCTTGTTTTCTTATTTTTTAACCTCTCCCTTCACTGCCTAAAATAATTTATATAAGGCGCCTGGTCCAGGAAGAGCCCTATCACCAGAGAAATCTACAGATTATGAGCAAGATGTGGTAAAAGGAGCTGAAGACCAGCCTTCAGTGCCCTACTGTCTCTGCATGGCATCCACAAATGTTTGGTTATCAAATATATGTTTTCCCATCTCTGTGAATTGAGTGCCTTCCCTCTGAAGTCCCAGATCCCCAGCCCCTCTTCTTTCCTTAAATGGTACATAAGTTTCAATGGAACCCCCTCCACCCCTGTACATACATAATGAAATTTGACTTTCTCCTGCTAATATCTGATGTCAATTTCAAGACCAATTCTCAGGAACTTCCCTGGTGGTCCAGTGGCTAAGACTCTACTCTCTCAATGCAAGGGGGTCCTGGGTACCATCTCTGGTCAGCAAACTAGATCCCAGAATCTGAAACTAAGTTTGTATGCCACAAGCAGAAGAGCCCACGTGCCATAACTAAGACCTGCTGCAGCCAAATAAATAAAAATAAATTTTTCTTTAAAAAAGAAATACCAATTCTAGACACCGACCTCAGACCTACCAACCTGAAATTCTCCAGGTGGGGCCCAACAATATGACCTTTATATAAGCCTCCCTATGTGATACTAGTGATACCATACTGTGAGATGCCATGATCTCACAGAACTGATTGAAAGACCCTAGAAATTCATAAATACCCTCAATCTGCTTTATATATCCTTACTCAGGAGTAACACTGATCAAATTCAAACAGTGTATTTTATTGCAGTAGAGAATTTTACCCTCTTGTATTTTTACATCATTGGCTACTGTGATAAATGAATCACAGCAACTACTCTCATAATCAAACAGGCTCTGTCCTACCAGGATGCTTGCCTGAAGGCTCTGCTATAGTCTACCGGCATGAGTTTGTATCTTCAACAACAAAGGAAGATGATCTCAGCCAACTCCTAGAAAAGTCTATATCAGAGATTCCAAGGTCAAAACTCACAGATCAGGCTTTGGAGCTTAAAGATGACATCACTTAGCTAGTTATTCCTAAAGGCAGTCAGGATTTGTAAAACCCTTTGTCCCAGAAGCCGACAATTTCATGGGAGTTGAGCAAAACTTAATTACAGCAGACTAAATGAACCAATGAGAGAAATGTAATTGTAGTTATTTATTTTGGAATATATTTAGTATTATTTGTAGTGTTCTATTTTCTAGTCAGTATATGAGAAAAGCTCTCTCAAATTAGTAGACTGTGCTTCTACAGATTGGATCATTTGACAAATGATATCCAATTCTTATTGATCCACAAAATTCAAATGATTTTCAGAGTCTCTATTTGTAATAAAAAATGCATATTTGTTCTTCTTGCTTTTAATAGGAACATGGTTATTCGCATAGATTCTCTCCTAGTAAAGAGAATCAGTTCTCCCTACTAAGGTATAACTGTACTAATTGGGTAACCACAACCATACCAAGAGTGTCATGTAAGAATCCCTATTTGATATGGTATAATGAGCATTAAAAGAATACAAAATAAACAATAAAAATAATTCTTGATGTGTGTAGATAATGTTTACCAATCCTTCCCAGGAAAGCTGGCCAGGAAACTATTCTACTGCTTAGAAAGGTCCAGTCTCACAGTGGTAAGGAAGGTCACTTGCTAAGAGAACCTGATAAAATGGTGGGAATGTCTATGAGATGGCACTTCACCCCACCTTACAGGTACTGCAAGTGAAATTTCATGATGAGAGATTCTTAGCCTTGGTTTCCTACTCTCAAGAGAAAAGCATGTAACAGAGTGTATTAATCACTCAGCCGTGCTCCACTCTTTGTGACCCCATGGACTGTAGCCCTCCAAGCTCCTCTGTCCATGGGATTCTCCAGGCAAGAATGCTGCAGTGGGTAGCCATGCCCTTCTGCAGGGTATCTCCATGACCCAGGGATCAAACCCCGGTTTCCTGCATTGCAGGCAGATTCTTTACCACCTGCGCCACCAGGGAAGCCCAAGTAACAGAGCCGTCAAATAAGTGTCCCTCGTACTGTCTACAGTAATGAAGTCGCTGGGCTTCCCTGGTGGCTCCGCTGGTAAAGAATCCACCTGCAGTGCGGGAGACCTGGGTTCAGTCCCTGGGCTGGGAAGATCCCCTGGAGAAGGGAATGGCTACCTACTCCAGTATTCTGGCCTGGAGAATTCCATGAACTGTATAGTCCATGGGATCTCAAGAACTGAGCTATTTTCACTTTCATTCAATGAAGTCACCAACCACTGCTGTCACAGGCCCTCAACATACCCTGAAAGGAGTTTCAGACAAAGATCAGGAATGAGGCACTCTGTGCTCTGAGGAAGCACAGGCAGAATAGGCAGGTATATTCAGGACAAGATTTTATGAGTCTAGTTTCTTACATCTTCTCCATCTTAGTTTGCAAAGGACTATATGTCAGGAGAGGCTTGTGTGTGTTAACATACACATCTTACTCCACCTGTGTAAAGAATAGGGCCACAATTACTAAGACTACCTCTTGTTGCTCTCAAGAATAAGCTTTAGAAATTATTTATGGTCATAGTGGAGACTGAACAAGGAGTTGAGAAAAAATATCCAAAAACTGGAAATAAAACTTAAGGATAACATGTCCTTAGAAAAAAAAAACATTGTTTGGCCGCACCAGGGATGGAAGCCGGGCTCCCATGTGCCTAAGCATGGAGTCTTAGGCACTGGACCGACAGGGAAGTCTCCACATGTCCTTTCAATGTCATTATTTAACTAAGGATTATATAAATATCTTGGAGAATACACCTGTGTATTTGACTTTGTTATTTAATATTAAGTCAAACTACTGATACTTTAAAATCATATGAAAATTTGAAGACTCCTCTTGAATTAAGTTCTTAATTTGTAAGCCATTAACTATTTTTTAGTCTAGTCACACACATTTATTTCAGTTTTCCTTTGACTCTCTGACTATAGAGATCTTTATTCCCCCAATTCTCCTTTGAACCAGGCTTACCATCTTACTGGTTTCCTCATCAATTAATGAGTTGAATAAAATCTTTGACATGTGTTCATTTTATATTTATGAAGAGTCTTTTTTTTTGAAAATTATGCTTTGATACCTGGAACCGGATGTGTTTGGAATTCAGAAGTCAGATTTTAGAAACCGCAGAGATGTATATTTTATATTTTTCTATTTCATAGAAATAGATAACTCCAGCAGCATCTGGGAGATCACCCCATAAGTAAACATTGATGTTTTTTCAGTGAAACACATAAATATTTATATTCAGTGGGATTAAAGACAAGATTGTAAATAGCCTCATGTCATTTCAGGTTTGGTTTTACCACTGAAGGAGCTCAGAACAGGTCAGGATGCTACCAAAAGAGTTATCAAAAATTTGTCAGTTTTCAACACTTTGTTTTTTGCCTACCACAGATTTTGGTAGGCAATTAAGAGACTGTGAACCTAAAATTTCTATCACCATCTCAAACTATAGTTATTCATTTACAGGAGATTCATGTCAAAGATAATAAGAGAAAGAGGAAGTGTGAAGCCTTAGAAACCATTCATAATTTAATACCCTAGAATGTAATCCAATGTGAGTCATTTCTTTGAGGAGAGTAATAGAGTTAGAAAATGTAACATTCCCAAAGTAATGACTAAAGCCCATGATCCATGTTTTAAAAGACTTCATAAACAAGAGCCCTAGTAAGCAAATAAACTGCAAACAAAACTGGAAAATACTTGAAATGAATGAAGTGAAAGTCGCTCAGTCATGTCCTACTCTTTGTGACCCCATGGACTGTAGCCTTCCAGGCTCCTCTGTCTATAGAATTCTCCAAACAAGAATACTGGAGTGAGTAGCCATTTCCTTCTCCAGGGGATCTTCCCAACCCAGGTATCGAACCCAGGTCTCCCACAATGCAGGTGGATTTTTTAACATCTGAGCTACCAGGGAAGCCCTGAATTGTATAAACAAATGTATAAGGCTTTCTAAAGTTTAAAAAAGATAACTTTTCATATAGTGATACTTCATGGCAAATATAAACTTCTGTATAACATAATAAACTTTTTGAAATCTTAAAATAAGTGAAATATTTAAAAGTAGCACATTCAGAGAATCTGATAATTTACTGATGGTAAGACTGAAAAGCGTTACGTCAAGTCATGCAAAAGGTACTCTTCGCTGAATAAAGATGAAAGATGATCTCTAGATTGAGGGTAAAAACTAGAGACTAAGTTAAAACTTAAATCAGTTTAGAAAATCAAGAAGGCAGAAAGATAAAAGGAAGTTTTACTGCAAAGACTATGCTTTTGTATCTTAACACAAGTCTTTTATAACATTTGTTATATTTTGAGTGCCGATGACCTTGATTTGAATTTCAAAATACTGATTAAATTCCTTAACTCTCTTCTCAGTAAACAGTAAGCTTTTGTTTGTTTATAGAAAACGATAAAGAGAAAAGTAGAGATTTCTAGCTTTTTAAGATGATATTTATGGTTATCTACTACCCCCTCCCCAAATTGAACAGAAAAACAAACAGATATAGAAAGAAGAGGAAAGGAGATGGCCAGGGGGCTCTAAACAAGCTGGAGAACTTGGGTTACAGGCAGATGAAAGGACTGCATAAACATCCCATGCTGCAGACTGTCCTCCTTTGGTTGCCTGAAGATATATACCCACAATGTGAAAGTCCTGGGACCACATCACAGGAGACTCAACTGAAGCTTCTGCCAGAGTAGGGCCACCGCATTCATCTTTGTCATACTCTGGGAAACCTGATATATTAGCCTTACTTAACACAGGCAAATTTCTCTGGGCACTATCTCAGCCACCTGCCCCCCAACCCACCCCACCCAGGGAAATTTAACATTCTTTGCTGAGAATGAAATTTAACATTCTTTCCTCTTTTGCCACTATCCTAGGGGTTTGCTGAGATGAGCTTGTATCTATCTGTATGTCATCTGTCCATCCATTGATCTAAATATATATTCTAACACAAATATGCTCCCCCTACAAAATTTTTACACATAATCCACATTCATGAACTACGTTCCTGTAACTTCTGAAACAGGATATGACTCAGTTCAAAACATAAAATGATGATTGCTGATTAAAGTTTCTCCCTAAATGCCATCTCTCTCAAAATTTACCCTATCAAAAAATAGGACAGCCTGAATCAAGCCTGAATCATTTTTAACACCAAGGAATATTTACTGAATGCTTAGTAAATAATTTACTATTTGAAAAACTTTTGTGCACAGAAACTTTTGATAATATGGTAAAAAAAAACACACACACACACACACAACAAAACTAAGTTTTTTATTAGTCCAGGAGTGTCTTATGTTTCATGTGTTACAATTCACCTTTCCTCTAAGAAATGGAGTAAGAGCACTGAAGTTTTAGTTTGAATTTTACATGTATGTAAAAAAATTTACATACATTTAAAATTTACAGACAAAAATTTTACATTTAAAAAAATTTAAAGACACTATTTTTAGTCTTTAAGTTGAAGATTTGTCTAGAATGTTCTCCCTGCCCTCTTGCCCCATCCATTTTCCCATGCACTGTTCACGTATTAGTCTTCCTACAAAGACAATACCCTATGACGTTCCCCTGCCACGCTTTTCCATCAATACCGGCAAGGTAATCAGCTTGGAATTATTTTATCAGTTCATATATGTTAGCTATCCAAACTAAATTCTAGTGTAACCCCCACCGGACAATATAGTTAAATAGGAGAATAAAGAAGTGAAGAAAGTAAAATCATGTTTGATAAGCTGATGTAAACAGTCAGTGATTTTGCACAGTGAAGGAGACAGTCAAGGCCTTCTTCCCAAGGGAGCCTCTCTCCAGACATCCAAGAATAAGGTCAACTCCAGAACACTTCCAGTTTATCGCTGTGCGTAAAGAAAACATCAGGACAGAGCCCAAATCATGGCGGCATCACCCTCACGTGGAAATACAGTCCTAAAGAGGCCACATTATAGGAGAGATCAGCTCCCTCAGTTTTGGCCCCACAGATATATGTTGATCAGAAGACAGAGATCACTGGAATATAAAATGTCAACCTTGTACTTAAAGTATGAATTTCAGAATCTTCAGCTTAAGGTGTCTGAAAAATTGCTACCCTAGGGAAAGAGTCTGAAGTCCAGCAACTGCTGTTTCCATGCAAATGTCATAGATGTAGAAAAGCAGAGACTCCTGAAGAGGGGGTAACTTGGAGCCAGGAGGGCCAACAAGGAGAGTCCACGCAGGTCCTGGACAGATGCAAGCCTGGGCTGCACGTGATTAACCCATCTGAAGAGGACTCCAGGTTAGCATCAGAACCATGCTATTTCCTATGAGCCATCTCAATGTCTCTGGGCCTCCCAGGTGGCACTAGTGGTAAAGAATTCACCTGCTAATGCAGGAAATGCAGGTTCAATCCCTGAATCAGGAAGATCCCTGGGAGGAGGAAATGGCAGTCCACTCCAATTATTCTTGCCCGGGAAATCCCAGGGACAGAGGAGCCTGGCAGGCGGCATCTGAGCACAGTTGCTATGTCTCTATCAGACAAGCAGCAGATATAAATGTGACACATTGATGCTGAAATCCCCATGGCTCCCAGCCATTCTAATGCAGCCATAGTCCGCTATCCCACCACTCCCTTGCAACAGTCTCCTCCTGTTTCTCTGGAAATCGCTGTTGAGTGTTACTCAAAACAATACTCATTCATGTTCTTCCCCTCTCCCGACTTCTTGACAAGGTACCTTAGCGCAGCCTCGGCCACCTGTCCTCTCATAGGGATGTCCCTCTGCCAGACACAGCTGTTATTGCCCAGGTGCTGCCCCAGCCCTTCAGAAGTCTGAAGCTGACTGTGGTCCATGACCCCGAGGGTATTTCATCTCCCATACAATCAGCATTTGCCCACACCTCTGCAGTAGCTGCTTACTGCCCATCTCTCAGATGGTTCCCTGCTCAGTTTTCCACTAGAAATCTGTGGCAGGCCACTTGTGAACACGATGTCATCTCTCCAGCCCCCTCTTCCTTTATCCATGACATTTTCAGTAACAGATGGAATCTATTTCCCTGGCCTGTTAATCTGGACTCACCTCGCAACCTGCTTTGGCAAACAAAATATAGCCAAGGTGACATGTGCCTTACCTGCCCTCTACAACCAAGAGCAAAAGCCCAGCTAAGGGCTGGGACCTGAGGAATCACATGACCAGTCACCCCTGTCAGCCCAGGTGACGGCTGGCCAACTCCCAGGAGCAGGCCACCCAAGTGGCTTGCAGTTCCCCAGAGATGTGTGAGGCAGCCCAGCCAATATCAGAACCACCCAGCTGGGGCCAGCCTAAGTTGCTGACCCACAGAGTCATGAGTCATTTAACTGTTTGTTATTTTAAGCCATTAAATTTGAGAGTGGTTTGTTACATGATAATAAGGAATTAACAGAATAGGCTACCTAGGACAAACGGTCCACATAGCAGGTAACTCTCTAGATCAGTTAACTCCCTCCACAGAAATATCTCAACTGTCATGTATTATAACGTACATCAGAGTATTAAAATAACGTTTCATTATAACATCACATCGCAGTGTTATTATGCTGTAATCCTGGGCTTCCCTAATGGCTCAGATGGTAAAGAACCTGCCTGTCAATACAGAGGACACAGTTTCGATCCCTGGGTCAGGAAGGTCCCCCTGGAGAAGGAAATGGCAACACCCTCCAGTATTCTTGCTTGGGAAATCTAATGGACAGAGGAGATGGCAGGCCACAGTCCATGGTGTTGCAAAGTTGGGCACGACAGAGCAACTGAACAACAGCAATGCTGTAATATTATCTTGAGTTACACTGTTATTTGCCCCTCCTTTTCAGAAGGCACAGGTAATTCAGGGGAAGCTATGTCCATGGTGGAGAGGAAGAAGGGTGTTACACCTGGACTCAGCAGCCAGGCCTTGCTGCTCCGACTGAACTTCCTCCTTTCTTGTTTTCCGCTCCCCCACCCTCCCACCAAATTACTCATTCTGTCTTTCACTAATGTTCCAGTTCTTTCAGACATATCTGTATGTACTTCTCACCTGTCATTTGGGATGCCTACAGATGCAGGCACCTAAATTGGCTGTCTAAGAGAGTGAGAAAATTTCTTCTCACGTGTCAAAAATATCCAGATGTAGACATTTCCATGTTTGCTTAATTCAGCAGTTCCCTCAGTATCACCAAGAATTCATCTTTCTGCGCAACTTTTGAATAAGACTACAGCTTTGTCTTGAGAACAACCCTCTCTCCTGGGCACAAATTGTTGCCACTGTTGTAGACATCAGAACCAGACATGATAGCATCTCTTCTTTAAAGAGTCTTGCTAAGAATCTTTCCCAGAAATCCACCATTAGAAGGAAATGGCAACCCACTCCAGTGTTCTTGCCTGGAGAATCCCAGGGACGGGGGAGCCTGGTGGGCTGCCGTCTATGGGGTCGCACAGAATCAGACACGACTGAAGCGACTTAGCAGCAGCAGACCTTTTAGATCTCATTGGCCAGAACTGTGTCACGTGCCTCACTGTAAACCAATCACTAGCAACTGGTATAACACAATCGTAATTCACTTGAGCCAGTTAGAATTTTCCCGTTAGTACTGTCTGCTAAAATATCTGGGGGTTTTTTGTTTTGTTTTTTACTTTATTTTTTTGGCTGTGCCAGGCAGCTTGTGGGATCTTAGTTCCCTGACAAAGGACTGAACTTGGGCTTCCAACAGTGTAAGCACAGAGTCCTAACCACTGGACCACCAGGAATTCCCTAAAATACCTAACTTCTGTTTAGGAATGAGGTCAAACCATTTTTATGATGTTCAGAAGTCTGTGCCACTTAACGTATTTGGCCTAAGAGTCTGTTTTAAAATGTCTCTGTTCATCCCATGACAGTTCTCTGGGGCAAATTCTTCCCTCAGCTTATGTGTCAGTTCAGCCAACATTCCCTATTCTATGTGGCTTTAGATAAGGAGCACTATGTAAGTGACTGGAGCTGGAGACACCCACTTTCACTTCCCAATACCACTTCAAGTTCAACCATTTTCAAACCTGATCCCTGGACCAGTAGTGTCAGCATCACCTGGGATCTTTTGTTTTGGCCCCTTCCCAGATTAGGGTAACAATCTGAGGGTAAGACCCATCCATGTGTGTTTCAGCAAGTCTCTCAGGTCATCCAGATGACCCCTAAAGCTGGAGAACCACTGCACTACATACTAGCTATGTGGCTTTGGGCAAGACATATACTCAGGTAGGTTCAGATTGTCAGTCTTTATAATGGGGTAATAAGGTCTCTTAAGGTGATACAAAATGCTTAGTACAGTGCTGGCAAAAATAAACATAACATGTTGGCATATCTTCATGTACATAAAGCTATATTTTAATTCTTAAAATCTATGTCCAATTATCAAGATATGTATATTTTAAATGAACTGATTATTAAACTATGCATTTTAAAATATGTACACATAATTTCTACTTTATTTTATATCTTATTAGTGTTATATGTTTTTATTATATATAGTTCCCAAAAAATATGAAAACTTTATAAAAATAGCAGTTTCCTGGCTGCATCACAACAACTTGGCTATATTTTAGCAAATTTTTATGCCATTTATCTTCATATTACTGAATAAGATGCCCAGATTTCTATTTCTTAATTTGCCAATTTTATACATTCCTTTCGTAAGGATGAGGATTTAGTTCTCTTAAACTACTATCTCTAGTTCCTTCTGCCTTGTATTACAAATGAGATTTTATCTCAGTATTTAGATAAATCAATATTTTTAAATTACTATGACTGTGTAAGTGTAGGTGTTTTTAAATCAATAATTTACAGCAACATTTCTTGTGTATTTTTTCTACTTTAGAGGCAATAATCATTCAATATTCCAAGAGCTCAGGAAAATTAATCTCAGTAATACTTTCTATACAAATATATCAAATGAACTATCAGTTTCATCTTTGTCTACAGAACTTTCTCCTGGCTGCTTTCTCTATCACATTCTTTCACTGTGTTGGAGGCATTCTTTCCTGATCCTCCACCTTGCAGTCTTCTAGGTTTACTTCAGCAGCTTCCTGAGAAGGACCATAGGAGAGGCAAATGCTTTGGGTTCTCCTATAATCGCAAATGTCTTCCCTTTCACTTTGTCAGTTTGTGCTTAGAATTGGATTCCAGGTTAAAAACCATTTTTCATCAGAATTAAAAGGGATAAGTCTAGTAGTTTCTACCTTCCAGGGCTCAATGACACATTTTCTTCCAATTTATTCACCTTTAGTTTTCTTTCTGCAAGTTCTCATCATTCAGTCAGTTCAGTTGCTCAGTGGTGTCCGACTCTTTGTAACCCCATGGACTGCAGCACGCCAGTCCTCCCTGTTCATCACCAACTCCAAGACCTTGCTCAAGCTCATGTCCATCGAGTCCATGATACCATCCAACCATCTCATCCTCTGTCATCCCCTTCTCCTGCCTTCAATCTTTCCCAGCATCAGGGTCTTTTCAAATGAGTGGGTTCTTCGCATCAGGTGGCCAAAGTATTGGAGTTTCAGCTTCAGCATCAGTCCTTCCAATGAATATTCAGGAATGATTTCCTTTAGGACTGACTGGTTTGATCTCCTTGCAGTTCAAGGGACTCTCAAGAGTCTTCTCCAATACCACAGTTCAAAAGCATCAATTATTTGGTGCTCAGCTTTCTTAATAGCACAACTCTCACATCCATACATGACTACTGGAAAAACCATAGCTTTGACTATACAGACCTTTGTCAGCAAAGTAATGTCTCTGCTTTTTAATATGCTGTCTAGGTTGGCATAGCTTTTCTTCAGAGGAGCAAGCATCTTTGAATTTCATGGATGCAGTCACCATCTGCAGGGATTTTGGAGCCTAAGAAGATAGTCTGTCACTGTTTCCATTGTTTCTCCATCTATTTTCCTTGAAGTGATGGGACTGGCTGCCATGATCTTATTGTTTTGAATGCTGAGTTTAAACCAACTTTTTCACTCTCCTCTTTCATCGTCATTAAAAAGCCACAAGGGTAGTATCACCTGCATATCTGAGGTTATTGATATTTCTCCCTGCAATCCTGATTCCAGCTTGTACTTCACCCAGCTCAGCATTTCCCATGATGTACTCTGCATCTAAGTTAGATAAGCAGGGTGACAACATACAGCCTTGACATACTCCTTTCCCGATTTGGAACCAATCTGTTGTTCCATGTCCAGTTCTAACTGTTGCTTCCTGACCTGCACACAGATTTCTCAGGAGGCAGGTAAGGTGATCTGGCATTCCCATTCCTTGAAGAATTTTCCACAGTTTGTTGTGATCTACACAGTCAAAGGCTTTGGCATAGTCAATAAAGCAGATGTTTATCTGGAACTCTGTTTTTTCGATGATCCAACGGATGTTAGCAATTTGATCTCTGGTTCCTCCGCCTTTTCTAAATCCAGCTTGAACATCTGAAAGTTCACAGTTCATGTACTGTTGAAGCCTGGCCTGGAGGATTTTGAGTATTACTTTGCTAGCTTGTGAGGTGAGTGCAATCCTGCGGTAGTTTGAGCATTCTTTAGTATTGCTTTTCTTTGGGATTGGAATGAAAACTGAACTTTTCTAGTCCTGTGGCCACTGCTGAGTTTTCCAGATTTGCTGGCATATTGAGTGCAGCACTTTCACAGCATCATCTTTTAGGATTTGAAATAGCTCAACTGGATTTCTATCACCTCCACTAGCTTTGTTTGTACTGATGCTTCCTAAAGTTCATTTGATTTCACATTCCAGAATGTCTGGCTCTAGGTGAGTGATCACACCATCATGGTTATCTGGGTCATGACGCTTTATAGTTCTTCTATGTATTCTTGCCACCTCTTCTTGTATCTTCTGCTTCTGTTAGGTCCATGCCAAGATCATCCCCAAGAAAAAGATAGGCAAAATGGTTGTCTGAGGAAGCCTTACAAATAGCTTAGAAAAGAAGAGAAGCTAAAGGCAAAGGAGAAAAGGAAATATATACCTATTTGAATGCAGAGTTTCAAAGAATAGCAAGGAGAGATAAGAAAGCCTTCCTCGGTGATCAATGGAAAGAAATAAAGGAAAACAATAGAATGGGAAAGACTAGAGATCTCTTCAAGAAAATTAGAGATAGCAAGGGAACATTTCTCATAGTTCATGCTTTGAGATAACATCTCTTCATGGAGTCTCTTTATTCATTGTACTGGGTACTCTGTGGGCCCTTCACTGTCTGCAAGTTCTCTTATTGCTTTGAAAATTTTCTGGGTTTTTTTTTTTCTCTCTGTTCTCTATTTATAGACTAGTAGATATTCTAAGTCCTGACTGATTTGTTAACTGTTCCATCATTTCTATCCTATTGTGTATTTCATTTTTTGATCATTCTCATTTCAACTTTTCTATTTCAGGATTTTGTTCAACACTGACTTATAAGCCTCTGATCTCGCAGATATTTTTACACATTTTTTAAAGTGCTGTCTGCATTGCCTATTGTGCTTAGTTCGTGCAGTCATGTTAGACTCTTTGCGACCCCATGGACTGTAGCCCAGCAGGCTCCTCTGTCCATGGGGACCCAGGCAAGGGAATGGCTAGCCATTCCCTTCTCCAGAGCATCTTCCCAACCCAGGAATTGAACTGGGCTTTCCTGCATTGCTGATGGATTCTTTACCAGTTGAGCTACTGGGTAAGCCAATTTTCTCTTGTATTTTGTTTTCGTTGGTCTTCCTGTTAGATTTCCTTAATTATCTCATGGTCCTTTGCTATCTGTGGACACTGTAGAATGAGGCACTAAAAATCTAATCTGATGCTCTGGGTTTTGAGTCATTTTTGAGACTAGATACTACTTGTAAGATAATAGGATAGCAACTGGATTTTTCTTTGGAGAAACTCCAAGCATCAATATTCTATTTCCTATAGTGTTTAGTTTCTTATTTGAAAAATCTGCCAATTTTCCACTTAGGGGTATGAGTTCCAAAAACAGAAGAGAGCTAGAAAATCTGCCTCTCAGTACATAAAATTATGCTTAATCTTCAACACCGTCAAGAGAAATTTCAAAAAAAAATTGTCCACTGCTCAGGAAAATGACCAACATCTTTCAGTAGTGACCCAATTACACAAACTCCTCTAAGATCTGGATAACCCTGTGTTTCTCCTATGCATCTGACAGTTGTTATGGACTGAATTGTGTTCCTCCCATAATTCATATGCTGATGTCCTAACTACCAGTACTTCAGAATGTGACACTAATTAGAAACAGGGCCTTGAAGGTGGTAATTAACGTAAGATAAACCCTTTAGGGTAGGTCCTAATCCCATCTGACTGGTGGGATTCTAGCAGACTTCTGGGAGATTAGGGATGGGAGAGATACTAGGGATTCTTGGGCACAGAATGAAAAACCACGCGAGAACAGCAAGAAAACAGCCACCTGCATACCAAGGAGCAAGGCCTCAGCAAAACCAACCCAGCAAACACTTTCATCTTGTGCTTACAGCCCCTAAAACTGTGAGAAAATAAGTTTCTCTTGTTTAAGTCATCCAGGCTGCAGTATTTTGTTATAGCAGCCCTAACAAACTGATATTAGTAACTTATGTATAGGTGGGTACTGTAAGTATTCATTATTGAATAACTGATTTGACTATAGTAAGTCCCCTACATACAAACCTTCAAGTTGCAAACTTTCAAAGATGGAAATTCACATTCCATCAACATCAGGCATGAGCGGCATTGCAGCTTGTCTCCATCCCCTATTGCTGATGATCCTTCAGCTCCACCATCTCCCACCACCCCTCCCTCCTCCAGTCAGTAACTCTTCCTGCCTGTTCACTTGGTACCAGCCCCTGTATGCCAGCTGTTGTATGTACTACTGAACTTTCCAAGGACTATAAGATTTAAAATGTTTTGTTTTTCATATATTATTTTTATGAGAAGTATTACAAACCTATTTTGGTACTATGTAGTCAATTGTGTTAGTTGGGTGCCTGGGCTAACTTTTTCGAACCTAAGCTCTATTTGTATGTAGAGGACTTATTGTAATTGGCTCATTGGCGCCCTGCCCACATGCACTCATCTACTACTGAGGGGTCATCTACAAACTCCCAGACATAATGAGAGCTTCCCTCATCCCTGGAGGTCAAGGGTGCAAGCTGGACAGGCTAGTTTGTGCTCCCTAGTCCACACTCAGCCAACAAGGGATTGGAGTGATGGGCCAGCTTCTTCCTCTCTTAATGGGAGGATTCCAACCTGTCTCTCTCAGAAGGTTCCCAGCAGAGCTGAGCAGCCTCTGACTGCTGTCACCCCACAGCCAAGTCTTAAAGTTGAAGGACTGCATAAGGGGGAAAACACTCAAACAAAAATTCCACAAGAGTTATGTATTTCAAGTTATATGATCCTTGATCCCCACTACACTAATAATTCAACCTGCTGCTGCTCCAGGCTTTTTCTCTTACAGCATCAGTGATGTCAGCTATAAAAAGGCTGCTCTCAAATCACACTTAGGTCACATCGAAGGTTTGCATAAGGGTTTGAAAAAGAATTACAAGTAGATTTCATTACAAAGTAAAACATTAAAGTTCCTACTATCTTATGTTATTAGATTTAGAAAACATTTAAATTTTATCAGCAGAAGACATTTTGTTATGCCAGTGACTCATGTCTGCTGAGGAGTTTGTGGAATGCCATTCCACTGTAATAATTCCGAGTATGAAGTCCCACAGTGGATTTCAGTACATCTTCCCCCTAAAATTAGCATTGATTTTTGTACAGCCACATGCTACAGAAAAGACACTATTAGAAAGTTTTTGGCCACAAAATGACGAAGCTCAACAAAAGTGTACAATATGAAGATTTTAATTCCATTTGGCCTGATTCTATGATGAGTCTCAGTCTAGAATTTCTCGCCACGATAATTCACTCTTCTCATACCTGGGTCTTAGATTCAGTTCCTCCCAAAGCACATTGGAAGCGTGCAGCTATTTGGGAAGCTACAAGTATCGAGCAGAAGGATGAAGGGGAGAATCCAAACTTGACTGAGTTTAAATCCCCCAAAGATGGAATATTTCCAAAGGAGACCAAATTTAGAGACAGTCTTACACCAGAATTACCTACAATGTCTCTAACAGAATAGGTGAAGTTATACTACACAAGTGTGTCCACTACTAGAAAAATTATAGACCAAGAACCAAGTTTGTTGGTTTTGTTTTTTTTAATCACCAACTATGGTTAGAGATGAGTGAAAGGCTAAAGCAGGGGAAGACAGAAACAGAATTTGAGTTCAAGGGCAGGGATGGCTGCCTTCTGTTCAACGTTGTCAACATCATGCCTCAAACATTGCCTGGATGTAGGAGTCAATAGCAGACTTTGACAGGGGAAGGACTGGGTGGGATAGAAAGGACTCAGAGTTCCTACATGCATCATTTCATTTGAAGCTGAAATTAAAAACAATCTTCCTGAAGCTCTCATAGACCTGAGAAGAGCACAGTGACAGTATATCCAACAGGAGAAGCAATAAAAAAGGTCATACATATGTGTGTGTATATTATTTCTGAACAGGGAAGGAAAGATTTCTTTGTTCTGAAACACAGAAAATGTGAAAATACCAGGTCAAGTACTATTGGATAAAACTTACTTTCATGAATGTTTGGAAGCTAAGTCTTTTAGTTCACTAGGGCCTCATTCACTAAATTAAAATATTTACTTTTCATTATCATCATTCATTCATTATCATTTTCATTATCATGCTAATTTGTAGTAGTATAAGTAAACACAGAAACCAGACAGAAGTCATGTATTTGTTCACAACACATAATAAATTCTGGAATCTGAACATTCAAAATGACCCAACTTTAGGGACGACCAAGCTCCTGAAGTCTCAAGGCCCAGGTTGGAAACCCAGCTCCACAACTTGCCATCTGAATGACTTCTTAAATGTTCTTAACATCTCTGAAGCTCTCTTTTCCCATCTCTAAAATAGGAATTATATTAGTCCCTCATCACTAGATGATAGCTGTTTAGTCACTAAGTCATGTCTTTCTCTTTTGCAACCCCACAGAATATAGCCCGCCAGGTTCCTCTGTCCATGGGATTTCCCAGACAAGAATAAAGGAGTGGGTTGCCATTTCCTTCTCCAGGGGATCTTCCTGACCCAGGGATTGAAACTGTGTCTCATGGATTGCAGGCAGATTCTTTACCACTGTGCCACCAGGGAAGCCCAGGTTATAGTTAGGGTAAGAGATTATCTCTGTAAAGCATGCAGTTAATATTTGGCACGTGGAATCGAGGCATGAGTCTTAATCAATGCAGGGACTTTCCCTAATCAAAAGCAGACTCAGTTACAACAGCTGATGCTAACTTAACATTTATATTGGGCTAGTCACCATGCAAAAGTGTTCTGTATGCCTCTACAAGTTTTAGACCATTTTAGGCCATTTGGTCTAAAATGCCATTTGCTCTGATAATTCCTGTTGAATGAAGGATTCAAGCAATACCAGAATTTAATATGAATAGCCATTTTCAGATTTCTCTCAGCCCTATCTTTATAATGGTTAATTTTCTTTAATGTACAAGTAGGTGAATTTTCCTGGTCTTGAGCCATCATTCCAGCTAACTATAGTTTGTTTTCCAAAATATTAAATGGCTTGCAACTTTGGGTTGAATAATACTGAAAGCAAGAGAAAAGCCCAATAGTTAACTAGCAACGGCCTCTTCCCAGTTAATCCACCAAGTCAGTTGTTTTAACATTATCTGATAGCCTTTAAACTTTCCCAGCTGACCCACCTAGTTAAATTTCTAAACTCAAAGATCTTATCTGTAAAATGGGTAAAGTCTTACAATGTTGTATACAAGGTTCAAGTGAAAACACACTGAACTGTCAATACTCATATTACGTTATACTGTGTTAGTTTTTCCTCCCCACACCCCATTTAACTGACTGTGACATTTGCAGTGCGGCTGGGTCTTCTAAAGAAATTATATCTCATCACAGAATTCTTCTACTCAGTAGCCTGTAGTCTAAACCAGCTGAAACCCAGAGGCCAAAAAAGAAAAGAAAAGAAAAGAAAAGAACACTCAAACGGGTTCAGTTCAGTCGCTCAGTCGTGTCCGACTCTTTGCAACCCCATGAATCGCAGCACGCCAGGCCTCCCTGTCCATCACCAACTCCCACAGTTCACTCAAACTCACGTCCATCCAGTCAATGATGACATCCAGCCGTCCCATCCTCTATTGTCCCCTTCTCCTCCTTCCCCCAATCCCTCCCAGCATCAGAGTCTTTTCCAATGAGTCAACTCTTTGCATGAGGTGGCCAAAGTACTGGAGTTTCAGCATCATTCCCTCCAAAGAAATCCCAGGGCTGATCTTCAGAATGGACTGGTTGGATCTCCTTGCAGTCCGTGGGACTCTCAAGAGTCTTCTCCAACACCACAGCTCAAAAGCATCAATTCTTCAACACTCAGCTTTCTTCACAGTCCAACTCTCATATCCATACATGACCACTGGAAAAACCATAGCCTTGACTAGACAGACCTTTGTTGGCAAAGTAATGTCTCTGCTTTTGAATATACTATCTAGGTTGGTCATAACTTTTCTTCCAAGGAGTAAGCATCTTTTAATTTCATGGCTGCAGTCACAATCTGCAGTGATTCTGGAGCCCATAAATAAAGTCTGACACAGTTTCCACTGTTTCCCCATGTATTTGCCATGAAGTGATGGGACCAGATGCCATGATCTTCATTTTCTGAATGTTGAGCTTTAAGCCAACTTTTTCACTCTCTTCTTTCACTTTCATCAAGAGGCTTTTTAGTTCCTCTTCACTTTCTGCCATAAGGGTGGTGTCATCTGCATATCTGAGGTTATTGATATTTCTCCTGGCAATCTTGATTCCAGCTTGTGTTTCTTCCAGCCCAGCGTTTCTCATGATGTACTCTGCATATAAGTTAAATAAGCAGGGTGACAATATATAGCCTTGACGTACTCCTTTTCCTATTTGGAACCATTCTGTTGTTGCATGTCCAGTTCTGTTACTTCCTGACCTGCATATAGGTTTCTCAAGAGGCAGGTCAGGTGGTCTGGTATTCCCATCCCTTTCAAATTTTTCCACAGTTTATTGTGATCCACACAAAGGCTTTGGCATAGTCAATAAAGCAGAAATAGATGTTTTTCTGGAACTCTCTTGCTTTTTCGATGATTCAGTGAATGTTGGCAAGAATGCATCAATTTAGGTTATGATGCCACATTGGAAATGTAAAAAGTGTGAATGGCTTTTCATTCTGTACTTCAGAAGGATGGGTGTTACTTGTGCTGAGACATTGCCCAGTACCTCTAGCCACTTAGATTAAGAGTGAAATGGATAATGGATGATCTGAGGCCTGGCTCCCACCCTGCTGTCTGGGAGACCCACCTGGGGAAACACTCTTCCTGTTCTATGTAGGTGAAACAGGCTGCCCCAAACTACTCCACTGTCTGCACTCCCGTGTGGTCAGTACTTACCTCCCCTGTAGGCACAAGATGGCAACAGATGCAGCCTCACCTCCTCCCACACTGAGTCCTTGGAGAACCAGAAGGGCACTCAGGCTTGCTTTTGTGGTCCTGTCACCTTATAAAGCCTGTGAGTCTCGAGAGTAAGCCCACTATCACGCGAGCTAGCCCTTTGGTCTCTCGACTCTCAAACCCAGCTACACATTGGAAACACCTGGGAATCCTGATGCCCTAAATGAGCCAGAAGTCTAGCCCATGAGATGCTGACCAACTGGCTTCATATGTGGCTGGATCAGGTGATGACGATACAATGCACAGCAGCCACTGAAAATCACTGCTTCAAAGGGCAAAGAACCTGCGCCTGATTCCACCTCTGGACTTGCTGGAGGAGTACCCAAGAGTGGGCTCCTTTCTAACACTCGGAAGTGAATTATCCAAAGAGACAGAGGTACTGTACTGACAAAGCAAAAGACCTTATTGCAAAGGGGTGCTTGAGGGGAGATCTTGGGGTAAGAGAACTCAGGAAGATAGCTCTGCCTCCACACTTGAAGTCTTGGGATTAGTTTCCAGTTTGTCTTGAGTCAGTCATCTTGCTTGTGCCTGTATTCGGCTCCACTCAGAGCCCTTCAGCGCATCTCTGTCAGGATGGAGTCCAATTCAAGGCTTTCTGAGAAGTCAGGCATCACATGGGCTGGCGTCAATGACCTCTTTTAGCCTCTTTGGTTTTGGTGGCAGCTTGTTAGTTTCCTATTCCTTTATCAGGACCTCTTCTTGTGAGACACTTATGGAAGCTATTATTTTCATGCCTGGCCAGGATAGCTGGTTTTGATCAAAGGTTCCATACCAGAACTACAAAGCAGACTATCATTCAGATCAGTGAATCCAGGAGTCTAGATCCTGCTCTTCCTATTCCTTTTTCTTTCACTCATCCTATAGAGTCTACTCACCTACCTGGTCTCTGCAGTTCTTCATGAGCCCTAATGGATTTGAAGGTTCAACTGGGAGTTCTTACTATTTAGTTCACCCCTACTAACCAGATTCAGATTCAACTCTGACAACATAATGCTAATACAGGATTAACTCCATAAATTCACTTAAACAATTCAATTTCACAGAAAGAAATCAAATCAGTCCAGCCCATTGTGTCCTTTATGCAGGCAAAAATGTTGTTAATGACTTGGTTTTTTCCAACTATTCTAATACAAACACCTCAACTTTTTTTTTTTTAAACCTAAATATAACAACTGAAAACATCTCCTAGAGAATATTTCCCCAGGTGACAGTTTGGACAGCTCAGGCCACTTTTAAAAATATTATTTATGAATCAGTGGATTAAATATCAGTAATAGACATTCTATTCTTTATTCACATTCTCAAAGGCACTGAATATGTATATTTCTCAAGCAACATAAAACGAAACAGTAGATTTTTTTCCCAAAGAGAAATGATTTGGTAAACAGCATTATCTTAAAAGCAACTAGTTCTTTTTAATGCTTATCATGCTTTCCCTGTATTCAGTTTAAATGTCACACATCAGCATCTACAGGTAGGCTATTGTCAGTGACCTTTATATTATGTTGAAAAACACCAGGAATTTCTGGGTCTTTTTTTTTTCCCTGTATTTTCAAAGAATGGGTGGGGGAAGCGGTTTCAGCCCACTCTTTCACTGCCAGAAATATTTGCACTTAAGAGTCTAATGTTCCTTGTTCAATGATAGATCACAAATGTAGTTAATAAATATTGATAACAAATTCTACCAGAACTCTGTGGATCCCTTGAGCTAACAGCCAAATGCATGGGGGGGTGAAGGGTGGAAATCTCTTCTTAATAGGTTTTGTATGTGCCTCTGCTCTGCAGAAAATGGTAAGCTTAACCTAGGGTCTAGTGTGTTCATAAATAATACAAAGCATTTGTGTCTAAACATAAACTTGTGTCCTTAAGTGTTTTTTTAAAGTGTGTGTATATATGCACATATGATGAATGTACCCTTCATTGTAAACCAACAACAAAAAATGGTAGATAATTAAATGCTAATGTTTCAAACTGGGTACTTATGTTTTGGATTACTTGCTTCGTGGTGTTAGCATTTAAATGGTCAGCTTTGAAGTTAACAAACAGCCATTAAGATGCATCAGGGGAGTTCTCAGGTTTTTTGCAGTCATTGTTTTCATCTGGCAGGCTACAGGCTCAACTAAACGATACACACAGGATTTACATAGCGAAGGCTATTTTTGTAAGTGAGAGGAATGAAAACTTTTCTTCCAAATAAATAAGTAAGAGGGATGGTCTTGAGAGACTGGCATGTGGGAAAAGCTAAATCCCTCGTCCCCCTCTCTAGCAGCCTTGAGATTTCCATTGTTTTTCCCTCTTTCCCTCCAAAGCTTCAATGCAAATTTTTTAGTTCCCAAGCCTTTGCCTTGTAGATTGCTCACAGCATCTCAGCCCCCTCTCAAAGGATTCCTTGGAAACTGCGCCAAGTGTCTACAAGATTCATTATTCTGGACTTTCTGGGGTTAATACCCAAATCCTCTCCCATGGCAGTACATGTCAGAAGAGGAACCAGAGGGAAAAAAAATTACATGAAAATTCCTAAAGGCATTGTCTATAGAAAAGAGGGCAATAATTAAGAGATAATGTGAAAGGGGAGAGAACATTCTCACAGGATAATGGGCTCCCCCTGTTGCAAGAATGCTGAGGCAAACCCAGACCATTTATGGAAAACAAATGCCATGGTGAGGGAGGGGAAGACATTTACTTTCAAATCAATCAGAAAAGCCAGTCCCTTGGCAGAGTCTTGTGATGCCAGATTATCAAAACAGATTGAATCATTTTATCCAGTGGCTATTCCTGCAGAAGAGGGGTGCTTACTCTGTCATTAGTAGCCTGCAAAGTTAGAGGCCCTCTTAATAACTGATAGAGATAGAGAGGTGGATAGATTGTTGTTGTTTAGTTGCTAAGACATTTCCGACTCTTTTACGACCCCGTGGACTATAGCCCACGAGGCTCCTCTGTCCATGGGATTTCCTGGGCAAGAATACTGGACTGGGTTGCCATTTCCTTCTCCAGAGAATCTTCCTGATCCAGGAATCAAACCTGCATCTCTTTCATCTCTTGCATTGGCCGGTGGGTTCTTTACCACTATTGCCACTTGGGAAGCCCTGAGAAGCCAGGATGGATCAATAAACTGGAGTTAAAATCATGGACAGCTTTATGGAGAGATAATGTGGCTGCCAGGAGCATGACCAAATCAGGACCATAGCACTATTTAAAACCCCCACTCGCTTCCCCATACCATTCAAGGTAAAAGCCAAAGTCACTCCTATAACTTACAAGTTCTAGGTTAGCTTCTCTGAAGTATCTTCTACCACTTTTTTCTCATTCATTCCCCTTACCCTGGCCTCTCTGCTGCTTCTAGAAAGTCACAGGCACAGTGTTGCCTCTGGGCCTTTAAATAGACAGTTCCCTCTGAACGAAGTATGCCTGGCCCAGGTAGCCACATCCTCACTGCTCGCTATATCAATTTCAGGTTTGTATTTTTGTTGTTGTTGTTTTTTGCAATAGAATTAGTTTTTAAATTTTTTTATACAATTTTGAAATGTTACTTTCCATTGATGACAAATATTGGCTGTATTCTCTGCATTTTAAAATACATCCCTGGTAGGGGGCAGGGATTGGGAAGTACTCTTTCAGATCTTCTTTTTTAAAATTATTTTTTATTGCAGTATATTTGCATTAGGGCTTCCCAGGTAGCACAGTGGTAAGGAATCCGCCTGCCAATGCAGGAGACAAGGGTTCGATTCCTGGGCTGGGAAATTCTTCTGTAGGAACTGGCAACCCACTCCAGTATCCTTGCTTGGAAAACCCCATAGTCAGAGGAGGCTGGTAGGCTACAGTCCACAGGGTCTCAAAGAGTCGGACATGACTGAGTGACTGAGCATACAGGAGTAAGTGGTTGCTTGACAATGTTGTGTTAACTTCTGCATAGAGAAATGAATCCATCATAATATGCATACATCCCCTCCCTTTTGGACTTCCGTCCCAGTTTCCTGAGCTATACAGTAGGTTCCCATCAGCTGTGTTTCATGCCTAGCATCAGTAGTGTATATACGTCCATCTCAATTTCACAATTTTTCAGACCTTAAATGTTCCCCTTTTCAGCCACACCTTACTTGGCCATCATTCTTGAAACTAGGACTTCTCACAACTCCCCCAACATTTCTTGCACCCCTTTCCTGCTATTTTCTTCTCCTTACCATTTACCGCCTTCTAAATGACTATACATTTTGCTTATTTCCCACTCCCCCAGTTACAATATAATCCTATAAGGACAGAAGCTTCTTTATGCTTTATTTAGTTGGAAGAATGCCTGGTCCATGTAGGGAATCTTAATTGAATTCTTAAACAGCTTCATTGTTCTCATGTTTCACAAGAGGATTTTACCGTGGATGCTCTAATTCTCTATCTGGTGATATAATGCTGTTTCTACAGAATTTCTCCTTGGAACATTACAGAATGTCTTTAAACAAAATGGCGTCTTCATACTATTCCATCAGACCAAAATAGAAATTGAAACTAGAAACTGGCCATTGAATGTTTCCATCTGGAAAATAAAGATGTTCAACTAACAATAATCATCATTTGAGTAATAATATCAACCATTTAATCTGTGCATACAATGTACAAGTCAGATTAGTCATTCAACACTTAAAGAGATGTTTGCTGAGTTTCTAATATAGGCTAGCCTCTTGGAAATGTACAGTGAGTAAGAAGTACATATCATTTTATTTGACTCTTAAATCCCTCCATAATCTAATCTACCCATGTATTCAATCACCAAATATTTACTGAGCACCTATTATGTGTCAAGCATGGTGAAATGCATCTTCCCTTTTCTACAATATTTTCTTCTACTCTTGGAAGTAAGATTAGCCGTATCATTTCCTTTTATGTATCCAGGATGTATTTATTGCTCCAGCTGTTCATGCCATTCTCCTTGGTGATTCTTCTTTACTTGTTCAGACATCACCCCTCCTGGGAGGTGTCCCAGCTTCATGCAGTCTGCTCTTCTTTCTGTAGGTACCTTCATCTAGATTTTACTTTAGCCCTTGACACCTCTTCCCACCTGTCACCTTGCCGCTCCTCCTCTGAACTTGACTTCATGTCAGAATTCCCAAGGATTGCCAGTTTAAACCCAAAGTTGAAAACAAATTCAAGTAACAAATAATCGGCCTAAATTTAATAAGATTGTTGGTATTGTTTGCTTTTTGTTACAACGTCACCAGGTATAACAAGAGGCGATCAGTCAGCAAGATGGTGATTTTCATCTTGAATATTCCTTAACCACCAATTTAAACAAAATCCTGGAAATATGATCTAAAACCATATTAAATGTCTGTCCAGGCCTTCTGTATTCCCTATTTGTAACTACAAAATAATGAATTCTATACTACAGGAGTACCTGTGGTCACCCATGGCACTCAAATTCCCATTGTTTTCTGGACTGCAAATGCTTTTTAAGTAAAAGATATATAATAAATAGGGGCTTCCAGCTGTAACTTGCCACCTCTCCTCCAGCATGATAGGTTTTTAGTGAAAATAATAAGGGTTTGGGAACTTAGGACACTCAAGTCTTAACTTTTATAGCTCTCCTCAGAGTTTCTCCGTAAAGAAATTTCTGTTGAAAATGTTTTTAGAACAACTGAAAGATAGAGGTCATTTTTCAAGCAATCATCACTTTTTTCAATACATATTTATCTTTGAACAGAGGAAATTCCAAGTGCCCTGAAACTGAACTATGTTCTCACAAACCATCACGTGATGGACTGTGGCTCAGATGGTAAAGAATCTGCCTGCAGTGCAGGAGACTGAGGTTGGATCCCTGGTCGGGAAGATCCCCTGGAGAAGGAAATGGCAACCCACTCCAGGATTCTTGCCTGGAGAATCCCATGGACGGAGGAGCCTGGTGGGCCACCACCCATGGGTTTGCAGAGTCAAACTTAAGACTAAGTGACTAACATACACACAGAGGAAAGTCAGGGTGGTGGGAAACTTAGGGGCTGACATTGCCTCCTGATTGTCATGTAGGAAATATAGGTGCTGATCAAAACCCTGGTTTCTAACTACACCCCCCTCATACAATCATACTGTGAAGATTTACAGAATACATAAGAATGTACCTAACACTTAAAAGTTACTCAAAAGGGTTTATTCTCTCCATTTGTCTCCATTCTATCTCCACTCAACCCATTGTCATCTCCTTAGCACTTTCCATTTATGAGCCATAATTGTTATCTAGGAAATGTTGACATCTGAGATATTCTTTGTATTTAAAATATGATAGGCATTCAGAAATGTTATAAAATAATACATTAGTAAAACCAGTTTTGATCAAAAAGAAAGCTTTTGCTGATTTATTCTGCGTCACACGAATTAAAATATATTTTCACTTCTTCATCCACCTTCTTCACAGAAGGGAGTATAATCAAAGTGTTCTAATATGTAATTCTGGTGCCACGGTTCCTTCATGCTGCACAGGCAGATCATGCATCCACAGAACTTCTCTGAATGTTGACATTCACTCTGGCACCTCCACATCACAAACGCTATGGAAAACGAGATCTAAACTGATATTCCCACGTGGTTGTCTATCTCCAGGTGTCTTCCATGCACGGATTCTTTCAGCAACAGAAAAATCACAAAACAGTCATCATAAGAAGTCCTTCACATGCGTGGTTTATTCCCAATGCATTGAACTGTGAGGAGCTCTGACATTAAAACCAGTAATTGCTCATATTCAGATAGAATACATGAAAATCATACTGTGTTACAGCACATTCAAGGATGCCTTGCGGTCCTGCTCACATCTCTTAGTGGAAATGAAAGGATTATGTCATCCCTTCTTAGAATGGTCTCTGAATCTACACAGCCTTTTGGCTTTTTCAGGGAGGCTTTAAATTCTTAAACCAGAGTTGAGTCACTCTCAGATACCTACATCAGTGTTTTATCACACTGCTGGAAATTTCTGATACTGGCATCATTTCTTAGGGGCCTTTAAAAATCTTTATTATTTTAACTTGTTTTAGGTATTGTAAAGTTATTGGGAACTACAACCTATTGGGTCATAGGATTCTTTTGTCTGATGACGCCTGTATCACTTTCTTCCACAGAAAAAGCATGGTTCTGTAGAAACAGAGTGCAAAAGTCATGTAATTATATTTCAGAGGGAGAAGAGGAAAGGGAAAAGTTAGATTGTCTCTGGATGACCCTTTCAGGACGGAGAGAACACAGCAGGACAGACAGAGCAGAAGGCAAGCGGCTCTACAAAGCTGAGAGACTAGACTTTGCTTACTTCAAATTTTGCCAAGGCCTGAATACCTCTGCTTACCCTACAGACATTTGATAAGCACCAACTTCCTGCTGGGTCAAAGCTGTTTCTGCATTTGTTTAAACTACTTCAGCTTCCATGAAGGCAAATGTTGACCTAAGCAAACACTGATACTTTCTACTTTCATGCTGGAAAAACCATCATATAGATAGCAACTGCTCATCAAGAACTTGGAAGATTTTTTTTTTAATCATTTTCAAAAATATTCTGCTTGCAGCACATCAATAAGATAGACACTCATTATATGAAATTAATTTCTGCATGAAGAGACTTAAGTCTTTTTGCCTGGAATCTTTACTGTGTCCCTGCTGGTACCAACTGCTGACTCAGGCCCACCATCCTGGAGTCCATACTTAGATTTTCATAGACAACGTCCAAGTCCACCTCAAATTCAAATACTCTTCTTCTCAATTTTTTTTTCTTTGCTTTATTTTTATTCATGCACTCAACAAATATTTGAAGAGCGCTCACAATGTGCCTGACTGATGCAGAACACTGGGATATGGCTCTGAGCAAAACAGACCAAAGTTCTAGCTTATACTCTAATGGCCACAACAGGACAAACAAGTACAATATGGTAATTTGATGGTAAAGAGGATAGGTGTGCAAGGGTAAGGATGGGTGTGCAGCAGGTATGGGAACAGGGATTAGAATTGGAGGAACAGGGCTTCCCTGATGACTTAGTGGTTAGGATTCCACTTGCCAATGTAGGAGATGTGGGTTCGATCCCTGGTCCCGGAAGGTCCCACATGCCACGGAGCACCTAAGTTGTGTGCCGCAACTGCTGAGCCTGTGCTCTAGAGTCCATGAGCCGCGACTACTGAAGGCCACATGCTGCAGTTACTGAAGCTCTAACATCCAAGAGTCTGTGCTCCACAACAAGAGAAGCCACCACAACGAGAAACCCTCACACCTCAACTAGAGCATCGGAGTTGCCCCTGCTCACCACAACCAGAGAAAAGACCACGTGCAGGAACAAAAACCCATCGCAGCCAAAATAAACTAATTAATTAGTTAAAAAAGAAGAATTGGAGGAAGGAAGGATGATGTGGGGGCCTCAGCTCCCATAGTGACTGGTGCAACAGGGATGTGAGATATATCAGGGCGGTCATCCTCTCAAAGCAAATGCTGGCTTAGGTCTAGGAGGAAGGGATATTATCCAAGCTCTAGAAGGTGAAGGTGAAGGTGAAGTCGCTCAGTCGTGTCCGACTCTTTGCGACCCCATGGGCTGTAATGTACTAGGCTTCTCTGTCCATGGGATTCTCCAGGCAAGAATACTGGAGTGGATTGCCATTTCCTTCTCCAGGGGATCTTCCCGACCCAGGGATCGAACCCGGGTTTCCCGCATTGGAGGCAGATGCTTTAACCTCTGAGCCACCAGGGAAGCCCCCAAGCTCTAGAAGCAGACTGTTTTTGGAACACTTTCTTTATTCTTGCAAATGATGACACAGAGACAGTAAAGGGCCTCGGAAAGTGACATTGTTATCTAGAGCCCGGGAACTCAAGGGCTCCCTCCTGCCTCCTTTGTTCACTGACAGATTCTTTGCTAAATTCCCTGGTGGGGTTGAATCCAGGTCCCTGTCCTCCAGATAGACTGAAATAGAACATTTCTTCTTTGAAATCCCTGGAGAAATTACTAAAAATACACATGCAAGTAAGAAGGCTCAGACATCTTTTTAAAAATTTTAACATTTGATGGCTTTTGTCCTCCCAAAGAAATTAAATACTATCCATAACTAAATTTACTCTTCTTTTTCTTTCATTTCCAAGTGGGAAAGAAAAAAAAGAAATCAATTATTCCTGTTTCTGGCATACTGTGATTAAACTGTGTGTTTCTAACTGCGAGCTATGTCTACTCAAATTGAGAAAAAAAAAATGTGTTAAGTTTTCAAAACATAACCAGCACCACAAAATTATACCTAAGTCCCAGAGTGCAGTGGCAGGAATTAGCTGACTGAGTACATCAACAAAGGATAAATGTTCTTTATAATGGGATTACTGGGCGCCTCACACATCAGCTGGGACTTTTCTACATGGCTGCTTCTGTGGGCCCTTGGGAGGGAGTATTTGGAGAGAGCTCAGCTTTGGGCATCGACGAACTATTTTCTGGCTATAAATAAGAAATGCATCCTGGACAGAGCAAGGGAAGCGGCTGAGCACAGAGGACAAAGCGAGTGGAGTGAACACGATGCATTTTCTCTAAGTGTGATTACAGCAGGTTGTATATGGAGGGTGGTGCTGTGCATCTTTGTATAGGTTGCAAGTTGCACGTGGGAACTGAAATGAAGCCCTCACTTTTCTATTCACCAAACCATGTACCCCAGTGAGGGGTCACACTCCATATCCACCAAGGGATGTGCTTTTGTCTAGACATCATGTAGGCTTTTGGAAGAGCTCTGTGTATATGTGGTGTGTGTCTTACAACACTTTCCACTCTCCCCTATATATCCGTACTTCCTTTCTCTTGGGTATTTCCATGTAGCCAGGAAACACTCTGTAAAATATGTATGCATTTGAAAATTAGCACTCTGCTTATTCATTCCTCAAGCCCACTTCAGTCTTTAATTCCTCTTCATTCACCATCTCCAGCACCTGCCCCCTCTTCCCACCCTACAATCTATATCCAGCCGCTCTGCTAAAATCTCACCTTCAATCTCACCATTCTTTCCCTTGGTATCAAATTTACCCATCCTTTCAATGATCCTTTTCTCCTCTAACATCCCACTGCTAATTAATGTCTCTTCATGCTAAATCTTTCCTCCCTGGCACTATTCATCCTATTTCTTTCATTCCTTGGAATCATTTTTTCCCTGACCTCACCTCTGGTCTAGCTCCCTGTCTCAGGCCCCTGGAGTTCTCTGTTAAGCCTTCATCTCCACTCTCTTCTAGGAAAATGTATTTACTTCTGTCATTTCAATTATTAGACTTCCAAATAGCTATGGAATGTTTTGACTTCTCTCTCGAGCTCTAATCCCCAATACTGAACTGTGTCCTGGATCACCTGGCAAAACCAAACTGATGCAGCTTGCAGCTGGGCCTGGCAAAGGCACTTTTCTCCAACTGGAATAAGACCCAGAGCAGCCACAGCTTCACTCTTTTCTGAAGACTATACAGAAAAGGAAATGTGACAGAGGGAGATAGGAAAGAAAAGCTGGGGCAAGAAAGCGAGAGAGAATGATGCTTAGATGGGCATTGGTTCCCACTCAGTGTTCAAAGCTTGGATTCCTAACAGTTCAGTGTTAATCTAGAATATGTGAATTTGTCATTTTCCCTCCCATCCTTTAATTCTTCTCTCTGGGTACTGTGTTTATGTCAGTTCATCTTTTGATTCACCTGGGTTCCAAACATCTATACAGCCAGTTCCTTTCCAGTTTTACCTAACCTGTATATTTTCCATTATATCTTCTTCCATCCTTAGACTTCACCTTGGTTTCAGCTCCTGCTGCAACTGGCCTGGACTGTTACAGTAGCGCTGCCTAACCATTGCCTGCTACTCTAAAGATTCTACTTCTGTATGCCATTATCAGAGGTCTAGTCTTACTCCGAACAGTTCCTGTTTATATGGACATATTTTAAAAAATACACAAGTTCTGAGAGGTCTCAAGACAAATAATTAAAACTATAAGAGTTGAAAATAATATAATGCTAAAAAATCTGTCAGGCAATTTCCTAAAGTAAGGTCAAGCCCTGTTTCTGGGTGCCGGTACCCAAAGGGTAAGTATTATAAATGTTCTTCTTTCTATTAAATAGTGTACTTCTCCTAGCTATAAACAAGGGCCATTTATTACTATAGTATATATATGTGTGTGTGTGTATAGTATATATATGTGTGTGTGTGTGTATATATATATATATATTTTTTTTTTTTTTTAATGTTGTTGTAAAGATTCTTTGGTGATCCAGGAGAGAAAATCTGGGAAAAGATCCACCAGCAAATAAAAGATTTTGTTTGTTGGGAAATGAAAATATGTACCAACTAAAGAAAGTCTAAGTAAACCAGGAAAGCATGTTATTCTGCAGAATAAATAAAAGTCTTAATGTGAGAAAAGGGAATAGGGGAGGGTGTGTGTGTGGGTGTGTGTGTGTGGGTGTGTCCCCAGCTAAATAGAAGAGCTCCAATCCCTCAAAATGACCAACTCTGAGTAGAAGAAACAAAACTCAGAATACTAAGCAGGAATTCCAGAACATAAGAAATCAATGTTAAGACTGTTCTTCCTAATTAACAATTCTAAACTCTGTAAACACACTTTTCACCCATGAACTTGGCCAATATATGGTGCCTAATCACCATGTATTGAAAACTGTTCTTTCAAAGAGGAGGGGCATCAAGGTCAGTCCTACAAACTTCTGGGACTTCCTTCACATTCTTGGAGAATGATGCCAATCACAACAGCACCATTTACATAGAATATAGAATGACTGTTCCCCTGGAGTTGTGTAAAAAATCTGTTAATGAGGAGTCAATATCATGGGCCACTTCCTAATTCCCACATCCCCTACTCTGCAAAAGAACCAGGAAATGCCCCTACATAAGCATTTGTAAGAACAGAAGCCCCCTGCTAGTGAGAGAGAAGCAAGACAGGAATCTGCGATTTTGCTTGTATTTTTCCCATGAGAAGTTTTAACAGTATTGGCGATCTAACATTGTATGTCCTTCTCCCAACATCTCACCTCCTTAGTCTCCTGGCTCACAGTCCGTCCGCCACCTCCCACCTCCACCCCACCCCACCACATTACACCATCAATCGTCTTGAAGGCAATCTGTCTTATTTACCTTTGACCTGGCACTTGTGTAATACTGCGTAAGTGAATCAAGAAATTAATGTGATGGTTCTCAAAACATGAGGTTAAAATATCACAATATGGTATTAATTGGACATAAATTATATTTGTCTAAAAGTATTACTATCCCAAATATAAATTTCAGAATTAAGTAGGAGAATACATACACCTAACGACATGTACTTTTCTCTATTTGATTATATCCAGCTGACCCCTGTCTGCACTTTAACTCAAGTCTTCCCAATTTCCTTCTTGCCTTTTAGACTCAGTCTTTAAACATCTTCCAATGCCTCCAACACTCCACAAGCTCACTGGTCTTTGTGACTCTACAGGCGATGGAAACATTTGCCCCTTTTACCTTCTTAACACCCAGGTCTCAACTTGGGATGATGTCCTAAGGCCATTTTTGACACCTTGTTTATTACATCCCTTATTTGTTACAGCCCTGGACAACTACATTCTTTTGTGTGTAAACATGCTATTAACATATTTGGCATCATTTAAGCTATTTTGCTATATAACCACACACAGTAAATTATGTAGTAGATAAGCTTCCAAAAACATCTAAAAAGAAAATTACCTTTTCCAAGTGAAGAGCATTGTCATCTCAAGGATTAAGTTTTCTTCATTTTTATTGCGCCTCTGTTGGCAGTACCTCTTCACACTTTGTTTCTCTGCTCTAGAATCTTTCTCTCGGCTCATTAGTTATGCACAAACTAGACTTAAAAGTATTGGAGGACTAGCTATTTAAATAAATATTTCAATGAATCCTTCTGTGTTAATGAATGACACATTATTTAACTTTTGTGTAATGATTCTTTGCTAAACAACCCACACATACCTGGGATGTGATATGCCCTTTCACTAAGAATGTATCAACGTTTCATTTTTGCAGTGATGACATTCAGATTCAGTTTTCCCTTTTTAAAGTTTTTTTTTTTTCTTCACTCTAACATTGCCAGTATTGGAGTTGCCACTAACAGATTTTTCAGGAGTCAGGATGAAACGATGTGTGAGAGGAAAAAAAAAATTATGTGATAGGAAAGTTTGACAAAGTGTTTTAACTAAGCAGAGGCTGAAATTAGAAGGTGGTTATGTGAGACAGAGCTAAGAAGACATGACATAAAATATGCAGTGATATACAGAAGCCCTGTTGAAATAAGAGATCATCACAAGGAAAGGTATAGCAGTTTTCCCATGAAAAATAAAATAAGAATTAAAATATCAGAAACTTTTCTAATTCAAACCAGAATAATAATGATGCATTAATGACTGGAACAAGGGAAAGATGAATGGGGACTTAGCCCCAGTGTGAACTCTGTGCTTCCCTGGTGGCTCTGGTGAAAAATCCACCTGCCAGTGCAGGAGACATGGGCTCGATCCCTGGACCAAATCCCACATGCCACAAGCAACTAAGCCCATATGCCACAACTTCTGATGCCTGCAAGCCTAGAGCCTGTGCTCCACAACAAAAGAAGCCAGTGCAATGAGAAGTCTGCACACTGCAAGTAGAGAGTAGCCCGAGCAGCAGTGAAGACCCAGCACAGCCAAACATAAATAAACAAAGCAAGGTGGACTGCTGAAGCAACACTTGCATTTTTATACTTATTTCTAAAATCCTATGATCAAATCCATTTTATTCCCTATGTTAGGGAAGCTTGATTCATTCACCTTTAAACTCTACCAGCTCCTCAGAGAAACAAACAAAACAAGTCCTAATACAACTCATATCTTTGCAGCCACAAACATGAAGAGAATATGTCCATGACACGTGATGAAAAAAGTAGGTGACTTCTATTTGGAGGAAAAAAGAGCAAGTCATCTCAAAATACAGGTGAAGGCAGAAGTCATTTTTGAGGACTGTATACAAAGAAGCCAGGGACAGAGAAGAAATCATTAAAAGGCAACATCTTGTCTCCTACTGGGTACTGATTTATTATCAGTGCAAAGGAAGAAGTGCTGGTTGGCTTCCTAGCACCACTTACTGCAGCTCCCCAGGAGATCCTGCATCTGCCACCCAGGAGCTGACTTGGTCTGCCCTTGTTTTATTTATAAGATCCAATGAGATTGTAGTCAAACTGATATGACTGCAGGGTTCCTAAGTCCCTTGGCACACAAACACTTGGATCTTTTTCATCAAAAACATGATCAGCTCAACTTCTGGTGGTTTCGCTTTTTCCATGTCCATGACCTGGAGGGCAGAGTCAGCCAAGGTGATGGTTTTCTCCTAATGCTGGTGTAATTTAGTTAGAATTTATACAATGACAAGAAACCCAAGATAGATCTCACAAGAGCCTGTTACTTTATCTCTAGGATTGATGTGTATGTTAGTCTTTAGTTGTGTCAGACTCTTTGCTACACCATGGACTGTGGCCGGTCAGGCTTCTCTGTCCGTGGAGTTCTCCAAGCAAGAATACTGGAATGGGTAGCATACCCTTCTCCAGGAGATCTTCCCGACTCAGGGATCAAACCTGGGTCTCCTGCATTGCTGGCAGATTCTTTACCATCTGAGCCACCAGGGAAACCCCTAGGATGACACATCCAGCTACAAATTGGAAAGTTAGCTGGCTTTTATTTTGGTTGGTCCTCAACCAACCAGTATGATTAATAATTGTGGCTGAAATGAATTATTTCTCCAAGGTCTCACTACGCCGCTTGTCTAAATCATGAGATTTCAAAAGCCCAAGAGTAGCTGTCTGGTTGATGACTGGTACCAATATGGGCAGTGCCTTCATCATGCCCTGAGATGCTTGGCATGAGATGCTTAGTGATCTCTAGTTTCAAATCAGTGCTGACTTAAGCCTGGGAAAAAGCTGATCAGACAGTTTGAAAGGTCAGAGCAGAAGAAAAACTAGCACCCTCAGAAAGAGTCAATATCAACTAAATAAGAATGATTCCAGTAATGCTACATTTACGGATTCTTAGAGTCAACAAATGGCAGTAAAGTGTTATTCCTGTTGGGGCTGTTTCACTGCATTGGTCACAGAGATTCTGACTTACTAGCTGAGCGGGATGCGAATCTACTACTTGGCCAGGGGAAAATGTTAAATTGTAAATGGGAGCCTATCTCTAATACACATGGATGCTTCTCAAATGACCCTATACGTGGAAAGGCTTTCTCCCCTTTCTTTGCCTGCAAGGAGATAGCCCTGCATGGAGCCACCCATTGCTTTCTGAGTGGGCCCTAGCCTGATCACAAGGATGTGTAAACAACTTGTATATCAGCTCTGAAGTCTCTTTCTCAGTTCAGTTTATTCACTCAGTCATGGCCAACTCTTTGCAGCACACCAGGCTTCCCTGTCCATCACCCAGACCTTGCTCAAACTCATGTCCATTGAGTCGGTGATGCCATCCAACCATCTCATCCTCTGTTGTCCCCTTTTCCTCCTGTCTTCAATCTTTCCCAGCATCAGGGTCTTTTCAAATGAGTCAGTTCTTTGCATCAGGTGGCAAAGTATTGGAGCTTCAGCTTTGGTATCAGTCCTTCCAATGAATATTCGGGACTGATTTCCTTTAGGATTGACTGGTTAGAACTCCTTACAGTCCAAAGGACTCTCAAATGTCTTTTCCAACACTACAGTTCAAAAGCATCAACTCTTCAGTGCTCAGCTTTCTTTATACTCCAACTCTCACATCCAAACATGAATACTGGAAAAACCATGGCTGTGACTAGAAGGACTTTGTTGGCAAAGTAATGTCTCTGCTTTTGAATATGCTGTCTAGGTTGGTCAAAGTCTTTCTTCCAAGGAGCAAGCATCTTTTAATTTCATGACTGCAGTCACCATCTGCAGTGATTTTAGAGCCCAAGAAAATAAAGTCTCTCTCTGTTTCCATTGTTTCCCAGTCTATTTGTCATGAAGTGATGGGACTGGATGCCATGATCTTAGTTTTCTGAATGTTGAGCTTTAAGCCAACTTTTTCACTCTCCTCTTTCACTTTCATCAAGGGGCTATTTAGTTCTTTCTAGCTTTCTGCCACAAAGGTGGTGTCATCTGCATATCGAACGTTATTGATATTTCTCCTGGCAATCTTGATTCCAGCTTTTGCTCCATCCATCCCAGCATTTTGCATGATGTACTCTGCATCTAAGTTAAACAAGCAGGGTGACAATATACAGCTTTAATGTACTCCTTTCCCAATTTGGAACCAGTCTGTTGTTCTATGTCCGTTTCTAACTGTTGCTTCTTGACTTGCATACAGATTTCTCAGGAGGCAGGTCAGGTGGTCTGGTATTCCCATCTCTTGAAGAATTTCCCACAGTTTGTTGTGATCCACACAGTCAAAGGCTTTGGCGTAGCCAATAAAGCAGATGTTTTTCTGGAACTTTTGCTTTTTCTATGATCCAACAGATGTTGGCAATTTGATCTCTGGTTCCTCTGCCTTTCTTAAAGTCCAGCTTGAACATCTGGGAGTTCATGGTTCATGTACTGTTGAAGTCTGGCTTGGAGAATTTTGAGCATTACTTTGCTAGTGTTGAGATGAGTGCAATCGTGTGGTAGTTTGAACATTTTTTGGCATTGCCTTTCTTTGGGATTGGAATGAAAACTGACCTTTTCCAGTTCTGTGGCCACTGCTGAGTTTTCCAAATTTGCTGGCATATTGAGTTCAGCTACATCAGTGTAGAAACCTCCTGAGACTTCCCTGGTGGTACAGTGGATGGGAATCCCCCTGCCAGTGCAAGTTTCAGTGTCTGGTCTGGGAAGATTCCACATCCTAAAGAATAATTAAAGCCCATGAGCCCACCACTGCTGTGCATGCATGCTGCAGCTACTGAAACCAGCACACCCTAGAGTCTGTGCTCTATAACAAGAGAAGCCATTGCAATGAATAACCCGTGCACCACAATGAAGCGTAGCCTGTACTCACTGCAACTAGAGAAAACCCATGTGCAACAAGAAGACTCAGTGCAGCCAAAAATAAATGAATTAAAAACAAAACAATCCTAGAGTCAGATCTTCAAAAGTCATATAAATAAGGGATTCTTTGATCAAACTAAATGCAAACCAGATTCAAAGGATCAAGAGGAAACATACAAAGTTAGCTAATCTGTTTCAGATCCAACGAACATCTATGGTTGTCAGGAATATGCTGCCTATTTTTCACAACAAGCCTGTCAGGTAGCTTTTATTATCTCCAGGTGAGAGAAAAGTTTATCTCATCCACTGGTTAAGGAAGAAGGTACAGAGCTGAGATGCCAACCCAGTGCTGTCTGCCTCCTAAGATTTATCTTTCCATTAAGAGCTGTTGTTTCTCTGTTAAAGGCAAATTTAAAAGAAGACTGGCAGAATAATGCTAGCAGTGTTAATGAAAACATTAATTACAGTTACTGTTGCCATTGCTCAAACTCATTCTCCACCCTACCTCTGTGATGATGGTGCTTTTTTTTTTTTAAATTTTCTAATCACCATATATAAAAAAAATCAAGGCTCACAAAGAGGAAAGGATATACTCAAGTCCATGAACAAGTCACTGACAATGTTGTCGTTTTGTTTCCACACTAAATCTCTTTTTACCTCAATATTCTAATTAGTAAAAAGAATAAATGATCTCCCCTCCTCCTATATCAGTGGTCAGGGAAGAAGCCAAGAAAGAAATTCAGCATCCTTGTTTCTCTGTCTAAATGTTTTATCGACAAAACCATATCTACATGCTTGAAGTCAAGCTAGGGCAGAAAAACAGGGCAAGGGAAACTCAAAAAGAGCAGGAAGGGCGTGGAAAAAGCAGCTCATTTTCTCCTTCCTCAAGAAAAAGGAACAATGGCAGTGATTCGTTTGGAGGTAAAACTGGAAAATTCAAGAACTATGGCATTGATAGTTGAACTCTGTTTCCCACTCTGCCTTGTCTGCCGCTGGCAATTTAGGGCAGAAATTGCCCTATAAAACATGATCCCGAATTCAGGGTAGGGGTGCAGAGCTATGAAAGACCCCTCCCGCCGCCTCCCTCTACACACACCCTTAAATATTCAGTTGCATTCTTTATTTCTGATTCATGGAAAGGAATCATCTGGGTATGCTGATTATCTTGGGATTTGCAAAGTATTCTTTCAGAAGCGCTATAAGCTTATTTTCAATTTACCCTCCTGGACAAATCAGGAAGTTTCTAGTTCATTTGCCCTATTCTAGAGAGTTGGACTGTGAAGAAGGCTGAGCGCCAAAGAATTGATGCTTTTGAACTGTGGTGTTGCAGAAGACTCTTGAGAGTCCCTTGGACTGCAAGGAGATCCAACTAGTCCATTCTGCAGGAGATCAGCCCTGGGATTTCTTTGGAAGGAATGATGCTAAAGCTGAAACTCCAGTACTTTGGCCACCTCATGCGAAGAGCTGACTCATTGGAGAAGACTCTGATGCTGGGAGGGATTGGGGGCAGGAGGAGAAGGGGACAATAGAGGATGAGATGGCTGGATGGGATCACTGACTTGATGGACGCGAGTCTAGGTGAACTCTGGGAGTTTGTGATGGACAGGAAGGCCTGGCGTGCTGCGATTCATGGGGGGGTCGCAAAGAGTCGGACACAACTGGCGACTGAACTGAACTGAACTGAACTGAGAGGATCTGAGCACCTTTGTGTCCAGAGTAAAATCATTCTAGCAAGTTTCCATCTGTAGGTATAACTAAGCAGTGGGTACAACAATCTGGAATTTAAGAAACACAGTATCAAAACTCATACTGGGTGGACAATATATGATTTTTTTTTTTCAAACTTCCAATTTGCTTACCTGTAAATGGGAATTTTAATATTATTTTCATTAACCATGGGAAGAATCTAATGAAACTATAGATAGGTCTCCAACATGAAATGAATGCCTGTTAACCTTCCTGACATACTCTATACACTCGAATGTATCTTTGAGAGCTCTATACCCCTTACAGATACCTACACCCTATTTATCCTTCAGATCTCAACTCAAATATCTTTTCCTCAGAGCAGCATTCCTTCTCTAAATAAGCTCTCACAGTAACACTTTACTGTGCTTTGTGGTCTGCTGGCCAAGTCCTAGAGCAAGAAAGACAAGCTTCCTCCTCCATAATCACATGTGGGCACCCAGCATCGTGAACACACATTTGTGTGACACAACACACACCCACACACACACACATGTGAAAGTGAAAATGTTAGTCGCTCAGTTGTGTCTGACCCTTTGCAACCCTATGGACTGTAGCCCACCAGGCTCCTCTGTCCTTGGGATTCTCCAGGCAAAAATACTAGAATAGGTTGCCATGACCTTCTCCAGGGGATCTTCCTGGCTCAGGGATCAAACTCAGATCTCCTGCATCATAGGCAGATTCTTTATGGTTTGAGCCACCAGGCAGCTAAATGCAATCCTGATAGAATTCTTCGAAGTTTAATTTCCACTCTATCAAGCACACACACACACACACACACACACACACAATGTAAATCTTGATGACTGCTGACTTGGGGTCTGGGGTGCATGTGGGATGAAAGTGGCTGGCATCCATGGAGTGTATGTGTGTGGGTTTGGGAATATTCCAGCCCTGCACTGATGCCCACTGGAGAATTAAAAAGGTAACCTGGATCCAGGTGGCCCCCAGAGTGCTTCTGTTTGTATAATAATTCTTTTTGTTGTTTACTCACTAAGTTATGTCCGACTCTTCTGAGACCCCATGGACTGTAGCCTGCCAGGCTCCTCTGTCCATGGGATTTCCCAGGCAAGAAATGGGTTCTAGCATGGGTTGCCATGCCTTCCTCCAGGGGATCTTTCCAACCCAAGAATCAAACCCCCATCTCTTATGTCTTCTGCATTGGCAGTTGGGTTCTTTACTGTCAGTGCTGCCCGAGAAGCCCACTGTCTGAACGCCAGTGTGGGCTGTGCTGTGCTGTACTTAGTTGCTTCAGTCATGTCCAACTCTTTGTGACCCTATGGACTGTGGCCCACCAGGCTCCTCTGTCCATGAGCTTCTCCAGGCAAGAACACTGGAGTGGGTTGCCGTGCCCGGAGCCCCGCTATAACCATGTACTCTTCCCTCTGTCACACCACCCTGGCTGTAGAGCAACACCTCCTGTGCCCTAAACACACTAAGTTTGATCCCCTGTTGTCTCTTCTGGAATACTGCCTCCTCCTGACCTTGTATGCTGCTGCTGCTGCTAAGTCACTTCAGTCGTGTCTGACTGTGTGACCCCATAGATGGCAGCCCACCAGGCTTCCCTGTCCCTGGGATTCTCCAGGCAAGAACACTTAGCTAGCTCCTTATTATTTAGATCTCAGATTGAAAACACACAAACCAAAAAAAAAAAGCCTCCCATCCTATCTAAAACAGCCTCCACCTCAAACCATTATCACATTACCATATTTTTTTTTCTTTATACCAATTATCTCAGTCCAGGCTGCTATAACAAAATATCAGACTTTAAGCAGCCTATAAAGAACAAACATTTCCTTCTTACAGTGCTGGAGGCTGAGAAGTCCAGGATCACTGTGCGGCAGATTCCATATCTGATGAGAGCTGCTTGCTCATTGACAGCTGTATGGTCACTGTAATCTCACATGGCAGGAGAGGGGAGGGGGGCTCTCTAGGATTCCCTTAGTGAGGTGAAGTCGCCAGTCGTGTCCGACTCTTTGCGATCCTGTGGACTGTAGCCCACCAGGCTCCTCCGTCCGTGGGATTATCCAGGCAAGAATACTGGAGTGGGTTGCCATTTCCTTCTCCATTAGCAGGAGACATAAGAGACAGGCGGTCTATCCCTGAGTTGGGAAAGTCCCCTGGATGGAGGGCCCAGGAACCCACTCCAGTGTTCTTGCCTAGGCAATCCCATGGACAGAGGAGCCTGGTGGACTACAGTTCATGGGGTCGCAAAGAGTTGGACTGAAGCGACTTAACACAGGAGCACTGATCCTATTCATGAGGGCTCCACCCACATTACCAAACACCTCCCAAAAGCCTCACCTCCTAATACCATCACACCAGGCATTCCATTGTCATTTAGTCACTAAGTTGTGTCCAACTCTTTGAGACCCCATGGACTGCAGCACTCCAGGCTTCCCTGTCCTTCAGTATTTCCCGAAATTTGCTCAAATTCATGTCCACTGAGTCAGAGATGCTATTAAATTACATTATATATAGCAAAATATTACAGCATTATATTATGCATATGAATGTGGAGGGGAGCAAATAATCAGTCCATAGCAGCAATTATCACTATCTGAATCTATCTTGCCTCTTTATTATTTATTTCCTATACCCTTAGGAAAACATAAGCTTCATAAGACAGAGTTGGTCCATAATAAATATTTAATGAATAAACAAGTGCTTGGCTCCATTAACTCTGCTGTACACACATCTTGTGGGCTTAGATAAACAGTGTGCCAGCAACCAGGACTGAGCCACAGAGATATTCACCTATATCTTCTTCCTAAGATTTCTCTGTTTTTTTCTTTTCTTTATATTTTTGGGAGGAGGAAGCAGGCAGGGGTCCAATCCTTTCCATTCATTCATTTATTTATTTGGCTGTGCTGGGTCTTCATTGCTATGAGCAGGCTTTCTCTAGTTGCCATGCATCGATTTCTCATTGCAGTGGCTTCTCTTGTTGAAGAGCATGGACTCTAGGGCAAGCGGGCTTCATTGTTGTGGCGCACAAGCTTAGTTGCTCTGTCGCATATGGGATCTTCCCCAACCAGGGGTCAAACCCATGTCCCCTGCATTGGCAGGTGGATTCTTAACCATTTCATCACCAGGGACGTTAGTTTTTCATTTCTTTAACCAGCAATAAAAGGCTAGAACTCAAGTCTTGGGTTCCTGTCTGCACTCCCTTGCATTACAGCCTTGAAGCCATTTGTTGTTCTTACTTTAAACAACATTTGAAGATTCAGAGCACTGAGATAGTTTTCTCTTTCTTTGTGCAAAGGCATAGAGAAATTCACTCTACTTGTCCCTCTCCTGGAAAAAGCCTTTCCATAGCCTACATCAAGCGCGAGTTACTTACCTGCCAGTTCCTTAATTCTTAACCCATCTACAGATTTAACTTCATGCCTCTTTTCCATGCAGAAAAGACTATGTCTTACTCATCTTTCTATACCCACACACACCATAGGAATGAGCATATAGTAAGTATTCCACAATATTTTTTAAAACAACTAAACATAGTTCAAAAAATTATTAAGCTGGGGCCCACTGTCTCTGGTATTCTTGCCTGGAGAATCCCAGAGAAAGTGGGCCCCCATCTATGGGGTTGCACAGAGTCGGACATGACTGAAGCGACTTAGCAGCAGCAGCAGCAGCAAAGTGCTAGTCTCTCAGTCATGTCTGACTATATGCAACCCCGTGGACTATATAGCCCACTGGGCCCCTCTGTCCATGGAATTCTCCAGGCAAGAAAACTGAAGTGGGTAGCCATTCCCTTCTCCAGGGGATCTCACCAATCCAGATCCAAATCTATGTCTCCCACACTGCAGGCATATTCTTTACTGTCTGAGCCACCAGGCAAGCCCCTATTAAGCTAAAAGAGAGAGACTAAAAGAGAAAAACAAGTCCCTCCCCATAGGGGGAAAATAACTCTCTTGGATGGAATGAAATTTACTGAATCAAAATATATATAATCAGTTAGACAGAAAAAGCCTTCCACAAGATCAAAATTACCTCCCAAAGGTATAATGAATGTTTCCATCTTGGAGTCACTTCAAACTATACTGAGTAATCTAAAACACGCAATTATAAAGTCCTGTAGAAATAAAACTCTGGGTTCCAAAGAAAGATGCTGGGCTTCTGATTCAAATCCAAGATGGGCCACCATTCACTGCGTGTTAATCTCCTCAAACTTCAGATTCCACATCTGATAGCACTTACCTGTCTTCCAGGGCTGTCAGGAAGTGGATGAGCTCGTGTCTGCAAAGCACATGAAGACCTTTACATAAAAGGTGTTCCAGAAAGCCAAGAAATTCATCTTGGCATTTGTTTCCATTGGAAAATTCTTTCAATTATTATAGGAAAAAAATTCCACATATCACTCAACAGGTTTTGACCCTTTGTAAATTTTAAAATCAAAAGATCTTTTAGCTTTACAATGTAAATCTAATTATAGATAAAGGTTATAAGAAATTCTGCAGCACTGTATAAGGCCAAGGGCTCTGGTAATGGCCAGCCTGAAACACCAGCATATATTATCTCTAATGGCTGTGAATATTCATTGGAAGGACTGATGCTAGAGCTGAAGCTCCAATACTTTGACCACCTGATGTGAAGAGTTGACTCATTGGAAAAAAAACCTGATGCTGGGAAAGACTGAGGGCAGGAAGAGAAGGGGGCTGCAGAGGATGAGATGGTTGGATGGCATCACTGACTCGATGAACATGAATTTGAGCAAACTCTGGGAGATGGTGGAGGACAGGGAGGCCTGGCATGCTGCAATCCATGGGGTCAAAAAAATCAGACATGACTGAGGGACTGAACAATAGCAATGGCTGAAGGGGGGATCACTTCTTTATTCTTTGCTGTGGTTTTCAAGCAAAGGACCAATGCTTACATAAGAACATAAATATCACCAACCATCCTACAGATCCATGAAAGACACTGCAAGGAAAACTCCAAAGCGGATGCCCTTGCGGACAGAGTGGATAAACTTTGTCATTTATATTCTCCACTCTATATGACTGACGGAAACCAATGTTATCTTAAAATATGATTGTTATGAGAAAGTTTTTTCAAGTCTTTTTTTAGACTCCACAAAAGGAAAAAAAAATGCTGTCATTCTGTCCTTTCCTTCTGAGTCTAATTCTCTGAAAAGAACAAGGTCATGAATCATTTAAGCATATGTACAGAGGAGAATATAGTTTTGTTACATTTCAAGATAAGATTTTTTTCTTTAGTTTCCCTTCTGTTGTATTATATAAAAGAAGATACAAAAAATTATTTTTGAGTATTTTTTAAAAATATGTTTTTCTACAAAAACCATGCTTGCATCAAATTTATATTAATGATAAATGGCAGTGGGCTAATAATATGAAAATTCAGAATGAAGGCATGCAATCAAAATATTTGAATTCTTTCTCTGTGACTCCTATCCCACTAAAACATATGATTTTTATCAAGTTATAACATCCCTTAGTTTCCTCATCCATTTTAAAGGAGAATGTATTTGATCTAATGTATTTGATCATTTGTGCTGTTAGTTGGTGATGGACGGGGAGGCCAGGCATGCTGTGATTCATGGGGTCGCAAAGAGTCGGACATGACTGAGTGACTGAACTGAACTGAATGGAACTAAAAGATTAAATAACATATCTTTTCAGAAAGTATTAGTAAAGGGCAATTTATAATATTTTTAAACAAAACACACAGACATCATTAACACTCCTGACATCTAGATCACTTCGTTCAATAATTATTCTTGTCATAATATATCAGTCAGAAAAATTGTATCCAATTTCTGCCCTTTTGAAAGAAAGGAACGTTTTAATTACAGTCATTGTGATCCTATCTTACTTTTTGTGTTGTTCAATATTTCAATTCTATCTTACTTTTATCCCCAAATTTGATATTATTGTTGTTAAATTCAGTCAATATTGGTTTGCTGTGCTTAGTTGAGTCCGACTCTTTGTGACCTCATGGACTGTAGCCCATGAGGCTCCTCTGTCCATGGGGATTCTCCAGGCAAGAATACTGGATTGGGTTGCCATGCCCTCCTCCAGAGGATCTCCCAACCCAGGGATTGAACCCAGGTCTCCCGCATTGTGGGCAATTCCTTTACTGTCTGAGCCACCAGGGAAGCCCAAGAATACTGGAGTGGGTACCTTATCCCTTCTCCAGGGGAACTTCTCGACCCAAGAATCGAACCAGGGTCTCCTGCATGGAGAAGGAAGCCCCCAGTATTGGTTTAGGTTTACCTAAAGGTTACCAAATGATTTGCTTGAGTTCCATTTTAATCTCAGACCTCTCCTCAGAGATCTTTCTCTTCTGCCTCATAAACTGCCTCGGGAGTCATTCTCCCATTGAAACAGCATCAGAGAACCTGCAAACATGGATATAACACAATTACAACCCACTCAAGAGTTTCTGGGGCTTTCCGGGTGGTGCTAGTGCTAAAGGACCCACCTGGCTAAAGTAGGAGACATAAGAGACACAGATTCAATCCCTGGGTGGGAAAGATCCCCTGGAGGAAGGCATGGTAACCGACTCTAGTATTCTTGCCTTGAGAATCCCAGAATGGACAGAGGAGCCTCGCAAGCTAGAGTCCATAGGGTCACACAGAGTTGGACACAACTGCAGCAGTGGCCACAGGACTGGAAAAGGTCAGTTTTTATTCCAATCCCAAAGAAAGGCAATGCCAAAGAATGCTCAACCTACCACACAATTGCACTCATCTCACACACTAGTAAAATAATCCTCAAAATTCTCCAAGCCAGGCTTCAGCAATACTTGAACAGTGAACTTCCTGATGTTCAAGCTGGTTTTAGAAAAGGCAGAGGAACCAGAGGTCAAATTGTCAACATCTGCTGGATCATGGAAAAAGCAAGAGAGTTCCAGAAAAACACCTATTTCTTCTTTATTGACTATACCAAAGCCTTTGACTGTGTGGATCACAATAAACTGTGGAAAACTGTGAAAGAGATGGGAATATCAGACCACCTGACCTGCCTCTTGAGAAACCTGTATGCAGGTCAGGAAGCAACAGTTAGAACTAGACATGGGACAACAGACTGGTTCCAAATAGGAAAAGAGTACGTCAAGGCTGTATATTGTCACCCTGCTTATTTATCTTCTATGCAGAGTACATCATGAGAAATGCTGGGCTCAAGGAGGCACAAGCTGGAATCAAGATCGCCGGGAGAAATATCAATAACCTCAGGTATGCAGATGACATCACCCTTATGGCAGAAAGTGAAGAAGAACTAAAGAGCCTCTTGATGAAAGTGAAAGAGGAGAGTGAAAGAGTTGGCTTAAGGCTCAACATTCAGAAAACTAAGATCATGGCATCCAGTCCCATCTCTGCATGCCAAATAGATGGAGAAACAGTGGAAACAGTGTCAGACTTTATTTTTCTGGGCTCCAAAATCACTGCAGATGGTGACTGCAGCCATGAAATTAAAAGACGCTTACTCCTTGGAAGGAAAATTATGACCAGCTTAGACAGTATATTCAAAAGCAGAGACATTACTTTGCCAACAAAGGTCCGTCTAGTCAAGGCTATGGTTTGTGAAAGAGATGGGAATATCAGACCACCTGACCTGCCTCTTGAGAAACCTGTATGCAGGTCAGGAAGCAACAGTTAGAACTAGACATGGGACAACAGACTGGTTCCAAATAGGAAAAGGAGTACGTCAAGGCTGTATATTGTCACCCTGCTTATTTATCTTCTATGCAGAGTACATCATGAGAAATGCTGGGCTCAAGGAGGCACAAGCTGGAATCAAGATCGCCGGGAGAAATATCAATAACCTCAGGTATGCAGATGACATCACCCTTATGGCAGAAAGTGAAGAAGAACTAAAGAGCCTCTTGATGAAAGTGAAAGAGGAGAGTGAAAGAGTTGGCTTAAGGCTCAACATTCAGAAAACTAAGATCATGGCATCCAGTCCCATCTCTGCATGCCAAATAGATGGAGAAACAGTGGAAACAGTGTCAGACTTTATTTTTCTGGGCTCCAAAATCACTGCAGATGGTGACTGCAGCCATGAAATTAAAAGACGCTTACTCCTTGGAAGGAAAATTATGACCAGCTTAGACAGTATATTCAAAAGCAGAGACATTACTTTGCCAACAAAGGTCCGTCTAGTCAAGGCTATGGTTTTTCCAGTGGTCATGTATGGATATGAGAGTTGGACTATGAAGAAAGCTGAGCACCGAAGAATTGATGCTTTTGAACTGTGGTGTTGGAGAAGACTCTTGAGAGTCCCTTGGACTGCAAGGAGATCCAACCAGTCCATCCTAAAGGAGATCAGCCCTGGGTGTTCATTGGTAGGACTGATGCTAAAACTAAAACTCCAATACTTTGGCCACCTCATTCGAAGAGGTGACTCACTGGAAAAGACTCTGATGCTGGGAGGGACTGGGGGCAGGAGGAGAAGGGGACGACCGAGGATGAGATGGCTGGATGGCATCATTGACTCAATGGACGTGAGTCTGAGTGAACTCCGGGAGTTGGTGATGGACAGGGAGGCCTGGTATGCTGCGATTTATGGAATCGCAGAGAGTCAGACATGACTGAGTGACTGAACTGAACTGAACTGAACTGAAGTGACTTAACATGCACACACGTTGGGCAGGGAACAGTGTCATTGTCACCCTGGGAGCTTATTGAGGTCTTTGCTAAATTGTTACTACCCAAAATATGCCAGATCTGTGACACTTTCTCTTTGGAGCACTAAATTAGGTTCCCTTATAACTTGCTGGGAGAAGGCAGTGGCACCCTACTCCAGTACTCTTGCCTGGAAAATCCCATGGACTGAGGAGCCTGGTAGGCTGCAGTCCATGGGGTCGCGGAGTCAGACAGGACTGAGTGACTTCCCTTCGCTTTTCACTTTCATGCATTGGAGAAGGAAAGGCAACCCACTCCAGTGTTCTTGCCTGGAGAATCCCAGGGACGGAGGAGCCTGGTGGGCTGCCGTCTATGGGGTCACACAGAGTCAGAAACGACTGAGGTGACTTAGCAGTAGTAGCAGCAGCAGTATAACTTGCTAATGGGAATCTTCCTCTTACCCTGTTGTAACATTCCTCAAACATGATATTATTTGTGCCATGTCCATCTTCCCTGTCATACTGTAAACTCAATGAGGGCAAAGACCATGATTATTTTTGTTCAAAACTTAATATGCATGATGAATACTAAATATATATTTGTTGAAAAAAAACAATAAAAGCAAAATATAATAGGTCTCCACCCATATTTTATTTCCAAACTTTCCTCTGAGCATCAGACCTAAATGTAGTCTACTAGACATCGCCACTCAGGAATCTTGATACAGCTCTAAGACAGAACTCTCTTATGGTGGAGTACAATTTTACTATGGAGTTAGCTTCTAAAGAAAATACAAAAGCCACAATCAAAAACAGACAAGAGTGCCTTTAGAAATACTTAAAGCACAGTGATAATCAGAGACACTGTCCCTCAAGTAAAACCAACACAGCACCTAGGACTTATTGTGGAACTTTTCAGAAAGCATGTAAAATAAATAATATTTATTTATTGACTATATGAAGCTGTACATTGGATATAGTAAAGGAGCAGGGCAAACCAAAAAAAAATAATCATATTGCCAAAAAGGAAGCATTCCAAATTCCTCATGCCTTCTAATCATGCCTGTCTAGAAAAACCTGTCATCAGCTCTAAAATGCTGATTTACATCCTAATTATGCATTCACTAAGCCCAACAACATGACCTGGATATTTTCTAGTTTTTCATTTGGACCTAAAAGACACAGTCCCCATTAAACAATTTGAAATGCAAACCACTATGGTGAAACTGCTTCCAGGCAAACAAATATACCCGGAAGCAACCCATCAATTTTGGAGACTTGTATTTAACTGTGAACGTTGTCTTCTATTACTGGAAACCACTTAAGGACCTCTAAAGTGGTCACTTAAGAGGAGAGTATTTCCTTTTACAGAGACAACTCTGTGAGTCCTACCTTCTTAAGGTTCTCTTGAAAGACTGACCAAGGCTTTAGTGTTTTACTGGTTAGGACCGAGGTGGAGTAGGAGCTATGGAAATATACTTTTGTCAGGAAGAGCACCTGGTATTCATTCAAAGTAACTATTTTAACCTGATTTTTTCTATCATGATTCATGAAATTCTTTCATTCAGTGGATTTATGAGCTGGCATAGCTCCAGGCCCTAGGTCTAGGGAGATAAAATAGAGTAAGTGGGAACAAGAGTATATCATTCTCTAGTGTAGAAGAAAGAAAATAACCTTATAGATGATAATAGCACAGCAGCAGCATGAAAGAAAGAAATTCTCATGCCTTTCCCTGGTTCTACACTCATCTTGAGGCATTTCTTCCATAAAATGTCTATCGTGAATCATAGCTGAGAGATTCATGAGGACCACTTTCAGGCCCACCATGGAAGGATGCTGTGGTTGTGCACTGCCCAAAAGTGTGACATCTAGGGAGATCATTCCTGTCATGGATGTATCTTGACATGGACAGATATGAAGGCCGAGTCCCAAGTGTATTCAGGCATGTCTCCGGTCACTTCTTTCCTGTGCTTCTACTTGAGAAGTCCAGTTCCTTTCATCCAGTTAGATTCAAATCTATTATGGCTGTTTACCCTGGGGGTAGGTCACGAAGGTCCCCTGGAGAAGGGATAGGCTACCCACTGCAGTATTCTCAGGCTTCCCTTGTGGCTCAGCTGGTAAAGAATCTGCCTGCAATATGGGAGGCCTGGCTTCGATCCCTGGGTTTGGAAGATCTCCTGGAGTAGGAAATTCCAACCCGTCCTAGTATTCTTGCCTAGAAAATCCCATGGACAGAGGAGACTAGTGAGCTACAATACATGGGAACTGTAGAGCTGCATATGACTGAGTGCTAGCGCGCGCGCGCACACACACACACACACACACACACACATATACACACACATACACAACACACACACACATACACACACACACACACACACATATACACACACACATACACACACACATATACACACACATACACACACATACACACACACACATACACACACACATACACACACACATACACACACACATACACACACACACACACACACACACACACACAAGCTTTCTCCATCTCTTCAGTCTCTCTATTTGAGTCTTCCTGCTGCTGTTGGCTTTATAGGGTATGCTGGGGCCTGGGGGGCTGGGGATGGGGCGTGGGAGGTAAGCAGATAAGCGTATAGGTACGGGTAAGTGTCTGGCTAATATCATTGTCTGAGGGTGCTCCAGAAAACTCCCCCAGCGTAGAGCTATTTAAGTTACCTTTTTTCTTTCTTTCTTTCTTTCTTTTTTTTTTTAATCTTAAGAACCAAACAACTCCTTGTAATTCCCAGACAGGTACTAACAGCAACCATCATCCCATTTCACTTTCCCACAAAACAAAACTGAACAAAATAAAACCAAAACCACACATCTTTCCCTTTACTTTGTATACACTCCTTGTCAGAAGATGATGACAAGTCAGCAGAAACCCCAGCATCTAACCAGCACCGCCTTCCGTGCTGCGCACGTGTAAAACTCCTTTGATCTGCAGCTGCAGCTGCTATTTCTAGAGTTGGCTCTGACTGAGGAATTCCTAGCAAGCCCAGAACTTCACTCTTGAGAAGCTGTGCCGGGCTGCCCCAGCAGTCCCTCTGGTCTCCCAGCTGCCCACGACTCCCCGTGAAGCGGGACTGCCCTGGGCCTGCCCAGGATTCATCTGTCTCTCCTGCTTGCGGCAGCTTTGCTGCAATTCACTAAGAGTCAGGGAGCAGCCACAGCTCTTTTGCTTTCTTGCTTTTCTATCCCTCTGTGCTAAGCTGCTTTGGTCGTGTCTGACTTGCAATCCCTTGGACTGTAGCCCACCAGGCTCCTCTGTCCGTGGACTTCTCCAGGCAAGAATACTGGGTTGCCTGCCTCCTCCAGGGGATCTTCCCAACGAGGGTTTGAACCCATGTCTCCTGTGTCTCCTGCATTGCCAGTGGATTTTTTACCAGCTAAACCACAGGGGTAACACTCTAGGGATGGGTTAAACAGGTATAGGTAGAAATGTGAGTTTTGTAAGCACCTTTCTGGAACACATAAACAGTTTCTGTCTCCCAAGTTACCTCCCTTGATTCAGTAAAAATCTTAAGACAACAACAAAGGAAACAATAGTGTGTAATTGTATTCATTCCCCTGAGGCCCATAGTAAAAGATCAGAAATGATGACCTTCGTCACCTGAAACAGGAATAATTCCCAGGGCTCAGTTAATGACCTCATCCCCATCGGATCCCAAGCTGCGTAAACTGCACAGCCTGGGGAAATGGGAGAAAGGAGAAAAACATTATCCATGATCTGGATTTGAAGGACCTTAAACCACCTTACTTCTGATTTCAGGATGGTCACTGCTGTGCAAACCCTCCTGCATAAGCAAAACTGTTTGAAAAACTATCGCTTTAAAGTGTGATTGATTTAGTCATAAATAAATCCTAGAGGGAGTGTCTTGCTTTTTGCCAGGATGGTCAGCTCACACGAACAGCATGTTCTTTCACACGGAGATATTTGATAGGCCCTAGCACTGGCTAGAAAATGTAATTTGCTCAGTGAGGCATGTCCATTCCTTTCTTCTGATGACTCCCTTACTCCTTTTACCAATGCGCCAGCCCCTTCCACCTTGGGATCCATCAGGACTTATTCACAGAGGGCAATTAGTTATCAGACTGGTGATCATTTTTATTATAAAGAAAATACACAGGCCAAACAGCCATGTTGATTCAATTATAGAAATGATATCTTTTCCTCCAGGTAATTCCTCATTAAGTAATGATAAGGCTTCTGATCCCCTGGAGAGGAAATGGCAACTTACTCCAATATTCTTGCCTGGGAAATCTCATGGACAGAGGAGCCCATGGAGTTCAAGGGGTCGCAAAGAGTTGGACACGCCTTAGCAACTAAAAACAACAGCAAGGCTCACCGAGACTTCCTGGATACCAATAATTCCCTAGTCTTCTTCTGAGAGAAGGTTAATCTTTATCAGTAAACTTTCAACTGAGAGGACATTGGTGCTCATCAGAGTGTTATCACACTGGTGAGTCTGATTTTCATCAAGAGCTTTTTAAAATGAATAGCCTCTGGGTTTTCTATAAACACCCAAATGCACTAACGTGAAATATTGCTGAATGGGTCAGGGATCAAAGTGTGTTTCCATTTCTGCCAGCCTGCCACTGTTCTTTCAATTACTGCTCCTGCCTTCAGTCCCAGTTCTTAAGGTTTGTGTCCTATAGGCAGAGAGAATAGCTATTCTTATCTCCGCAGGAGTGGAGTGCAGTCTGGCTCCTTCAACTAGATAACAAGTGCAAATGATTATAATTTCTCGAGATTCAAATTTAAACTTTGCTATATAGCTAAGTGCACGATGAACACAGTTTTTTATTGCTCAACCAGAGAAAAGAGTACCTTGACAAAGCACTAGAAAAATATGAATACTAAATAGTGGTCTATAAGAAGCATGGGTTTTTGAAAAGAAGATAAAAAGGCACGAACAGTGACATAACTTGTCTCCAAATAATTCTCCAATTTTCAGTGCAGACCACTTCTGTTGCTATATTCTACTAGGGAATATTGTTACATGCATGTTTGGAAAGGGCTTGAGTCACAAATGGAGGGGGTTGTTTGTAAGGATAATAATACAATAATGTGTGCTCATTCATGTCCGACTCTTTGCAACCCCATGGACTGTAGCCCGCCGGGCTCCTCTATCCATGGGATTCTCTAGGAAAGAATACTGGTGCAGGTAGCCATTCCCTTCTCCAAGGGATCTTCCTGACCCAGGGACCGAATACTGGTCTCCTGAATTCCAAGCTCATTCTTTACCATCTGAGTTACCAGGGAAACTCAATTACATCTGTAATGACCCTATTTTGCAGTAAGGTCACATTTTGAAGTCTTGGGTGGGGAGTGGGGAGGGGTGGGGCATGGGGTGGGGACCAGAACTCCAATATATAAAATTTGGAGGGCTGGATTTCAGTGCATAACAGATTGGTAAAAAATCTCTAAATTTCTGCTCAAGTTCCAAATTGTACAACTTTTTCTTAATAATTCGGAAAAACAAACCATAATTGTTTTGGGAAGCCAAAAATGAGGAGTAGGTAAGCTAAATTCTATNGCATGGGGTGGGGACTAGAACTCCAATATATAAAATTTGGAGGGCTGGATTTCAGTGCATAACAGATTGGTAAAAAATCTCTAAATTTCTGCTCAAGTTCCAAATTGTACAACTTTTTCTTAATAATTCGGAAAAACAAACCATAATTGTTTTGGGAAGCCAAAAATGAGGAGTAGGTAAGCTAAATTCTATTAATTAGTTACTTGCAATAATAAAGTTACCAGGTCATGCCTCTTTTCTTTGCCACTCTCTTTAGAGTACAGCGACTCACCAGCAGGTTCACTCACAGGTCTGGGTCCCAGCTGTCCCTTTGGGTGGTGCAGCCACAGATGTTAAAATCCTGCCTTCCTCTGCTGCCCTGTGCCCTGGGTCAGAACCTGTCACTGCTGCTCTGAATGACTGGAGACTTTATTTTATTTAATTTATTTTTTACTAACTGAATCACATTCCTAGATGTGTTTACTGTGTGTGCATTTTTTCTCTTGAGCTCCAGAAATCAGAGCAGCTTGTAAAGCACACAGTGGTAGGTGCTCCAACTCTGTTTGGTGGTGACATGAAGCTTTACATTGTGCAACTAACAGCTTTATCTGGGGCCTGAGTACGGTAGAAGCTTCTGTAATTTCCATGTATTACACTGAGTGTGTGCAAAGTACTATGTATCCAAAAGATTCATATAAACGCCACATGTACTTTTTTAAAATTTTTTGTATATTTATTATTTATTTTTGTCTGTGCTGGCTCTTTGTTGCTGCACACAGGCTTTCTCTAGTTGCGGTGAGCAGGGGCTACTCTCTAGTTCTGTTGCCCAGGCTTCTCACTGCGTTAGCTTCTCTTGATGCAGAGTATGGGTTCTAAGGACTCACTGGCTTCAGTAGCTGTGATGCATGTGCTTACTTGCCCTGTGGTGTATGAGATCTTAGTTCCCAGACCAGGAATCAAATCCCTGTCCACTGCATTGGCAGGCAGATTCTCAACCACTGGACTACCAGAGAAGTCCTCTAGGTGATCTAACAGTTGATGCGGCAGATGGGGAGGGGTTGAGATGCTTTCCTAGCTGGGTAGAGGCACTGGTGAAGAATTAGAAATGATCTTTGGTTCATCTCTTTTCAAAATATATCTGCTGCAGAAGTGCTGAAGCATGTTATTTTAAGAGAGACTTTAGGTGTTATTAAAAGAATATATCTTTAAATGGAATTTGGTAGTATACCCAAGTCAGTCAAAGAGAAGATTAAGGTTTCTTTACACAGTCTGAACTCAAGGCTCAAAACCTTCAATGTATCTTCATTCTGTACAGAGTCTATCACAAAGACAATTCAAGTAGGGAAAAGATGTACACAACCTGGAAGGATTTTGAATGTTCACATTTCCTTAACATTGGGAAATAGTTTTTATTCAATCTGATAGAAAAGTTGCAGTGACCCAGAAAGAACTGGATATTCACTTGATTTTTGAATGAGAAATGAAGTACCAGGACATTTCATTGTAGCCGCGGGCTCTAGATTCATTCTGAACATGAACTCTTTGATTGATTTCTTTATGAGCACACAGCCCCGGTGCCCTTCTCTGTACACATCTCATGAATGGGCACTGTTCCCACCCAGAGAAGATTCCTCTAAGTGTCTTCAGTGATTCCTGCTCTGAAGATGGCGATTACTGAGCCACGTCTTGAAAGTATGTGATAAAGAAACAAAACAGTATAAGCCTTCTCCACGTGTGTACACCTTTTGTCTACTGAGGAAAAGAACCGTGCCTTGGGACTGATTTTTTGGATTATCAAATTTAAGAAGTTCTCATGGGTTTCCCTGGTGGTTCAATGGTTAAGAATCTGCCTGTCAGTGAAGGGGCATGGATTCAGTTCCTGGTCCAGGAGGATCCCCCATGCCTCAGGGCAGATAAGCCTGTGAGCTACAACTTCTGAGCCCCAAGTACTGAAACTGGTGGGCCTTAGAGCCTGTGTTCAGAAACAAGAGAAGATACCAATGAGAAGCCTACACACCACAAGAGAAAAAGCTCACAGGCAGCAGTGAAGACCCAGCACAGCCAAAATAAATAAATAAGTAAATAAAAAAAATTTTTTTTAAAGAAGCAAATTGAATTCCCGATAAATTAGAGAGTAACTTTCAAATCTACAAATATTGCAGTTTTGGAGTAGAGCCCAAGAGATTTTTAACAAGTAAATCCTGTAGCTAAGTATAGGGTGAGAGATGATTGTATTATGTTGTCCCCACAGATAAGATTTATAACAATTAATATGTTATAACATGTGAATACTTTATGTAGGATCTTCTTTAAAACAGTATATGGCTTGGATTCACATTTAGTATGTTTAATATTTAAGCCTATGAATGCTGAATATGAGTGGGTTAGAAGTGTAAAGAAAATAAGTGATGTATCAATATATATTCCAGTCATTTATGACATCATCTCTGAATGTAGGTAAATCTATTTTTTTTTTAATTTAGTCCACTGGAAGCTTAGGAAACATGATCTTCCAAGCATTCTTCAAAACATAAAATAATTACTGTTAAAAAAATACCTTACCTGTCACTTTTGTTTATAAAGCATTTACAGTTTCATAATTTAATAAATATTTGATAGAAGCATTGAATTTTATGCTTAAAAGTCATTCAGTTCAGTTCAGTTCAGTCACTCAGTCATGTCCAACTCTTTGCAACCCCATGGACTGCAGCATGCCAGGCTTCCCTATCCATCACCAACTTCCGGAGCTTACTCAAACTCACATCCATTGAGTCAATGATGCCATCCAACCATTTCATCCTCAGTCATCCCCTTCTCCTCCTGCCTTCAATCTTTCCCAGCATAAGGGTCTTTTCCAATGAGTCAGTTCTTTGCATCAGGTAACCAAAGTATGGAGTTTCAGCTTCAACATCAGTCCTTCCAATAAATATTCAGGACTGATTTCCTTTAGGATTGACTGGTTGGATCGCCTTGCAGTCCAAGAGACTCTTAAGAGTCTTCTCCAAGATCACAGTTCAAAAGCATCAGTTCTTCAGCATTCAACTTTCTTTATAGTCTAGCTCTCACATCCGTACATGACCACTAGAAAGCCATAGCTTTGATTATATGGATCTTTGTTGGCAAAATAATATCTCTGCTTATTAATATGCTATCTAGGATGGTCATAACTTTTCTTCCAAGGAGCAAGCATCTTTTAATTTCATGACTGCAGTTGCCATCTGCAGTGATTTTGGAGTCCAAGAAAATAAAGTCTCTCACTGTTTCCGTTGTTTCCTCATCTATTTGTCATGAAGTGATGGGACCGGATGCCATTATCTTGGTTTTCTGAATGTTGAGTTTTAAGCCAACTTTTTCACTCTCCTCTTTCACTTTCATCAAGAGGCTCTTTAGTTCTTCTTCACTTTCTGCCATAGGGTGGTATCATCTGCATATCCGACATTAATGGTCACCTAATCCTCTTCTATTATAGAAATACCTCATTTTATCATGCTCAGGTTTGTTGCACTTCAAAGATGCTATGTTTTTTATGAATTGAAGGCTCATGGCAACCCAGTATCAAACAAGTCTATTGGTATCATTTTTCCAATAGCATCTATTCACTTCTTGTCTCTGTGTTACAATTTTCACTTCTTCACTAGTATTATACTTGTTATGGTGATATGTGATCAGTGATCTTTGATGTTACCATTGCAATCATTTTTGGGCACCACTAGCCTTGCCCATATAAGACATTGAACATAACTGATAAATACTGTATGTGTTCTAACTTCTACCAACTAGCCATTCCCCCATCTCTCTCCCTCTCCTAAGCCCTCTCTGTTTCCTGAGAAACAATATTGAAATTAGGGCAATTGACAACCCTGAAATGGCCTCCAAATGTTCAAGTAAAAGGAAGAGTCACTCATCTCTCACTTTAAATCAAATGCTAGAAAGGATTAAGTTGAATGGGGAAGGCATGTCTCAAAAAGCAAAAGAGTCTAAAAGCTAGGTCTCTTGCACCAGTTATCCAAGTTGTGAATGCAAAGGGAAAGCTCTTGAAATAAATTCAAAGAGCCTCTCCAGTGAACACAAATAATAAGAAAGCAAAACAGCCTTATTGCTGATATGGAGAATTTTGAGTGACCTGGATAGAAGATCAAACCAGCCCCATATTCCCTTCAGCCAAAGCCTAATCCAGAGTGAGGTCCTAAATCTCCTCAGTCCTATGAAGTCTGAGAGAGGTGAGAAAGCTGCAGGAAAGCTTGAAGCTAGCAGAGGTTGAAAGGAGAGGTTATGGGGAGGAAGATAGCCCTCTCCATAACATCAAAGTGCAAGATGAAAAAGCAAGTGCTGATGCAGAAGTTGCAGCAAGTTCTAGCTCTACAGAAGATCTAGCTAAGATAATGAATGAAGGTGGCTACACTAAACAGATTTCCACTGTAGGCAAACCGACCTTCTATTGGAAGATGATACCAACTAGGACTTTCATAGCTAGAGAGGAGAAGTCAATGACTTGTTTCAAAGCTTCAAAGGATAGGCTGACTCTCTTGTTGCGGGCTAATTCTGCTGGTGACTTGAAGTTGGAGCCAATGGTCATTTACCATTCCAAAAATCCTACAGGACTTAAGAATGATCTACGCTGCCTGTGCTCTATGGAACAACAAAGCTTGGATGGCACTACGTCTGTTAACAACATGCTTTACTGAATATTTTAAGCCAACTGTTGTGACCAACTGCTCAGGGAAATGATTCAACGTACCTTGCTTGTTGAAAATGCACCTGATTACCCAAAAACTCTAATGGAGACAAAATAAGATTCATACTGCTACCATACTACATTGGAGCTTCAGCATCAGTCCTTCCAATGAATATTCAGAGTTAATTTCCTTTAAGATTGATTGATCCCCTTGCAGACCAAGGGGCTCTCAAGATTCTTCTCCAGGATCACATTCAAAAGCAGCAATTATTCTGCACTCAACCTTCTTTATGGTCCAACTCTCACATCTATACATGACTACTGGAAAAACCATAACTTTGACTCTATGGACCTTAGTTGGAAAGTGATGTCTCTGTTTCAATACTCTGTCTAGGTTTGTCATAGCTTTCCTTCCAAGGAACATCTTTTAGTTTCATGGCTGCAGTCACTGTCTGCATGATTTTGGAGCCCATGGATCAAGGAGACATTTTAACTCTCAAATGTTATTATTTAAGAAATACATTTCAAGAGGCTATAGCTGACAAAGATAGTGATCCTAACCATATAAATTCATAGGCTAAATACGTTTCACTATTCTTGTGACCCTTGAAAACTATTACACCTCTAGCCAAAATGGTCTTTTACAATATTCTTGACATAAGTATGCACCTTGAAATCTGTGATCCTAGTAGGGAATGTTAGAATGCCTAAAAAAGGATTGTGATCTGGGGAGAGGACTAAAAATGCAATACAATCTGTGATTTTGCATGAATCAGCAAATGATTTTTAATGTGATGTATGCGTGTTAGTTGCTCAATCATGTCCAAATCTTTGAGACCCCATGGACTGTAGCCAGCCAGGCTCCTCTGTCCATGGAATTCTCCAGGCAAGAATACTGGAGTGGGCTGCCATTCCCTTCTCCAGGGGATCTTCTGGACCCAGGGATCAAACCTGAATCTCCTGCATGGCAGGCATATTCTTTACCGTCTTAGCCACCAGGGAAGCCCTTTTAATGTGATAAGAACCTCTTTAGAGGCTTTTAAATTCACACACCATTATAATGAAAACTTATCTATGTTAACTGGCTAATGATTGACTGATATATCAAAATCAGACATCCAATAACGTGCATGTGTATCTTCCTTTGAAAAATCAGCAATTCAGTCTTCCTAAAGGGATACAGTCAGGGTCAGTCACTATAACATTACCCCAAAATTGAGAATGTTTCCAAATGATCATTTTATTTATTATTTTTCTCTACCAAGAAGATGCTCTAGAAATCTTGGTATTTTTCACAGGCGTTGTAAATGCCACAACCTCTCTTTGGGATGGTCATAATTTTATTTTGCGATGCTCTTAACATAATCTTGGCAGGAGACAAGTTCCCAGGTGCACCTGCAGAGAGCAGATGGCTCGAGCGGCTCTGGATGAGGGGAGGTCTCAGTTCCCTGCTTGCAGCACCCTTTCCAGGGAGCAAAGACCAGGTGCTTCACAAGCTCCATTTATATTCCACACACACTGCGTTTCTCTTTTGCATCCAAACTTGCAGAAAACTATTTCTCCATCATTTTGTATTGATAACATCTGTTTTTATTTTTGTTTTGTTTTGTTTTTTTCCTTCTTCTTTTTTAGAGAAAGCTCGTGGGTAGGGATGACTGAAAGGGGACAGGGCAAGCTGGAGTGGGAATGGAGAAATTTCCACCAGTTCATCACAGAACTGAGAGGGATATGGGAGAAATTTTAAAGGGAAAAATATTAAAGAAAAAAAATTATCTCTTGTTTTTCTCAGTATTTATTCTACAAGCTGAGTTTATTCAAATTAATAGTATTACCAACTGAAGAAGGCTATGGCTATGGTCATCCCACAGAGGAGATAATATATTGTAGGCAAGCTTTTGAAAACAAGTAATCTCATTTTATTTTCTTGGACTCCAAAATCACTGCAGATAGCGACTGCAGTTATGAAATGAAAAGATACTTGCTCCTTGGAAGAAAAGTTATGACAAACCTAGACAGCATATTAAAAGCAGACATATAACTTTGCCAACAAAGGTGCATATAGCCAAAGCTATGATTTTTCCAGTAGTCATTTGTGGGTGTGAGTGTTGAACCATAAAGAAGGCTGAGCACCAAAAGATTGATGCTTTTGAACTGTGGTGTGGGAGAAGACTCTTGAGAGTCCTTTGGACGGCAAGATCAAATCAGTCAATCCTAAAGGAAATCAATCCTGAATATTCATTGGAAGCATTGATGCTAAACCTGAAACTTCAATATTCTGGCCACCTGATGCCAAGAGCCAACTCACTGAAAAGACCCTGATGCTGGGAAGGATTGAGGGCAGGAGAAGAAGGGGGCAACAGAGGATGAGATGATTGGATGGTATCATCAGCTCAATGACCATGACTTTGATCAAATTGCAGGCGACAGTGATGGACAAGGAAGCCTGGCGTGCTGTAGTCCATGGGGTCACAGAGAATCCGACACGACTTAGCAACTGAACACTTTTTCAAAGGTATCAAAATTAAAATGCTGTATCATTATCTCTTCTATTAAATTATTGAAACTTAAAAATAATCATACCCAACTCTGTTATATACTCATGTCCTATAAGCAGCAGTTTTAAGTTAGAAAGTAGAAACTCTGTCTCAACATTTTTGATAATGCTTCTATCATTTTGCCAAGATTTCCAAATTGTTGGAATGTATCATTTTTTTAAAGTTACAAAAGACAGGGTGATACCAACATACATCATGATATTCAGGGCAGTTATTATTAATAATAAATTGGAAAATAGAAACTTAAAAGTTCAATAAGATAATAGTCAAGTCCATAGTTGCAGATCACCAACTTCATAATATAGCAATATGGAAATGCATTTATTATACAGTGTTACTTAATACAAATTATCTCTTGACTGTGATTACATCAGTGCTATGAAATAGACATAAGTAAATGAAAATAATTTGGGTATTAGGAAAATATGATTATAGATATTTGTTCTTTTTTGTTTCCTTTTTTTATAATGTGACTTAAAGTTTTGTTGTTGTTCAGTTGCTAAGTCGTTCCGACTGTTTGCAAACTCATGGACTGCAGTACACAGTTTTAAAGTTTATGATGCTAATATACTTGTCTCTCAAAGCTGTAGTCTAACCTTTAACAATTCATTCAGTCAAAATCTTCCTGATTGTCACCAAAATTCAAGTGTAACCAAAACAGCACATATAATAAGGAATGCTGTTTTTTAAGGAAAGCTGCTTTTCCTAGTACCCATGATTTCAGTAATAATTTCATGTTAGAATGTTATCTGTGGTAGTTAAACTGAAATAAAATAACTCAAGCAATATGCATGATTTAAAACTCAATTTGGCTTAGCTTCTTAGGCAGCTTCACTTGGCCTTTCTTATTGACTCTGGCAACTTCCCAGATTCTGAAGTATCGTTAAGAAAAAGAAAAAAAAAAAAAAAACTATGCACGTCAGGTATAACTTTGTCAAAATTAAGCTGAAAGCCCATCTGGCTCCATTTCTTATTGAATTTGTCACATTTTATAAGCAGTTGAGTTTCTTTCCTAATAATCCATCTTTCCAAAGGATGACAAGAATTACTTCATTGTGTAAGTAAAGTGCTACAGTTGGTCACATCAGCATGACATTTTCTCTCTCAGAATTTCACTGTTTATATAAATTTTGAAATTTTTATTTTGAAGATGTCATTTTGAAACCACCAGTAGGCCTCAAAGGAGTCATTTTATCTCTACCACCACCCAACTCCAGCCACCATCACATCTTACCCTGAATTTCAAAGAGCCTCTTAATGGATCATCTCACATCTCGCCTTCTTACTTCAGTAAGTCCTCACTTTGGAGTCAGAGTGATATTTTCGAAACACAATTTCAATCATTTTACAAAATCACCAACCTCACCCTCTATCCTCTTATTTTTCCGTGTGTGTGTGTGTGTGTGTGTGTGTGCGCTAAGTCGCTTCAATCCTGTCTGAATCTTTGCAGCCCCATGGACTGTAGCCCGCCAAGCTCCTTGGTCCATAGGATTCTCCAGGCAAGAATCCTGGAGTGGGCTGCCATGCCCTCCTCCAGGGGATCTTCCCAACCCAGGGACTGAACCCAGGTCTCCCACATTGCAAGCGGATAATTTATCATCTGAGCCACAGGGATCTAACCCACATCCCCTGCGGTGCAAGGTGGATTCTTAACCACTGGACCATCTAGGAAGTCTCAAAGATGATTTTACTTGCTTTTCTTTTCATTTTTTTTTCCTTTCTTGCTCTGATAGGTTTTATGTCAACCCCTATTGGTATTTAACTAATCACATTTTTCTAAATTCTAGTTTAATGTTTAATTATTCAACCTGTATACAGTACTGGGCTTCCCTGGTAGCTCAGTTGGTAAAGAATCCACCTGCAATTCAGGAGACACTCGTTCGATTCCAGGGTTGGGAAGATCCACTGGAGAAGGGAAAGGCTACCCACTCCAGTATTCTGCCCTGGAGAATTCCATGCACTGCATGGTCCATGGGGTCCCAAAGAGTTGTCACAACTAAGCCACTTTCACTATACAGTACTATCAATCTGTCTGATCTTTTCTTGTCTGATCTAATCCTTTTCATATCTAATCTTGTTTGTTGTTGTTTAGTCGCTAAGTTGTGTCTGACTTTCGGCCACTCCCCCAGCCTCCTCTGTCCATGGGATTCTCCAGGCAAGAATACTGGAGTGGGTTACTATTTCTTTCTCCAGGGGATGTTCTCAACCCAGGGATAGAACCTACCTTCCCTTCTCCTTCTTGGCAGGCAGTTCTTTACTGCTGAGATACCCCAATTGCCTCCTATTAATATAGCCTCCCATTCCTTTCCTGATCTTGCCCCAGCCTAACCCTCTAGCTCTGTCTCATACCAACCTTTCACTATTCTTGCTGCTTCATTCCCATTGGCCTTCTCTCGTTTTCCTCAGCCATTATTAGGTTCCGCTCCCCATCCCACCAACCCATTCAAAACCACAGCTTTAGCTTCTACTGTTCTTTCTTTGCCTGAATATTGCTTGATCCCTCACTGAGTAAACTCTACTGGCCATTCAGATGTCAGTTAAAGGAAGGCTTGCCTGACTCTCTGGCACAGTTCAGATCAACCACTGTACTTACTCTTTGTACCCTTAACTTCTTCCTGATGCTTATCACCAGTTTATATCCTTGTGTACTTGTTTGATTAATGTCTTATTCTTCACTATCTTCTGTTGGTTTATTTGTTTCTTCCAACTAGACATGGAACAACAGACTGGTTCCAAATAGGAAAAGGAGTATGTCAAGATTGTATATTGTCACCCTGCTTATTTAACTTCTATGCAGAGTACATCATGAGAAACGCTGGACTGGAAGAAACACAAGCTGGAATCAAGATTGCCAGGAGAAATATCAATAACCTCAGATATACAGATGACACCACCCTTATGGCAGAAAGTGAAGAGGAGCTAAAAAGCCTCTTGTTGAAAGTGAAAGAGAAGAGTGAAAAAGTTGGCTTAAAGCTCAACATTCAGAAAACGAAGATCATGGCATCTGGCCCCTCACTTCATGGGAAATAGATGGGGAAACAGTAGAAACAGTGTCAGACTTTGTTTTTGGGGGCTCCAAAATCACTGCAGATGGTGACTGCAGCCATGAAATTAAAAGACACTTACTTCTTGGAAGGAAAGTTATGACCAACCTAGATAACTTATTCAAAAGCAGAGACATTACTTTGCCGACTAAGGTCTGTCTAGTCAATAGAAAATGAAGATCATGGCATCTGGTCCCATCACTTCATGGGAAATAGATGGGGAAACAGTAGAAACAGTGTCAGACTTTATTTTTTTGGGCTCCAAAATCACTGCAGATGGTGACTGCAGCCATGAAATTAAAAGGCGCTTACTCCTTGGAAGAAAAGTTATGACCAACCTAGATAGTATATTCAAAAGCAGAGACATCACTTTGCCGACTAAGGTCCGTCTAGTCCAGGCTATGGTTTTTCCTGTGGTCATGTATGGATGTGAGAGTTGGACTGTGAAGAAGGCTGAGCGCCAAAGAATTGATGCTTTTGAACTGTGGTGCTCGAGAAGACTCTTGAGAGTCCCTTGGACTGCAAGGAGATCCAACGAGTCCATTCTGAGGGAGATCAACCCTGGGATTTCTTTGGAAGGAATGATGCTAAAACTGAAGCTCCAGTACTTTGGGCACCTTATGTGAAGAGTTGACTCATTGGAAAAGCCCCTATTGCTGGGAAGGATTGGGGGCAGGAGGAGAAGGGGACAACCGAGGATGAGATGGCTGGATGGCATCACGGACTAATGGACGTGAGTCTGAGTGAACTCCGGGAGTTGGTGATGGACAGGGAGGCCTGGCGTGCTGCGATTCATGGGGTCGCAAAGAGTCGGACACGACTGAGCGACTGAACTGAACTGAACTGAAACATTTGAGATTCCTGGAATGGAGTTCTAAGGCTTCTTCCTACTTTGTAAATCATTATGACCTATTGTTTAAATTTTCTGGTCATATTTTCTTATCCTAATACAGTCAATTTTACCTCTCTGAGTGGTTATACCTTAAGTTATACCTTAGCAGTTCCCTATTGGCTTAAATGGTAAAGAATCCGCCTGCAATGCAGGAGACCCAGGTTCAATCCCTGAGTTGGGAAGACCTCCTGGAGAGGGGAATATTCTTGCCTGGAGAATTTCATGGACAGAGGAGCCTGGTGGGCTACTACAGTCCATGGGTTCACAAAGATTCAGACACAACTGAGCAACTAACATTATACTTCAAGTTAGACATGTGAACAAAATTTACCCCCCTTGATACAAGCATATCTGTATGAAGATATAGCATAAAGTGTTGTGTGTACAAATGAATGATATTAATGTTCATGAGTAACTCATGAAACTGAAGATGTATACATTGGAACATAGATTATAAAGTACATTGGAGGTTTGGCTGAGAAGACTATCATGTAACTAACTTCATACATGCAGGAGCTCTTCACTGAGTTAATGTGCAATTTTTTCTTCAGCTTTATATAAAGCCTCCCCACTTGCAATTTCCACTGTACCTACATGCATAGATTTATTCAGCTGGTTTGATTAATATCCATACTTATGTAATGTAAATCAAAACAATCTTTGCATAGTCAAGAAACTTAAGGAAATAAGCTTTAGGAAAAAATATTCATTAAGGTTATTAAAGTAACTAAAAATGGGATGAAATCTAAATGGCCAGTGGTTATTTTAAAAAGCTATTGAACATGGTATATTTCTCCATCTATTAGTGTCCTCTTTGATTTCTTTCACCAGTGTTTTACAGTTTTCTATATATAGGTAAGAATTGATGCTTTTGAACTGTGGTGTTGGAGAAGACTCTTGAGAGTCCCTTGGACTGCAAGGAGATCCAACCAGTCCATTCTGAAGGAGATCAACCCTGGGATTTCTTTGGAAGGAATGATGCTAAAACTGAAGCTCCAGTACTTTGGCCACCTTATGCGAAGAGTTGACTCATTGGAAAAGACTCTGATGCTGGGAGGGATTGGGGGGCAGGAGGAGAAGGGGACAACCGAGGATGAGATGGCTGGATGGCATCACGGACTCAATGGATGTGATTCTGAGTGAACTCCGGGAGCTGGTGGTGGACAGGGAGGCCTGGCGTGCTGTGATTCATGGGGTCGCAAAGAGTCAGACACGACTGAGCGACTGAACTGAACTGAACTCCAACATTTTATTAAGAAATCTTTCAACCATGCAAAAACGTTGAAAGAATTTCATAGTGAACACAAAACCTATATCTACAATTTGTAATCTTTTAATTGTAGTTACTTTACAATATTGTCTCAGTTTCTGTAGTACAGAAAAGTGAACCAATCACACATATACATATATCCCTTTTTTCCTTGGATTTCCTTCCCTTTTACATCACCATGGAGCATTGAGTAGAGTTCCCTTGCTCTATAGTTAGTTCTCATTAGTTACCTATTTTATATGTAGTAGTGTATCTATCTTTTAAGCCCCAGTAAAGCAGAGACCACATTAGATTTTCTTATTATTATATTGTCAGCATTCAGCAGAGTTCTGCTCATTAAGTGAGAACTTGATGAATGAATGAATGAAAGCCAAGAATAGATTATGTTTTCTGTTTCTTTATGTTTCTGAGTTTTTTCCCCTAAAAGCCAAAATGGTATTCTTGTTATTATCCTAATGCAGATTTTAGGGATTGCCCCAATGTTACTTTAAGCGATAGATATTGATATTACTTGCTAACACAAAATTCTTAATGTATGTATGGTAGGCCCTCAGAAAAGCTTTGATGAGCAACAGAAATATCTGTATACATCTGGCCAAAAAGTCAAATAATGTCGATGTCTCCAGTTATTATATTTCAGCTATGTGATGGGTAGAAGTCTAAAAACCAGAAATAGCCCTTTTGCTTCTTATTTTTCAAGTATCCTGTGGACAGAGTGTTGGTCTCAGACAGTGCATGGCCTGGACACATGGGTGAATAATACGATCCCAGTTCTCAAGGAACCCTGGTCTCACATGGTTCTTGCTCTGGATAGATCTTCTAATATTTGCAGTCTTACAATTCAAAAATTTAAATCTGAAGTTCTTTCTCTGGTGTATATATATATATATATATTCTAACTTAAATGCATTCCAGTTTTACAAATAGACTGATGACCTCTGTTTCCACAACGAGAAGAATTTTAAAAAATATATCTGTAACTACTCAATAAATTTTGGTTGAATGGACAAAATTGCCTATCTATCCATCTATCTATCAATTTTATAGCAATTTTAACACATAATTTTACTAACAGTTTTTTTCACCCTCCTAGGCTTTATCTGAAGTTTTTTTAAGATGCTAGTAGCATGCAATTGTAGTGGAAAACAAGCACTTTTAACTGTGCTTGGGTACACTTATGGATATGAGAAACATATAGGCCAGATCAGAACATTTTAGTTGCAAATCCCTATTCCCAACTCACTATATAACCTTCAGAAATCTCAAAATACCTTGAAATAACAAGAATGAGATGGAAACTTCTGATTAGAAGCAAATAACAGCAGGAGTCCAAGTCAGCAAATCAGACATGAACTAGATCAAGGATGTAAAAGTCTACAGATTTCCCAGGCAGTCCAGTGGTTAGGACTCTGAGCTTCCAATGCAGGGGGCAGAGGTTCAATCCCTGGTCAGGGAACTAAAATCCAGCATGACACATGGCATGGCCCAAAAATAAATAAATAAATAATAAAAACTAAAGAAAATAATTTTAAAAGCCCAATAATGAGCAACTCTGCTGAGAGAGATGTATCTTCAGCAGTAAAATAGGGGTAATAATAATTGTACTTTCTTCAAGTGTTTACAAGAAGGCCGGGTTTGCTCCCTGTGTGCACCAGGACCCAGAGGCTCCACAGAAACTGAACCAGAACTGTGTTTGAGTGTCTCCTGTGGAGTATGGGTCAGCTACAGGGGCAGGGAATTTGGGCGCAACAGACCTGGGTATGGCATAAACCCTCATGGAGGAGGTCACCATTAACTCCACCATAGAGCCATCAGAAGGTACACAGGACTAGGGAAACAGACTCTTGGAGGGTACAAAAAAACTTTGTGTACACAAGGTCCCAGGAGAAAGGAGCAGTGACCCCACAAGAGACTGACTGAAACTTGCCTGTGAGTGTCCAGGAGTCTCCAGCAGAGGCCTGGGTCGGCAGTGGCCTGGTGCAGGATCTGGGGCACTGAGTATGGCAGTGCGTGCACAGGGCCTTTTGAAGGAGGTCACCATTATCTTCATTACCTCCACCATAGTTTGGTCTTAGGTCAAACAACAGGAAAGGAACACAGCCCTGCTCATCAACAGAAAACTGGATTAAAGATTTACTGAGCATGCTCCCCCCCATCAGAACAAGACCCAGTTTCCCCCTCAGTCAGTCTCTCCCATCAGGAAGATTCCATAAGCCTCTTATTCGTATCCATCAGAGGGCAGACAGAATGAAAACCACAATCATAGAAAACTGATCAAACCAATCACATGGACCACTGCTGTTGATGCTGCTAAGTCGATTCAGTCGTATCCAAATCTGTGCGACCCCATAGGCAGCAGCTCACCAGGCTCCACTGTCCCTGGAATTCTCCAGGCAAGAACACTGGAGTGGGCTTCCATTTCCTTCTCCAATACATGAAAGTGAAAAGTGAAAGGGAAGTCGCTCAGTCGTGTCTGACTCCGCGACCCCATGGACTGCAGCCTACCAGGCTCCTCAGTCCGTGGGATTTTCCAGGCAAGAGTACTGGAGTGGGGTGCCATTGCCTTCTCCAACATGGACCACAGCCTTGTCGAATTCAATGAAACCATGAACTATGCCAGGTAGGACCATCCAAGACAAATGGGTCATGGTGGGAGTTCTGACAAAACATGGTCCACTGGAGAAGGGAATGGCAAACCACTTTAGTATTCTTGCCTTGAGAACCCCAGGAACATTATAAAAAGGCAAAAAGATAGGACACTAAAAGATGAACTTCCCAGGTTGTTAGGTACCCAATATGCTACTGGAGATCAGTGGAGAAATAACCTCAGAAAGAATGAAGAGACAGAGCCAAAGCAAAAGCAACACCCAGCTGTGGATGTGACTGGTGATGGAAGTAAAGTCTAATGTCATAAAAAAACAATATTGCATGGGAACCTGGAATGTTAGGTCCATAACTCAAGGTAAATTGGAAGCAGTCAAACAGGAGATGACAAGAGTGAACATCAACATTTTAGGAATCAGTGAATTGAAATGGACTGGAATGGGTGAATTTAACTCAGATGACCATTGTATCTACCACTGTGGGCAAGAATCCCTTAGGAGAAATGAGGTAGCCCTCATAGTCAACAAAAGAGTCCAAAATGCAATACTTGTGTGCAGTCTCAAAAATGACAGAATGATCTCTGTTAATTTCTAAGGCAAATCATTCAGTATCACAGTAATCTAAGTCTATGCCCTGATTAATAATGCTGAAGAAGCTGAAGTTGAATGGTTCTATGAAGACCTACAAGACCTTTTAGAACTAAACCCAAAAAAGATGTTTTTTTTCATTATAGGGGATTGGAATGCAAAAGTAAGAAGTCAATAGATACCTGGAGTAACAGGCAAATTTGGCCTTGGAGTACAGAATGAAGCAGGGCAAAGGCTAACAGAGCTCTGCCAAGAGAATGCACTGGTCATAGCAAACACTCTCTTCCAACAACACAAGAGAAGACTCTACACATGGACATATTGAAATCAGATTGATTATATTCTTTGCAGCCAAAGATGGAGAAGCTCTATACAGTAAGCAAAAACAAGACCGGGAGATGACTGTGGCTCAGATTATGAACTCCTTATTGCCAAATTCAGACTTAAATTGAAGAAAGTAGGGAAAAATACTAGACCATTCACAATGACTCAAGTCAAATCCCTTATGATTATACACTGGAAGTGACAATATATTGAAAGGATTAGATCTGATAGACAGAGTGCCTGAAGAACTATGGACAGAGGTTCATGACCTTGTACAAGAGGCAATGATCAAGACCATCTGCAAGAAAAAGAAATGCAAAAAGGCAAAATGGTTGTCTGGGGAGGGTTTACAAATAGCTGAGAAATAAGAAGAGAAGCAAAAGGCAAAGGAGAAAAGGAAAGATATATCCATTTGAATGCAGAGTTCCAAAGAATAGCAAGGAAAGATAAGAAACCCTTCCTCAGTGATCAATGCAAAGAAATAGAAGAAAACAAGAGAATGGAAAAGACTAGAGATCTCTTCAAGAAGATTAGAGATACCAAGGGAACATTTCATGCAAAGATGGGCACAATAAAGGACAGAAATAGTATGGAGCTAACAGAAGCAGAAGATATTAGGAAGAGGGGGCAAGAATACACAGAAAAACTATACAAAAAAGATCTCAGATAACCAAAATGGTTTGATCACTTACCTAGAGCCAGAGATCCTGGAATGTGAAGTCAAGTGGGCCTTAGGAAGCATCACTATGAACAAAGCTAGTGGAGGTGATGGAATTCCAACGGAGCTATTTCAAATCCTGAAAGATGATGCTATGAAAGTGCTGCACTCAATATGCCAGCAAAAATCTGGAAAACTCAGCAGTGGCCACAGGACTGGAAAAGGTCAGTTTTCTTTCCAATCCCAAAGAAAGGCAATGCCAAAGAATGTTCAAACTACCACATGATTGCACTCATCTCACATGCTAGTAGAGTAATGCTCAAAATCCTCCAAGCCAGGCTTCAACAGTACGTGAACTTCCTGATGTTCAAGCTGGATTTTAAAAAGGCAGAAGACCAGAGACCAAACTGCCAACATCCGTTGGTTCATCAGAAAAATAAGAAAGTTCCAGAAAAACATCTACTTCTGCTTTATTGACTACATCTAATCCTTTGACTGTGTGGATCACAAAAAACTGTGGAAAAGCTTCAAGAGATGGCAATACCAGATCACCTGACTTGCCTCCTGAGAAATCTGTATATAGGTCAAGAAGCAACAGTTAGAACTGGACATGGAACAACAGACTGGTTTCAAAATGGGTAGGAGTATGTCAAGGCTGTATATTGTCACCCTGCTTATTTAACTTTTATGCAGAGTACATAATGAGAAATTCCAGGCTCGATGAAGCACAAGCTGGAGTCAAGATTGCTGGGAGAAATACCAATAACCTCAGATATGCAGATGACACCACCCTTATGGCAGAAAGTGAAGAGGAACTAAAGAGCCTCTTGATGAAAGTGAACTTAACCTTCAGAAAACTAAGATCATGGCATTTGTTCCCATCACTTCAAGGAAAATAGATGGGGAAACAATGGAAAGAGTGAGAGACTTTATTTTCTTGGGCTCCAAAATCACTGCATGGTGACTGCAGCCATGAAATTAAAAGACTCTTGCTCCTCGGAAGAATAGCTATGACCAACCTAGACAGCACATTCAAAAGCAGAGACATTACTTTGCCAACAAAGGTCCATCTAGTCAAAGCTATGGTTTTTCCAGTAGTCATGTATGGATGTGAGAGTTGGCCTATAAAGAAAGCTGAACATCAAAGAATTGATGTTTTTGAACTGTAGTGTTGGAGAAGATTCCTGAGAGTCCCTTGGACTGCAAAGAGATCCAACCAGTCAATCCTAAAGGAAATCAGTCCTGAATATTCATTGGAAGGACTGATGTTGTGCTGAAGCTCCAATACTTTGGTCACCTGATGTGAAGAATTGACTCATTGGAAAAGACCCTGATGCTGGGAAAGATTGAAGGCAGGAGGAGAAGGGGATGACAGAGGATGAGATGGTTGGATGGCATTACTGACTCAATGGACATGAGTTTGAGTAAGCCCTGGGAGTTGGTGATGGCCAGGAAAGCCTGGCATTCTGCAATCCTTGGGGTCACAAATAGTTGGACATGACTGAGTGACCGAACTGAACTGAACAGGAGTTTTCATTAATATTTGAATGTGCTTTAATCCAATTTTACAAAGGTGTTATGGAAGAAAAATATGTTTGAGGTGTGGGGTGTGTGTGTGTGGTATGTGGGAGAGTGTTGGTTCTTCTCAACAAGCATCCAGTCACAGCTTTTCAAGAAAGTGGGAATTCAAAGAGGTTTTATTTCCAAAGCTTGTTTTGAAAGTGAGAAGATTTTTGCATGATTATGTTTTTTACATAACATTCCTTAAGCTATTTATCAAGGCACAGAATTGAAGAAACAGGATAACAGCTGGTACTGGCGAGGAATTACTGTACTTAATTAAAAATTAGATGTAGATACTGGCGGTTTTGCTTTCACAAGGTACCTGTCCTACCCACCGAGGGAAATTTAAATTCCACTTAGTAGAATCAGTACATCAATAAGGGAAGAGTGTTGTAAGCAGATATTCTGCAGGGAGACAGAAGACCATCTATAGCTGACTAGGAAAACAGATGGAGAACTATAAATATTTTTATTAAGACTATTTAAATTGTGTTTGTTTTGAATGATTATCAGAAATATGTGCTAATTTTCATATTCAGAGGATTGGGAAATGTATAGGAGATAAGGCAGGCTTCCTTGGTGCCTCGGTAGTAAAGAATCCACCTGCCAATGCAAGAGTTGGAGGTTCAATCCCTGGATCAGGAAGATCTCCTCGAAAAGGAACTGTAATCCACTCCAGTGTTCTTGCCTGAGAAATCTCTTTTCTCAGGACAGAGGAGCCTGGTGATCGATAATCCATGGGGCTACAAAAGAGTCATACATGACATAGCAACTTAACAAGAACAACAAAAGGAAATAAGATCAATACCTAGAGCTATGGCAGTACTATAAACCACTGTTAAAATGCTATTGTTTCCCTTCCAATTTTTTATATGCATATAGACATTTAATTTTTATTACAAAATTGTGACTATGATTATATATTTAGATTGTAAGAGTTAAATTTAAGATTGAGTTTACAGATAGGCAAGGTCAAGATCATTGCTATAAAAACTATCTTATAGTAATTTTCTTATAAGGTTTGGTTTTAATAACTATATAATATTTAATTATATAGTTAAATTTTAATTATATAGTTAATTTAATTATAATTTAATTATAATAGTTAATTTAATTAACTGTTTAGTTATATAGCTAATATTTAATTATATAGTTATACTATGTTTTAATCCATTTCCTACTGTCAATATATAGAGTGTTAATATGTTTGTTTATTTCTCTTATACATTGCTAGGTGTCTCTAAAAGTAGACTTTTGTGATCTAAATCTTTAAATATCATGTATAGGCTTTTTAACATATATTACAAAATTGATTAAAAGATTTGTGATGCCCATAAGAAATATATCAAAGGATCCATTTCTTCACAAACTTGATATATGTGAATATCACAAATTTTATCTCTCTGCAAAATTAATAAAAATATATACAATTTGATCATTGTAATTGAATATTTTTATTCACTGAGGTTCCATCATTTTATACATATAATTTATTTTTGTAAATTATTTAAAATATGATTTTATTTTTTAAATAGAGATGTTAGTATTTTTATCACTCTTTAAACAAATACATCTCAAATATATTAATAAACAAATACATTTTAAGCCATTTCTCCAATTTTTTTGTCTTAATTTTATTCAGAGTACCTTTTGACATACATTCGTGAAATAATTATTGAAATCTTGCTCTGGATTTCACACTGTTCTAAGCCCTGTGACACAGACATGAAAAACAGTAAAAAAAAAAAAAAAAAATCTGGCCTTTCTGAAGCTAAAACAAAATAGTCAAAAATCCTGGAGTTATTCCAGTTGAGGGAACAAGACAACAGGTTTTTTAAAAAGTAACAGATATTATGTTAGAAGATAGTGATGCTGTGAATAAGAATGACGCAGAAGAGAGAAAAGATGCTGGTGACGGTGACGGCAGCTTTTAGTGGGGTGGTCAGAGGGTGACACCTGAGCAAAAACTTGAAGGAGAGGTGGGGCTAGCCAGGCAGAAGAAACAGTGAGTACAGAGTCAACAGATGGACACGGCAGTTATGCTTGCTGCTGCTGCTAAGTCGCTGCAGTCGTGTCCGACTCTGTGCGACCCCAGAGACGGCAGCCCACCAGGCTCCCCTGTCCCTGGGATTCTCCAGGCAAGAACACTAGAGTGGGCTGCCATTTCCTTCTCCAATGCATAAAAGTGAAAAGTGAAAGTGAAGTCGCTCAGTTGTGTCCGACTCTTAGCTACCCCTATGGACTCCAGGCTCCTCCGCCCATGGAATTTTCCAGGCAAGAGTACTGGAGTAGGTTGTCATTGCCTTCTCCAACAGTTATGTCTAAGGAAGGGTAAAAAACTACTCATGAATCTGGGCTCAATCAAGGTTGAGATGCCATTAAAGGTTACAGGGATCCAGATGGTGAAAAACCTAGTGCACCATTGTTAGCCTGTGGCATGCACTTTTTTTTGAATGAAAAATGGATCATTGCAAAATTTTACATACATAAGTGCCATGACTTGACTTACAGGCTCATTCTGGGTGCCATATTTAAAAAGGTGGAAGCAGGTACCAATAGGAAAGCTATTGCAATAATCCAAACAGGAGATAGAATAGGGTGAGAGTAATTTGGAATGGTCAGACACCAGATATACATTGAGAAGGAGTTGGCAGGATTTACTCAAGGCAAGGTTTTAGAAGGTGAAACAAGTCAATGAAGACCAAAAAAAAAAAAAAGATTTTTGGCCTGAGCGACTAGAAGGATGGAATGGTCATAAAGATAGTCAAGTGAAAGAAAAAAGGCTATGCAATGAGCTGAGATGACTCAGGGAATGATTGTAGACGTAAAAAGAAGAGGAGAAAAGTCTGAACTCTGGGGAATGTCAACCAGCAGAAGAGTCTGAGAAGTGGCCATCTGGGAGGAGGAAAGATGGAAGATTCCTGAAATATAAGGAAAGAAATAGTTTGAAGAAGAGAGAATAATCAGCTGGGCAAATGCTGGTGACTGATTGGACAAGGCAGTAACTGAGATTCGGACATGCCATAAAAATAACGACATGAAAGTTGTCATCACCTTGGCAGGAAGAATTTTAGTGAAAGCCTCTTGGAATGGGTTTGTGAGGAAAATAGGAAGAAAGAAGTTGGAAATAGTAAGTAAAGACAACACTTAGGCTGAGTTTTGCTGCAAAGAGGAGCAGCAGTAGCTAGAGGGAAAACTGGATGAGAGTTTTATTTGAGATGAGACTAACGTGACTGGTTTTTATTTTAATGAGAGAGGCTGAGAGAGGTGAAAAAGATTCAGAATAAAGAAGATTTAATGGAGCACTACATTTACTTGGTAAGAGACCCAAGGATCTGCTAGATAAATGAAAGACTTTGGATAGAGATATGGACATTTTATTCATAGTGACATAGGGGAGAGGGGATAGATATGGACATAGGTGCTGGTATATGGGTAGATACAGTAGTGGAAACTTGAAAGTTTCATCTAATTGGACTTTATTTTCTTAGTAAAACAGAAGGCAAATTGATCAGCTGAGAGTGACACATTTATTTTTTTTATAAGGGCAAATCTGTTAAGTTTTGGGGTTTTTTTTTTGTTTGTTTTGTTTTTTTTTTTTCCATTGCTTGTCAGTTTAGGAGTCCTCTTTCACAGTGAGGTCAATGTTTTAAATTCCTCATATTAAGATTTTTAATGTGTAAGTTTTACTTTTAATTTTTAATTGGAGGATAATTGCTTTACAATATTGTGTTGGTTTCTGCCTTACATCAACATGAATCAGCCATAGGTATACATATGTCCCCTTCTTCTTGAACCTCCCTCCCACCTCCAACTCCATCTCATCCCTCTAGGTTGTCACAGAGCACCAGGTTGAGCTCCCTGCGTCATACTACAAATTCCTACTGGCTATCTATTATACAGTTTAACTTTTATTTTCGGGGGAAATAATCAAATAAACAAGTCTAACTAAGACACCAAACCCAGGATTCATAAATTATTAATTGACAGTTTTTACTACTTAAATATTTATGCATGGCAAAAATGTACTATAAGTAAGGTTAAAAGACCAGCCTAAACTAATTCTGCATCGCTGGCCTGCATTTGTGACTCGTAAAATGTGACAGTGTGCCAGTGTTAATCCTAGGCCTCAAAAGTTGTTACAGGTTTCTATGCTGTCTCAACCATCATGTGAGCAACCCTGGGTTAGCCTCCCGGAGGATGAGAGGCCATAAGGTGGAGAGTCCAGTTGACCTTATGCATCATAACCTAGTCATGTGAGAGATGGACTCCACTCTGCAGCCACATTTGCCTGCAGCCATGTGAATGAGCCCAGCAAAGACCAGAATAACCGCCCAGCTGAGTCCAGTCTGCGTCATTAACCCATGAGTTAAATAAATGATTGTTATTGTTTTAAGCCCCTAAAGATTGGTGGGCTTGTTATGCAAACATAGCTAACTAAAACACTTGTTATGAGTATTTCCAAATGTTGATGAGAAGATAGAAGATGTTTACATAGCATCCACTCCAGTCCTGAGAAAGATTTAACTCTGTAATTATTAACATGCAGTTGGTCAACTTAAATCCGATGTGAATTATAAGGTGAAATGTGAGTTTAAGTCATTCTTTCCCAAACTGTTCTCTTCCATGCATTAGTCTTATTATGTGTTCATCAAAAGAGGGTTCTCCCTGGGGAAATAATTTTAAGAAAGGGTACATATTACAGTGTGTTATTGGAGCTTCACAATGTACACTAGCACAAAAAAACCTCTGAGAAGTTTTAGTTTATGGCCTACAGCCTAGGAAACACTCAACAAATGCTCACATACTCACAACATCATCAGTAATCAACATCCTTATTATTTGCTGGCTACAAATTAAATATGTCCACTCAGATCCTTGAAACTTCATAGTTAATTGAGTTAATTGATTTACCACTCAGATTCTTCCAGTCAGTTGACTTCTTGTCTTAATATAGACTAAACAATAATTCCATAAAATTATTTTATATACTAAATGATTTTGTCATTTTAGATGTTAAAAGAAAGAAATGAACTTATATTGGTATGCCAGTGGGAGTTAGTTATATAACACACATTTCTCCAAAGAGAGTTTAAGTAAGTAAATACAATTTCTATGAATAGCCTATGAAACTGAAATTTGGTGACACTCTTTGAAATTCACTACTCTGAGGTGATGATGACTAAATGGAAAATGTCACAGGTAAATAGTCTCTGGTCTTTTAAAAAACTGCTTAAGTGAAAGCCAGATAAAGTTAATCATCTCACTTCCCACCAAAAAAAAAAAAAGGAACCAAGAAGCAAAGTTTTAAGTAACTCTGGAAAGTCCCCTTGAAAATTCAGCTCTGATGAATGCTAGTGGCCATGCATTATAATAACAAACAGGGCAACAGAAAGGAGGGTACTTTCTCAGAGTTCAACTCAATCTATAAAAACAATGACCTTTGCTGAAAGAAATAACAACCACAGTTTGCATCTGTGTCTTCTCATTAAGCATTTCTCATTTATTGAATTCTTCCTTTTTGGCATTGATTCTCATTGGTTATTCAATGTTTATGTTTCTTCTGCCTTTTTACTTGGTAATTAATTATCATCAATCTATTAATTTTTATCTTATAGCCACTTTCTTCTTTGACTTAAGCACCAAAACACTTGGCAGTCTTTCCTGGTCAACAGACAGAAGAAATGTCCTAGATTTAATTTATCTGTTTCTCTTGCCTAGGAGCTTGGAACACAGTTGACTTAATACACTTGAATAGTAACAATTCTATTTATTTAGATAGCCTCTCCAATTAATACTAGTCATAGGGATCGTGGAATCAATTTATTCTACGTGTTACCCTAAGCCCTTATCTTAGGCTTATATTAGTTTACTAGGACTGCCCTAATGAAAAAAGAAGTACTATAGACAGTGACTCAAACAATAGAAACTTATTTTCTCATAATTCTGGAGGGAAAAGTCTGAGCTCAAGCTATTGGTAAGTTTACTTTCTCTGCGGTGTATCTTTACCCATGTTTTTATATGGTTTTCCCCACATACTTGTCTGTGTATAAATTTCATCTTCTTATAAGGACGCTGGTCATAATGGATTAGAGCTTACCTTAATTATACCTATAAGGCCCTATCTCCAGATAAAATCCCATTCGACGGAACTGGTGATTAGGACTTTTACATACGGATTTAAAAGGGCCACCGGGCTCCCTGATAGCTCAGTTAGTAAAGAATCCGCCTGCAGCGCAAGAGACCTGGTTTGATTCCTGGGTCGGGAAGATCCCCTGGAGAAGGTACAGGCCACCCACTCCATTATTCTTGGGCTTCCCTTGTGGCTCAGCTGGTAAAGAATCCGCCCTCAGTGCAGGAGACCTGTGTTCAAAACTTGGGTCGGGAAGAACCCCTGGATGAAGGGAAAGGCTAAACACTCCAGTATTCTGGCCTAGAGCATTTCACAGACGGTATAGTCCATGGGGTCACAAAGAGTCGGACGTGACTTTCACTTTCACTTTAGAAGGGCCACAACATTGTACTTCACAACTTCCTTCCTAGTCTTCTTCCTTAACCTTCTTACACACATGCTCTGTTCTCTGTCTTTAAAATAAGGATAATGAAGCAGTTAGAATAATGCTGGAAGTATCATACACCATGAAGACTCAGTAAGTGTTAGCGTATCCTGTTGTGGTTGTTGTTCAGTTGCTAAGTCATGTCCGACTCTTTATGACCCCATGGACTGCAGCACGCCAGGCTTCCCTGTCCTTCATTATCTCCTGGAGTTTGTTCAGATTCATATCCATTTGAGTCAGTGATGCTATCTTACCATCTCATCTTCTGTTGCCCACTTCTTCTTTGGCCTTCAATCTTGCCCAGCGTTGGGATTTTTTCTAATGAACTGACTCTTCGCATCAGGTGGCCAAAGTATTGCACCTTCAGCTGCAGCATCAGTCCTTCCAATGAATATTCAGGGTTGATTTCCTTTAGGATGGACTAGTTGGATCTCCTTGCAGTCCAAGGGACTCTCAAGAGTCTTCTCCAACACCACAGTTCCAAAGCATCAGTTCTTCCTCACTCAGACTTCTTTATGGTCCTCCTCTCACATCTGTGTATGACTACTAGAAAAACGTAGCTTTGACTATACAGACTTTTTCGGCAAAATGATGTCTCTGCTTTTTAATACACTGTCTAGGTTTGTCGTAGCTTTCCTTCCATAGAGCAAGGAAGGCAATATTTTTGTGTGGTGAATGCCATGGATAGTATGAAAAGGCTATACATTTTAGGTTGCTTATAAATCCATGTTCCTCATCAAGTTGTTGAAAAGATTAAAGGAGATAAAGAGAAGAGATGACTGGGGATGTTCTTGGCCCACCTGGGTGCTGGATAACCAGTGGCTGTTATTGTTAAACTGCCTCCAGGCTAATAGAGAGTTCCTTGTATTCCACTTAACTTCTTTGTATCCAAAGAAGTGAATTTGAATATTTATCAAACCGAACACTATATTATTGTCATTAAGAATGATAAGTAAAAGAAATATATCCTTTTCACTTAGGAAAAGGAGTGATGACTATGAATATACTGTTTGTAAAGAGTTCTTACACTTAAGTCTCAGTTCTTAAGCTTTGCGGGCTATTTCTTACGTTCTGCACACAATTTCTCCAAGTCCAGGATGTAACCTCACAAAAAATTTAGTTGATCTGATTCACTCACAAAATAATTGGTCCCTTAAAAAATGTTCAAATAAGTCCACATATTAGCAGAAAAACTTTTATTTTGGTTTTGAAATGTTGTATCTAGTGAGAAAATATATAACATTAGAAGTTCTGCTTGATGACAGTATGCATGATCACAGCAAATTACCTAGATAACATAGCTTTCCAAACATTACATATTTTATTTTAAAAGTATCTTGGAATGCCTTTATTTTATTTGATAATAGAAAGGGACAAAAAGAAAAAATATTTATGCATGATTGTAATGAAAGCACAAGTTAGCTTATTTACCCTTGAAAGGGAGAGAATTGCATCTAAATATTATATTTGTGATATTTTATTTGCCTCTAGATTTTGAAACACAATAATAACATTTGCTTTTACCTAACTTCCATTGAATTGGAATGATATTTATGTTAAAGTAAAACTCGCTCTAGAGGCAATACAATAGTGCTCAGAAATTGAAATGATTCTTTTTCTTTGTGCTTAGACACCTCTAATAAGCTTCAATATGCAGTTCATTCATCTTTTTTAATAGTAGAGACATCGGGGATTGAATGAAATAGCTATGAATCTAGTAAAGAAAAATTAGGCAGGAGATATTGAGCAATCATGTCTTATTTATTCAATTAACAGTTCCTTTTACTATAAATTTTCTAGACAAATGAAAGGAATTAGAATGGTTATCCAGGAAGTTTTCTATGAATTTCTTTTCAACTATGTTTGGCATTTAGCAGAGATTTGTCATAAAAGTACATCTATTGCTTTCATCCTTAGGATTCTAAGAATAAGGCAAGGAGCATGCAATGAAGAAGATAACTCCAAAATTAAATGTTAAATTTTCATCTCTAGCAGAATCTTTGGGTGTTTCCATTATTGGAAATACTTTTTTTTTAATTCAGTGTTTCTTTTCTGAAGGTAAAGAGAAGTATTAATATTTCCTTAAATTCAGACTCTGTAATCATATCTATTTAAATCAGCCTTACTGAATATAGCAATATCAGCATGTTATCTTGTAAAGAAGGATAAAATTATGCATCCCATTTGCTGAATTATTAATGGTGTTTAATTTCTCCAACATTCACTTTTGATTTAAGGGTCATACACAGAAATGCATCTGCTGATTCACAAGAACAATAGTGGAAGAATTAGCCAACACTCTCCAGTATCTATGGCCAATCACTGTCCTACTCTAAGGGCCTATTTCAAACCAAGTATGTTATTCAGAAAAACTTTGGGGAGTGAAAAAGTAGTCTTGAGTTTTTAATGCAGAGTGCTAAAGAAGAAATGGTGTTTTGAGGAGGCCAAAGAAGTGGAACAAAATCCTTTCAAATTCAAATAATCACAGTTTAGAGACACTTGCCACTCCAAAGTTCACTAGAAAGGGTAATCAGAATTTTACAGTGAATTTCAGTATATACACTTAATATGACTGTTAGAGTGTTTCATCAAGGTAGCCAAAGGAAATTCTTCTATTTCTGTCATGGAGTTGGTTTAACTAAAGGAATAAAGGAATAAGATGACCACATTAAATATGAAAGACAAATAATCCAACACATCAATAAACAATAGAACTGTCTCTTGAAAATGTAGCTTTCTAGAAAAATCTTGGGTTGTATGATTTTATTTAACCTCTCTATTCCTGCAAATGTGTATACAAAATGATTCTTCTGTATGGTTGCCAGAGGGAAGATGGAGGGGAAGGAATATGTAGTTAGGGAGTTTGAAATGGACATATACACACTGCTATATTTAAAAGAATCTACTGTATAGCCTATGGAACTCTGCTCAATGTTATATGGCAGCCTAGATGGGAGGCAAGTTTGGGGGAGATTGGGTACATGTATATGTGTGGCTGAATCCCTTTGCTATTCACCTGAAATTGTCACAAGATTGTTTGTTACTCTGTCAAACCCCAGTACAAAATTAAAAGTTAAAAAGAATTTTTTTTTAACTAAAAGAGTAAAATCTGATTAATTTCAACCACAAGGGAGAAGGGGACATTGCAACCTGCAGGAGATCAGAGTCAAAGAAAGGAGTCAGACCTTGGGAAAGCCAGGTGCTAGGGTAGCCTTGAAGATGTCAACAAGAGGGGCTACAGACCACCTTGTAGCCCCCTAGCATGAGAATATTCAACTTCAGTCTCTTGTGCCCTTGAGTATCCTTGTTCAGATTCACATTATTGAGAAAAAATCCATAGCCCTTGCTTAGAAGGTGAGTACATCCCTGTGGTAAGCTAGGGGGGTAAGGCACGGGAGCAGGAATAGAGAAGAGAGCAGAGGGGAAAATTATAGGGAAGTATAGAATGCCAGTGAGGCATGCACACCAAATCCCATGGAAGGAGGCAGAGCTACTACTCCTCCAATGAAAAGGGAAGGCTTTCTCTAGACAAGGAATAGAGACATTGGATGGACCCTGGTCCCCATCAGAAAGAAGGAAAAATGTAAGTGATAAGAGCACAGTTAGTTTCTGATGGGCTTCCCTGGTGGCTCAGACAGTAAAGAATTGCCTGCAATGCAGGAAACATAGATTCAATCCCTGGGTTGGGAAGATCCCCTGGAGAAGGGAATGGCTACCCACTCCAGTATTCTTGCCTGAAGAAGCCCATGGACAGAGGAGCCTGGTGGGCTACAGCCCCTGGGGTTGCAAAGAGTCAGACACAACTGAGTGACTAGGCAAACATTAAACTTAATGATATTTTTTGGACATCTTCAGGATTATCAGGAGGGCTAGAATAAACTAAACAAACTCAGGAATGCACAGTGTATCTTTTTCGTGTGGCCGCAAATATTCTTTTTAAACATTTCCAACCTTAATTAATTTTCAGTTTCCCTAGGATTCTGGAATTGCTCCACTGTCAGATGGAACCTTTTTTTTTTTTTTTTTTTAAAACCATGCTCTGCAGCATGTGGAGCTTCCCTGGTGGCTCAGCTGGTAAAAGAATCCTCCTGCAATGAGGAAGACCTGGATTCAATCCTTGGGTTGGGAAGATTTGCTGGAGAAGGGAAAGGCTACCCACTCCAGCATTCTGGCCTGGAGAGTTCCATGGACTGTATAGTCCATGGTCCCAAAGAATCAGACATGACTGAGCAACTTTCACTTTCACTGCAGCATGTGGGATCTTAGTTCCCCGACCAAGAATCGAACCCATGCACCAGCACTGGAAGTGTGGAGTCTTAGCCACTAGACCACTAGGGAAGTTCCAGAAGGAGACCTTTTTAATCAGTTTACCCACATGGGTCAGTATCTTCCTACCCTTATCATCCAACCCTTGTCAAAACTCCTCTTGAGTGCTTCCTCTGGACTGTTTACATTCAAACAGAAATAAGACACTTATAGGAAAAAGAAGAAAATGCTAACCTTAGAATTCCAACTCCTTCAGAATGGACAAGATTTGATAGGTTGTCCATGTTTTAGAAATTGGGGTCTTCCTAGGGGAAAAACACTGAAATAAGCAAGAGCCTGCCCTAATACAAGTCGTTCTTCTTACCCACAAAGTCAATAGGAGATGAAAATCTTCCCAAGTCATCTGAATGGCTGATCTATCAGCCCCTCCAGTTTTCATTTCCAGAGTCCAATCACCATATGACAGCACTCAGATACAATATTTCACTTGAAGTTTGTTACCCGGTGACTCTGGGTCATGCCCTCTGTGTTTGTTCCTTTGTATTTTGCTGTTGATTGCTTCTTCCCTTCTTTCCTTCCTTCATTCTTCTTTTTCTTTTTAACCAGACACAGGAAAATGCTGTATAAAATCTGATTTTAATGAGGACACGGTAGAGTGCAACAAAAATCATTTTAAAAGGTGAGACTTACAGCTTCTACCTCGTAGTCGGCCACTAACTAGCTCTCTGAGCTTGTGTTCTCTCTAGTGGATTGTTTAAAACAACAGTCCACTAAAGTCCCCCTTGCTCTCTGCCCCAGCTGGTTCTGTACCAAGTGGTGAATCAGAATGTCCTGCCTGGCACAGGCATTTTAAATGATACCAGTGCTCTACTACCCTCCCAAAGTCCTCTAAGGCCCCTCTCCTGGAGAATCCCTTCACCAGACTCCACACTTGATGTTACTGATGGGATGTGTTGTTTTCTTTAGGGGCATGGGGGCAAAGTCAAGCTTGGGAACCACCTCGAACGTCTTTTCTGAAACCGATTCTACATGTCTTTCAGCTGGTCACATTCTTTCATCTCTTAGGATAAATCAAGGACTCCTCTTACTCCAAGAGAGGAATATACTCCAAGGACACATAATTAGGCTACTGGACTAAGGCATGTGGCTTCCTACTGTGGTGCAGCGGTGAAGAGGCTGACTGCCAATACAGGAGACAAAGTTTCGATCCCTGGGTTGGGAAGATCCCAACCCACCCCAGGATTCTTGCCTGGGAAATCCCATGGACAGAGGAGCTTGGCAGACTACAGGCCATGGGGTCACAAAGGGTCTAACATGACTGAGCAGCTGAGCATACACGCGCGCACTAAGGGGTATAACTTTAAAGGGAAAATGAATGATAAAGAGTATAAGACTGGGACAAGTCCTTTAAAACTTAGTTTCTTACACAGTTCTCTGCTCTCCTCCTCCTTCTCTCCTACGTGGCCAGTATCGTAAGAATCTTTTATTCTTTTTGAAAATAGAGTATAGAAAACAAGCTTATGGTTATCAAAGGGGAAAGGGCGAGGGGAGGGATAAATTGGGCATTTGGGATTAACATATATATAACAGCTATATATAAAATATTAATAACTAATCAACAAGGACCTACTGGATAGCAGTAGCAATACTCAATATTTTGCATACTCAATATTTCATAATAACCTATAAGAGAAAAGAATCTGAAAAACGTAGATATATATGTATGGATAACTGAATCACTTTGCTGTACACCTGAAATTAACATAGCAATTATACTTCTATTAAAATAAATACATGTATATATAAATATATGAAAAGAAAATGAGTGGCACCAGGGGAGGGTTCAGAAAAATGAAGGCAGGATCAAGCCTTCTCCTGTCTGCTGCTGCTGCTGCTAAGTCGCTTCAGTCGTGTCCAACTCTGTGCGACCCCATAGACAGCAGCCCACCAGGCTCCCCCGTCCCCGGGGTTCTCCAGACAAGAACACTGGAGTGGGTTGCCATTTCCTTCTCCAATGCATGAAAGTGAAAAGTGAAAGTGAAGTCGCTCAGTTGTGTCCAACTCTTCGCGACCCCATGGACTGCAGCCTACCAGGCTCCTCCGTCCATGGGATTTTCCAGGCAAGAGTACTGGAGTGGGTGTCATTGCCTTCTCTGTTCTCCTGTCTGCTCTTAGCCAAATGGACCATTGTACTGCACCCACGGAATAATGGAGTAATGTGGCTCAGCAGTGTAGAAGCCCAACCAGGGACTCAGCGATGAAACCCAGGCAAATATAAAGATTGTGCATCTGCCTGGTGTGCATTTTCTGCATGTAGCCTCTGGGAACCTAGGGAGCCCATCAACAGCTAAACTAGTGTGAGTCAAGGACTGAGCATTTTAGATGACCTGAGAAAGATGACCAAAAATGGACTATTAGATGGTCCTGGTTTTTTAACTGCCAGAATGTGACTGGCTAAAAGTAAGATTTTTAAAATCATGAGAAAGGTAAGTATATCATTTGAATTTCCTGATGTTATTCAGATATTAGAATTCCTTAAAAAAAAAAAAAAGTCTGCAGTGGATAAAAGAGTTTAATTTCTCACCTGGATGATATATAAACATTCCACCAAATCTTCCATCAAAACAGTCTATTTAATAATAGCAAACTATTCCTTGTTTATTACTTCTTCTCATTTTTATTCATTGCTAGTTCTAGGATTATAGGAACAATTATGCTTGCAATTGAGGCTGTATCTGCAGCAAAAATCTGCTTGGAGAAATAAAATGCATGTTTGAACTTGGCAAATAACTGCTTAGTTTGTAAACAACTGTTTAGAAAGTAGTGTAATTGATCTATATTAAATATTTTCCTTTAAAACAATGTGTGCTGATAATCAATTAAGTTAAAACACTATTTATATTACAGCTACTATGGATGTGGTATGATAATCAAAGATATTTTTATTACCTTAAAAGAATATAGAATATAGCAAAAGAAACTGAGTTAAAATGGAAAATATCTCACATAACATAGGTCTTATGATAAGACTATGCATAAACACTTTGGAGTCACTCTAATCATAGAACTGGTCAATCTTAAACATAAAATATAATACTTTAATGTTAAAATTCAGATCCTTCACATGATATACAAGGTTCTCATCTGGTCCATACTGACATTTCCAATCGCTTACTCTTGTTTCTATTTATAACATGAGAATATTGGCTCAGATCAGTTCAGTCGCTCAGTCTTGTATGACTCTGTGACCCCATGGACTGCAGCACGCCAGCTCCTGGAGCTTGCTCAAGCTCATGTCCATCGAGTTGGTGATGCCATCCAACCATCTCATCCTCTATAACTTCTAAAGATGGACATTGTTCTTTAATGCCTCCATTCATGACCGACTGGTTATTTGTTTATGTGCCTGTTGCCTGGTTTAACTATGAGAGCCTTGCAGGGTGGCTTAACAGACTCTCATAACTCCAGACCCTGCCATAGAACCAAGCATTTAATTGCTGTCCATAAAGATTTATGAAATTAAGCTGAGTTAATTGATTTATTCTCCACGACATCTTGCAAGTAAAAATCATTGCTCCGTTCAATGCTTGCACATTATTTTATTCTTTCTATCCTTTTATTTTTTCTTCTCTTTATTATGTAAACTGTAGAGGACAAAATTGATGCCTTTTTTCTTCTTTTACCAGCTCCTTGCATAGTGCTCAACCTCCTACTGGTGTCAAATATATTAACTGAATTAATGATAAGGAGTCTTGCCTGGGAAATAACCATGTACAAAGGAGTTTTGCAAGCTACAGTCTATGGGGTCTCAAAAGAGTCGGACCTAACTTAGCGACCAAACAGCAACAAGACTAGGCTGATCAAACACCTTGGCCAGGAATCTCAGTTGATGGCATCTTAATTATTTCTCCCAATTGCCATTTTTGGGGGGCTCCCAAAACTTCGGGCTTCTCTGGTGGCTCAGAGGTTAAAGCGTCTGCCTGGAATGCAGGAGACCCGGGTTCAATCCCTGGGTCAGGAAGATCCCCTGGAGAAGGCAACGGCAACCCACTCCAGTACTCTTCCCTGGAGAATCCTATGGAGGGAGGAGCCTGGTAGGCTACAGTCCATGGGGTCGCAAAGAGTTGGACACGACTGAGCGACTTTACTTTCACTTTCCCAAAACTTCAGACCCTATATTGGATGCCATGAAATGTAAAATATTATAATCAGGATCATTAAAATCTACCCTAGTGAGAAAAGCAGCAAAAGTTAACATAGTCAAGTATTTAGAGGCTCAAATAATAAAACAAGGATATATAAAAAGTGTTAGAAAAGGCAGCTCTTAACCAAGTGATTTTCTCAGAAATGCACTCATCAGGATTATACTTTGTAGAACTTAAAAACTTGTTTGTAAGTCACCAACTTATTGTCACCAAGACAATTTCAGGCATAAATAGTGGTGAAAAAACACCATCCCCTGATTCCTCCCTGCAGTCCAGCATTCTCATTCATGAAGGTGTAAGTTATACTAGAAACACATTTTAAAATGTATGTTATACTAAAAATCTTTTTTTAAACATATAAAATGTAAGTTATGCCAGAAGTAAATACATTTAATCTAATTTTCAAGAGTTTCATAAAGTGAAATGAGAAGACAAAATATTCCAGCACAAAAAGCTCAAATCTAATCAAAGCTAATTCTAATCTAATTTCATTTAATACTTGACATGGGGCTTCCCCAGTGGCTCAGCAATAAAGAATTCACCTGCAATGCAGGAGATTTGGGTTCAGTCCCTGGCTTGGGAAGATCCCCTAGAAAAAGAAATGGCAACTCAGTCCACTATTCTTGCCTGGGAAATCCCATGGACAGAGGAGACTGGCAGGCTGCAGTCCATAGGGTCTCAAAAGAATGGATCATGATTTAGTGACTAAACAACCAACAATTCCTGATGTAGGCCACTAACAGAGCCAGAGTCTTCCCTGGTCTTGGATAAAGGGAAGTGGATGTGAATGCCAAAAATAAGAGAGCAGGGAGGAGCAGACTGAAGTGACAGGAGGTAGGGGGGCAGCCGGGAAGATGGAGGAGAGCAAGGCAAATTGGGAGCCAGAGAGGCAAAGAAATACGCTACTTTTATTCTTTGTTACAGAAAATAGCTTTTGCTTTGAAGAAGTTGCTGCATGGTTTCTGCCCCTGGCTGCCTCTGTATCTATCAGCCCACTTACCACAAAATTTATAGACGTCTAAGGGGAAACAGTGAACAGAAACATTAGAAGGTTACCTCTTACTTTCCACATTTTATTTTAAATCAAACAAACATACAAAATGTACTTAGTTAGCTTTTAGTGGTAGGTTTTTTTGAAAGGTGGTTTTTATCTATCACTTAATTGACATCAAATCTTTGAAACTCTGCTGATTGGTAAGCACTCAAGAGTATCCCTGCCCTCCAATTCTTACCTTGGCCTTTGGGTGATTGTCAAACCTAGGAATGACGAAGAACATCCAGGCCTTCCTTTTTGAAGCAGACTTGATATAGCAAGCCAAGGGTCTACCTTATTTTTGTTATTTGCTTGTCTGGTTGATTGATTTTTATTTGTGTATCTGGTTTGATCTAGTATCTGACAATATAACAGGTACTTGGGTACAAAGACTTGTCTTTCCCCTGAGTAGCTCACAAAAGTCAAGTTCTTATTCAGTGACAAAAAATACATTTTTAAAAACTCTATTTTCTTTCCTATTTGGAAAAATTTCTGGCTAAACTACTGGGCTTTGCAATGATTATACGGTGATTTTCAACAAATTACTTGTGGTTTTTCTGTTGAAGACAGCATGATTAAATTAAGGAGGAAACATTCACCAATTCATCTGTTTTTCAGTGTGAAGGGAATGATTCATTAGCTCATATCTATATCATCCTTTGAGCAATTCAGTAGACAAGAAATATTTTGTTACAATTTGATTAATCATTCATTATCATCCATTAGATAATGGACATTAGAATATCCACATAAGTTGTATGTTCAAAATAATCCATTCTGGGCTGAAATCAAACCGTATCTGTCCAGTGGTACATTCTGAAACAAAGCAAATTCAGCTGATTGCAGCAGCATAACTTTAAAACCTACTGAATTTCACTGAAGCCTTTCTCAAATTCACTTTTGAACCCAAAGTTCGGAAGATAAATTATATACCCAAAGGTGTTTTTCTGAGAAAATTATTAGAGAATAAAAAATAGAAGTGAGCTTGCCAGGGCCTCAGCATCACTACTGTTGTCCCTTAAATTAGATTTTCATCAAGCTCTGCTACTGCTGTTCCGGCCTTGGCCTTGGTACCTGATGTGCCATGGAACTGCAGATATCATCACAACAAGCAATTGGATAGGCTCAGGTGAGTGTGTGACTCTGTGCTACATTTGTTGTGGTTGGACTACAAACAATATTAAACAGTAGATCCTAAAGATCATAAGCTGATTCTACATCTAATTTCCTTAATGTACTCTATTTCATTTTAATCTTGAGGTCTTAGTGGATCCAGAGAATGGTTCTTGGGAGACTGCAATTGGGTCAAATAAGAATCACCTGTGGAGGCCTTCCCTGGTGTTCCAGTGGTTAAGAAACCACCCACAATGCAGGGGACACAGGTTCGATCCCTGGTCAGGGAAGATTTCACATGCAGCTAGGCAACTAAACCCATGTGCTACCACTACTGAGCCTGTGCTCTAGAGCCCATGCTCTGCAGCAATAGAAGTCAGCACAATGAGAACTGCATCCGCCACAACTAGAGAGGAGCCTCTGCTCACCACAACTACAGAAAGGCTGAGTACAACAACAAAAGAGAGAGCACAGCCACAAATTTATCAGTTAACTTTAAAAATTATATTAAAAAAACCTGAGTTCTAACAAAAATAATAAGAATCACCTAGGGAGTTTTGAAAGCATATAAATACTCATATACCTGATTCAACCTTCCATCCCAATTCTCTAACTTTCTCCATCCCAAATGTATGTAAGGTGAAGAAAAAAATGTGATCTGATATTTTGGATACCTGGCAACTTCTAATATATCACAGATTACAGAGTTTGCCAGCCTGGGGTTTATGTTGCCAAACTTGGATCTGAAATAGCATGGAGTTTCTCACTCTGCAAAAATAATAAAAAATGGAAATATTTTTGCCTCCGACTATAGATGACACTTGCTTGACCCTTGGAAGAAAAGTATGATCAACCCAGACAGCATATTAAAAAGCAGAGATGTTACTTTGCCAACAAAGGTCCATCTAGTCAAACCTATGGTTTTTCCAGTAGTTATCTATGGATGTGAGATTGAAAGCTGAGCACTGAAGAATTAATGCTTTTGAACTGTGGTGTTGGAGAAGACTCTTGAGAGTCCCTTGGACTGCAAGAAGATCCAACCAGTCCATCCTAAAGGAAATCAGTCCTGAATATTCATTGGAAGGACTGCTGCTGAAGCTGAAACTCCAATACTTTGGCCACCTGATGCAAAGAACTGACTCATTGGAAAAGACCCTGGTGCTGGGAAAGACTGAAGATGGGAGGAGAAGGGGATGACAGAGGCTAGATGGCTGGATGGCATCATCGACTCAATGGACATGAGTTTGAGTAAACTCCAAGAGTTGGCAATGGACAGGGAGGCCTGGCGTGCTGCAGTCCATGGTATCACAAAGAGTCGGACACAACTGAGTGACTGAACTGAACTGATAGATGACACTAGAGGTAAGAACCCACCTGCCAAAGCAGGAGAAGCAAGAGATGCTGGTTCAGTCCCTGGGTTAGGAATATTATCGCTGGAGAAAAGCATGGCAACCCACTCCAGTATTCTTGCCTGGGGAATCCCATGGACAGAGTCATCTGGTGAGCTATAATCCATGGGGTTGCAAAGAGTCAGACATGACTGAAGTGACTTAGCATGCAGCACATAGAGGAGAAGATCAAAGGGATAGGAGACAAAAAGAGTCAGGATTGTCCCAACAGCCAGCAGTCATTGCTGTCCAAAGCAGAATCCTCATCCCTAAAATCAGTCTATAAACAGATGGTGCTTTCTAGGGTGGAAGGTATGATTCTCTTCCTGTAGATGAGGCTGACGAAAAAGTTTGTTTAGAATTTTCCATAAGATATTATGGAAAAACCCAAATTAACTTTTTGGCCCAATATATCAATCTTGATTATTCTCTGAAACCACATCCAAGAAAAAACAGCACCATACACATTGTTATCCACAAATTCTTGCTTTATGCTATTATACTAGTGGCTTCTTTTCTGCTTGAAAAGGGGGAGAGGTGAGCAACTATGAAAATATTCTAGTGCACTTGATAGACTATTGACTAAAATAGAGAAGGACCTAGAAAATGACTAGTCCTGAAATGCATGTCTGAACTCAAAGGTGATCACTGAGTTAGCAGAATCTGGCACTTGATCTTATTTATTGAATTTTATGAATTCACGATGATGACTTTCACTGAGACTTTTGTTATACCCATATCTTTGGGACCCACTTTAAAAATATATTCAACCATGAAATCAATTTCCTTTTGCTGTCTTCCCAGACATGAAAAGAAAGAAATAATTTCCTGATTCCTTAAGGCTGAATATCCTGCCATAGTTATTTTTGTATTCCAAACAGTTAACATAGATAGTCTGTAGGTATCCAAAGGAATTGCTACATTTGAAGTTTTCATACATTTATAGATCAATGCCCCCCATTTGGTAGCTAAAGATTAACAACTGGGTATAGCAAAGTAAGAGAAAGGCCAGGAGACACCTGAGTATAACAAAGTAGGAGAAAGTTCAGCATTATATTCTTTTAATAGAGGAATAGATGAAGATGTGGCATATATATACAATGGAATATTACTCAGCCATAAAAAGAAACAAAATGGGGTCATTTGTAGAGACGTAGGTGAATCTAGAGACTATTATACAGAGTGAAGTAAGTCAAAAAAACAAATATCATATATTAATGCATACACAAGGAATCTAGAAAAATTTAAGATGAACCTATTTGCACAGCAGAAATAGAGACAAAGATATAGAGAACAAATGTATGGACACCAAGGAAGGAAGTTGGAGGTGGGGGGTAGGATGAATTGGGATATTGAAGTTGCTGTATTTATACTGCTGCTGCTGCTGTTAAGTTGCTTCAGTTGTGTCTGACTCTGTGCGACCCCACAGACGGCAGCCCACCAGGCACCCCTGTCCCTGGGATTCTCCAGGCAGGAACACTGGAGTGGCTTGCCATTTCCTTCTCCAATGCAGGAAAGTGAAAAGTGAAAGTGAAGTTGCTCAGTCATGTCCGACTCTTCGCGACCCCATGGACTGCAGCCCACCAGGCTCCTCCATCCATGGGATTTTCCAGGCAAGAGTACTGGAGTGGGTTGCCATTGCCTTCTCCGTATTTATACTACTGTGTATAAAATAGAAAACTAATGAAAACTTACTGTATAGCAGGGGGAACTCTACCCAGTGCTCTGTGGTGACCTAAATGGGAAGGAAATCCCACAAAGGGGGATATATGTAATCTATGCACGTGTATACATATAGCAGATTCACTTTGCTGTATGGCAGAAACTAATGCAACATTGTAAAGCATCTATGTTGTTGTTTGTCACTAAGTTGTGTCCGACTCTTTGTGACTCCGTGGACCCTTCCAGGCTCCTCTGTCCATGGGATTTCCTAGGCAAGAATGCTGGAGTGAGTTCCCATTTCCTTCTCCAGGGCATCTTCCTGACCCAGGGACTGAACCCGTGTCTCCTGTATCTCCTACACTTCAGGTGGATTCTTTACCACTGAGCCACCTGGGGGGTGGGGGGGGAAATTAAAACTGTGCTGTCCCTCATTCACTCAATAGTCTTTGATGGGTCCTCAATGATATGCCAGGCTCCATTAGGCACTGGGGATACACAGAGAATCTCACAGTTTAATGAAAGCTAAAGTAAAGAGAAAAAAAGATTAGCCTACCTACTGCATATTTTGCAATCCTCTTTTCTTTATCTCACACATTCTTTAATAGAACATTTATTCTTTGACTGTGTGAAACAAATATGCTTTAGCAGCTCGTTTGGGAGGAGATGTGATTCGTTTTCTCTCTGGCTTCTGTTAGACTTGAGCAGACATCTGGCCTAGTGACTGCTGTCTGTTATGGGAGTTTGGTATGCATTTAGCCAGGAAGCTTTACCTAATTATTACTGCATCTCACACAGACCTGAGTCATAGAGAGGTATCTGAGTATTTTGACTTCTCTGCTGTCAAATAATCCTATAAGGCTTGGTCATCACAGGATAGATTGACAACATTAACAAGGAGAAAGTATGTGATTTGAAATCATTTGTTGGAAAGAAGAGAATAGTCATGCTTTGTAAGAAATAGCCTCATTAACAACTTTACATTAAAAACAAAAGCTAGACTGCACTATTAAAGAGAAACAGAGGAGATAAATAATCTTTAAAATATAACCCAGTAATTAGTTTCCCAGAAAGCAATAACAGAATATAGAAAGGTCTGTAACTCAGATTTATTTTCCAATTTATGGCACATATGTGCAATATCATACTAGGAGTACTAAATAATATTTGATTGCCTGGAACATCTTTGATTAATTAAAGAACAAAAACTTCTAACAATTGCTTTCATGGAGCACAAGAAGTATCTGAAATATTCTTGGAGGAAGTAAAAGCACCGGAGGTAATGATCTGATATATAGTGAGGGATATTACACTCCATGGTCAAAAACCAGATCTAGCAACATGCAGTACTTGGCATGTGGGAGAAGAACAGTAACACAGAATGAACAGTGTCATTGCAGAAGGAGAGTTCATGGAGACATCTCAGTGTCTGAGAAGCAAAAATGCAACTTGATGAAAAAGTTGAGATAGATATGTTCAAATTTGTCTGCAGGCTTCTTCCCAGATCCTCTCTACCAACTGAGAATGAAGAGATCTGTACTCACTTGGCTTCAGGAGGAAAGGAAACGCCTACCCAAGGGCGTAGAACCATTCTCTGGTGCTGTCCTGAGCCTGCATACTGGGTCCTATACTCCCATTTTCTGACATCATTTGCCTATCTTCAGTTCAGTCGCTCAGTCCTGTTTGACTCTTTGTGACCCCATGGACTGCAGCACGCCAGGCCTCCCTGTCCATCACCAACTCCCAGAGTTTACTCAAACTCATGTCTGTTGAGTTGGTGATGCCATCTAATCATCTTATCCTCTGCCGTCCCCTTCTCCTCCCACCTTCAATCTTTCCCAGCATCAAGGTCTTTTCCAATGTGTCAGCTCTTTGCATCACGTGGCCAAAGTATTGGAGTTTCAGCTTCAACATCAATCCTTCCAATGAATATTCAGGACTGACTTCCTTTAGGATGGACTGGTTAGATCTCCTTGCAGTCCAAAAGGTGGTCCACTGAAGAAGGGAATGGCAAACCACTTCAGTATTCAGCATTCAGTTGTTCAGTCACTAAGTCGTGTATGACTCTGCAACCCTATAAACTGCAGGATGCTAGGCTTCCCTGTGCTTCACTATCTCCCAGAGTTTTCTCAAATTCATGCCCATTGAGTCAGGGATGTCATCCAACCATCTCATTCTCTATCATCCCTTTCTCCTCCTACCCTTAGTCTTTCATAGCATCAGGGTCTTTTCAAATGGCTCCACTCTCCCATCAGGTGGCCAAAGTATTGGAATTTCAGCTTCAGTATCAATCCTTCCAATGAATATTCAGGACCTATTTCCTTTACAATGGTTGGTTAGATCTCCTTGCCATCCAAAGGACTCTCAAGACTCTTCTCCAACACCACAGTTCAAAAGCTTCAATTCTTCGATGCTCAGCTTTCTGACCTGTATACAGGGTTCTCAAGAGGCAGGTCAGGTGGTCTGGTATTCCCATCTCTTTCAGAATTTTCCACAGTTTATTGTGATCCACACAAAGACTGTCTTTGTGTGGATCACAATACTTTGAATAGACTCTAATACTTTGAAAACACACTAATACTTTGAATAGACTCGAGGAAAAATAGGTAAAAATGAAGAAGGGTGGTGTCATCTGCATATCTGAGGTTATTGATATTTCTCCTGGCAATCTTGATTCCAGCTTGTGTTTCTTCCAGACCAGTGTTTCTCATGATGTACTCTGCATATAAGTTAAATAAGCAGGGTGACAATATGCAGCCTTGACATATTCCTTTTCCTATTTGGAGCCAGTCTGTTGTTGGTCAAGTTGCCAACATCCGCTGGATCATGGAAAAAGCAAGAGAGTTCCAGAAAAACATCTATTTCTGCTTTATTGCCTATGCCAAAGCCTTTGACTGTGTGGAGCACAATAAACTGTGGAGAATTCTTCAAGAGATGGGAATACCAGACCACCTGACGTGGCTATCTTATCAGCCTGGAAATGTTGCATGGACCCTCCCAAGGATGTTAACAAACATTGTCACCTTTGGTAGGTACTGCTGTCTCTTTTCAAAGATTTCTGTATGCTTACATTTGAGGGGCTTGTGACTTTTAATTAAAAAAAATTTTATTTATTTATTTGGCTACACCAGCTCTTAGTTGCGGCATACAGGGTCTTCAACTGTGGCATGTGAAGTCTTAGTTGCGGCCTGTGGATTCTAGGTCCCTGACCAGAGATCGAACATGGGTTTCCTGCTTTGGGAGTGCAGAGTCATAGCCACTGGATCACAGGGAAATCATGCCTTTAGACCATTTGGTGAATAAATTACATCAGGATTGTAAAATGTGGTCAGCTTGAATGGTCACAGCTTGTCACTAGAGTGGAATCACATGGAACTAGAAATACTAATGCACAATAAACTGTGGAGAATTCTTCAAGAGATGGGAATACCAGACCACCTGACGTGGCTATCTTATCAGCCTGGAAATGTTGCATGGACCCTCCCAAGGATGTTAACAAACATTGTCACCTTTGGTAGGTACTGCTGTCTCTTTTCAAAGATTTCTGTATGCTTACATTTGAGGGGCTTGTGACTTTTAATTAAAAAAAATTTTATTTATTTATTTGGCTACACCAGCTCTTAGTTGCGGCATACAGGGTCTTCAACTGTGGCATGTGAAGTCTTAGTTGCGGCCTGTGGATTCTAGGTCCCTGACCAGAGATCGAACATGGGTTTCCTGCTTTGGGAGTGCAGAGTCATAGCCACTGGATCACCAGGGAAATCATGCCTTTAGACCATTTGGTGAATAAATTACATCAGGATTGTAAAATGTGGTCAGCTTGAATGGTCACAGCTTGTCACTAGAGTGGAATCACATGGAACTAGAAATACTAATGTCACCATTTCTTGTGACTTTCTGACCTACAGACCAGTGAAATGACCTTGCCAAATGTCTCCTCATCCATTCATGCATCTATCTGCATGTGGCAGAACTCTTGAGTATTCCTTGGGCTCAAACTTTACTAGAATTCAAAGTATGCAGGGAATTATTAATGCTCAATGTGTCCTGTAATGATTTTATCAATATTTTCCTGTTATTTATTATGCCCTTATCTCACAATCATTTTAAAATAGGTTATAAAAGCAATTCCAGTTTGTGATGTAATAAACTGAGGTACAGACAATAGAAATGCTGGCTATAATTTATTTGCCAACACAAAGCTTGACATTTAAATGTATTTTTATAATTTAATATTCACAGCAGTTAGGAAGGATGAAAATTATTATACCCACTTTCAAGGTGAAGAAACTCAGTCCCCCAAAAAGACCATATAGCTAGCCCCAAGTAATAGAAATTGCTTTTTTTTAAAATTTACCTTTAATTGGAGCATAATTGCTTTACGATGTTGTGTTAGTTTCTACAGTACAACATGTGAATCAGCCATAAGTACACATATACCCTCTCCTTCTTGAGCCTCCATCCACCCTGCTATTTGAAATTATTAAAAATCATGGCACAAATAAAATTATTTTATGCGATTCTAATCCGGATTGTAACTTGGACACAATATTGTTTTGTTTTTGTTGGTAGTGTTTGTTTTGTTTGGCATCTACTTTATGCCTGCATTACATTTTTAAAGTACATTTCACTGAAATAGTCTAACACCCTGTGAAAGCCATCTAAGGAATAGATGATGAATCAATTTATTTTACAAAAAATGCAACAGACACGTACTTTCTGGAACAAGTCCAATATTTTGACATCACATTTGTAGGTTCATGGGCATTTCTAAGGTCTTAAAAATCTTAGGTTTTAAAGCCTGCACCATTGGTAAGAGATACAGAAAAGAGTGGATCCAAAGAGAGATAAAACTGAATGACACAAAGCTGCTCAGAGCCTGGGGACACAGTTTATTTATTCAGACATGTTTATTCAATGCTACTGAATCCCTTGAGGAAGCTTTCATGTCCTCCTTCTAGGAACTTCTCTCTCTCTTTTAAAAATAATTTATTTACTTTTAGTTGAAGGATAATCGCTTTCAATATTGTGTGGGTTTCTGCCATTTATCAACATGAATTGGCCGTAGGTAGAGGGACTTCTCTCTTGAGTGGTGGACCTTGACTGAATCCAGGACTCTGGCCAGCACATTTCTCTTCCTGCTCTGTTAAAACAAGAAAGAAAAAAGTCTTCTATTCCCATCCTCTAGATCATGGTAATAGAGTTGGGTCTATCCTGAGCAGCCCTATGGATCAGATTTTTGGATAATGACTCACTGCCCCCAAGGAGGAATTTACCAAAGCAATTTCTAGGAATCCTTTGCCTTTTGTCCCTTTTGTATGGCTGGGGTTAATAAATTTTTATGAACTAATTTCAGTTGATCTTTCCTGCATCACTTGTTTTGTTACATGGATGTGAATTTTACCAGGTCAACCCCCAAATGCTTCAGAGGAGTTGGACTGTTGAAGCTTATGGAAATGATTTGCCCAGTCAAGGCTACACAAAGTCAGAGGCTAAACTTGAAAAGTGTTTCCTCATCCCAAGAGCAAAATTCTAACCTCTCTCACGGCCTTGGTTTTTCTTTAGTTGTTGTTGTTTTGGTTTGGTTTTTTTGATTAATAAAATTTATCTAGCTAATTACTGGATTAGTGAGCCTAAAACTGCATAAACATCTCCGATGGCCACAGAGGTTAAAATGGGAAGAAGCAGGGTGCATTTGTGTGCTGATTACTATTGAAAGACAAAAGTCTTGAAGGTTGTGTTCTTCTCTAGCAACCAGCCCTCATAATGGGTCTCCACCCATAGAAATTAAAAGGCCGCAAGGCTGTACAAATAACAGTAATCAGATCAGAAACTGTTAAAAGCAAGAGACAGATAAAACCCAGTGAGAAACTTTCAGAGGGAAGCAGATAAGCATTGCATCAGAGACAAAATGTCAGTGAAGCTATTCTGCTCACTGTGTGTGTGTGTGTGTTTTTTTTCTCTTCAAAAGAGGAGGAAGCACTGATTAGAAACAGAAAATTCGCATGAATTTTAAACAAAAAGATAAGTCCATAGAAGACATATGTGCCTGGTAGACACATACCCCCAAGTGTTTGGGGTTCCTTTTACATCTATCCTTATGCCATGGGCTTCCCTGGTGGTTCAGCTGGTAAGACTCTGCCTGCAAAGCGAGAGACCTGGGTTCGATCCCTGGGTTGAGAAGATCCCCTGGAGAAGGGAATGGCTGGCTACCCACTCCAGTATTCTGGCCTGCAGAATTCCATTGACTGTATAGTCCATGGGGTCCAAAGAGTGGGACAGGACTGAGCAACTTTGTGCCATGATAGAGGGTTTCCCTGGTGGCTCAGGCAGTAAAGAATCTGCCTGCAATGCAGGAGATTCAGGTTTGATCCCTGAGTCGGGAAGATCCCCTGGAGAAGAGAATGGCTACCCACTCCAGTATTCTTGCCTGGACAATCTCAATGACAGAGGAGCTGGTGGGCTGCAGTCCATGGTGTCGCAAAAAGTCGGACATGACTGAAGTGACTTAACACTTTTGCTTCATTACACCATGGCAACTTCCTCATATCTTTTTTTGGGCCCAGAAAATACATGTCAGTCAGGTAGAAAAGTAGATGGTAGATGTTAAACATATTAGCAAATTTAAAATGAGGGAAGAAGCGTGGCTGAAACACACTCAGATTCAAAGTTGGGCTGTCAAACAGCAACAGATAAAGTGCCGATTTATTTAACATTGCTTTACCCAGGTCAAAGATCTGGCAGGACTTCTCTTTAATTTACCTTCTGAGAATCTTGATTGCTGAGGAAAAATATGACATGATTCCCTGATGTAGATACATGTTATATCTGCCTTGACATCAACACTTGCATTTGATACTGCCCTGAATGTCTGACTCATTTCTTTAACAGATTTATTAAAGTATAATTTACATATCGTAACATTTACCCACTTTAATTGGACAATTCAATGATGTCTTATAAGTTAATAGAGTTGTGTAGGCATCACCACAATATTTTCTCTTTGTCTATGGCTTTCTGCAGTTTGAATATAACCTGCCTAGGTATCCCCTGGAGGTGGGCATGGCTACTCACTCCAGTATTCTTGGCTGGAGAATCCCATGGACAGAGGAGCCTGGTGGGCTACAATCCATGCATGCATGCTAATTCACTTCAGTCATGTCTGACTCTTTGTGAACCCATGGACTATAGCCCCCAGGCGTCTCTGTCCATGGGATTCTCCAGGCAAGAATACTGGAGAGGTTTGCCTTGCCCTCCTCCAGGGGATCTTCCCCACCCAGGGATCTAATCTGCTTCTCTTATGTCTCCTGCATTGGCAGGTGGGTTCTTTGCTACCTGGGAAGCCCAGGCTATAGTCCATAGGGTTGCAAAGAGTCAGACACAACTGAAGCAATGTTACACGCACACATGCACAGGTGTGTTTTATTTGGTATGTATTGTCCTAGATGTTCTCTGAGACTCCTGGATCTAGGGTTTCTATCTGCCATTAATTTTGAGACGTTGTTGGTGCCATTTTTACTTCAACTATATCTTCCACTCCATTTTCTCCTTCCTATGATAATTCCAGTTATGTGCAGTGTACGGTACTCCTTTTACAATTGCTCATGGTTCTTTCAGGCTTCCCAGGAAGAAGGAGATAGTGAAGGACAGGGAAGCCTGGTGTGCTGCAATTCATGAGGTAGCAAAGAATCAGATGTGACTTAGCAACTGAACAACAACAATCATAAAAACAAAAAAAAAAAAAGTAAGTGTTGGTGAGGATATGGAATAACTGGAAACTCTGTGCACCATTGATGGGAAAGTAAAATGGTACAGCTGCTTTGGATGTGGCAGTTTCTCAAAAAATTAAAAGTAGAACTACCACGTGATCCAATAATCCCTCTTATAGGTGTCCACCCAAAGAAACTGAAAGCAGCATCTCAAAGAGATATTGTTACACCCCTTTTCAAAACCACGTTATTCACAGTAGCTAAAGCATGAACACAACCCAGCTGTCCAATGACAGATGAATGTATAAACAGAATGTAGTAATTAATACAACAGAATATTGTTCAATCTTAAAGAGAAAGAAAAATTTGGCATGTGCTACAATGTGGATGCAACTTCAGGTCATTAGGCTATGTCAAATAAGACAGTCACAAAATGACAAATAGTTTGTAATTTCACTTACATGAGATACATAGAGTAGTCAAAAATCATAGACAGAAAGTATAATGGTGTTTGCCATGGTTTGGAGAGAGTGAGGAATGAGTAGTTATTTTTCAACCAATGTGGAATTTTCAATTTCACAGAATGTTCTCTACAAGGTTGATGGTAATGGTTGTACAACGTTATGAATATATTTAATACCACTGAACTATACACTTAAAAATACTTGGCAAATTTTATGTTATATTTTACCACAATAAAAAAAAATAAAGAAGAAAAAATTAACTAGAAAACTTCATGTGATTAAAAATTAACAAGCACCCTTTTTTAGAACTACCGGAACTATGAATTAAATAGCTTCTTTGGAAAGAAAGTTGGCATTATCTCATTAGGTTGAAAATGTTTATATTCTATCGTCCCCAAATTCCATTTATAAGTATATGCCCTAGGGAAATCTTGCATTTGTGTAACTAAGGGCATACTCAAGATTGTCTAAAACAGCAGAGATTCTGATAATAAAAAAGTAAGAAAATCCAAATGACCATCAACTGTAGAATGGATAAATTGTGGTATATTCTATAATGAAATATTATACAATAGTGATAAATAACTGAATTATGCCTATGCAAAAAGACCCAAAAATTAATAATCAAAGTTGATATGATACTAAAGCCTCTGTGGAAAAACATTAAGAGAGGAAAACTAAACAGGAAACCACCACTACCAGGTATTGAAACATAAAGATTCTATAATCATGATCAGTACACTTTCACTGTAACACTCTGTTCTCTGCTAACATGTCTATGAATAAGCTGTTGTGGTACCGGTGCATGATTAGATAGAACAGTGCAAGAAAATAGATGCTCCTAAAATACATTCAAATACATATACAAATTCAATATGTGATAGAGGTGGCATTTCAAATCACTGGGACAAGATTGACTTAAAAATAAATGGTGCCAAGATAACTGTTTAGCAACTTGGAAAAAGATACAAGTAGATCTATATCTTACCCCATACACAAAAATATACTCCAAATGGTGTAGGTACTTACATGTAAAAAATTAGACCATGCAAACACAAGAATAAATCACAGATAAATGAATCTTTAACTTCAGGGTAGATGAAATCTTTCTAACTGTGACTCAAAATACAAATGCAATAAAAGATTAACTTGGACCGCATAAAAATTGAAATTTCATGTGGCACAGAATACCAAAAATAAAGTCAAAAGGAGAGAAAATATTTGCAACATATGTAATAGAGGACTAAATTCCTAATTTATAGAGAACTCAAACGTTGAGGAACAGGGTCAGATCTTCATAGAAAATTCTGAAAAAACATAAATAAACAATTCAAACAAAAAAGGAGATAAATAGTCCCAAAACATATGGAGAAATATTTAAATTCAGTCACAGTGAGATATGGGAATTAAACAACAGTAAATGCAACGTAAGATCCTGCATTGGAATATGGAACTGAAAAGAGCATTGCTGGGGAAAATGGTGAGATTTGAAAAGGTCTGTTCAGTTCAGTTCAGTTCAGTCGCTCAGTTGTGTCCGACTCTTTGCCACCCCATGAATCACAGCACGCCAGGCCTCCCTGTCCATCACCAACTCCCGGAGTTCATTCAGGCTCACGTCCATTGAGTCTGTGATGCCATCCAGCCATCTCATCCTCTTTTGTCCCCTTCTCCTCCTGCCCCCAATCCCTCCCAGCATCAGGGTCTTTTCCAATGACTCAACTCTTCGCATGAGGTGGCCAAAGTACTGGAGCTTCAGTTTTAGCATCATTCCTTCCAAAGAAATCCCAGGGTTGATCTCCTTCAGAATGGACTGGTAGTTCACAGTATTTTCTCAATGTTAGTTTACTGGTTTTGGTAATTGATAATTGAACTATGCAAGATGGTAACTTTAGGGGAAGCTTCATAAAGATTACACTACACAGGAAAACTCTCATATTTTTGTAACATTTCAGTGAATCTAAAATCAATTCTAAATTAAAAGTTTTTTTAAAAAAAACTGTATATTTAGGGTCACATAATTTAGGAAACACTGTTAAGAATCATGAACGAATGATAAGTATAAAATATATGCTGGTGGTAACACCTGAGGGTGCCAGATGGGAAATGAATTAGGGAGGAACACTCAGGGGAGTCCAGTGATAATTTTAATATTATCATTCTTTGAATGGGCGTGAATACATGAGTGTTTATTATAACAGGATTATACCTTTTATATAGTTGATAGTTGTTTTGAATTACTGAAATATATTCAATAAAAGTGACTATGTGAGATACTAGCAGAAACAGTCTTTACATTAGAAACAGACTTTGTAGCAACTTGAAGTCGAATCACATTAAATTAGAAGACTCCTAAAAAGACCTTTCGACATTCAACTTAAAGCATTAGGACTGCTTATTCCTCCATCTGTAGGTCCTTAATGTGAGCTGGCTTGCATTTGACTATAGTAAAATCTTGGCAGTAATGCACTTTAGTTCTGAGCATGGTATCAATGGAGAAAGGAAAGCAGTTGGAATATGTGCCTTTGGATTCAATTTTGAGAAGAGCAAATGGAAGACACTACTTATTGGCACATCCTGGGAAAAGTCCCCCTGCAGTCAGTCTCAAGACACCTAATTAAGATAAAATTAACTCATACAAATATTGATCTAGCTAAATTTGCCAGGGGTGAGTCTTATTATCAGTCAAATTTCCTTATACCAAATGGCAAAGAACTGTAAAAAAAAAAAAAGCCAAAAATTTTTAATATATTTTTTAAATCAGCAGAAAAATAATCATGAAGAAAAACACTTCATTTCACATTTATGACTTGCATTGGTTATTGACTTGAAGTTTTGCTTATTATGACTGATTCCATGTAAAACATCACTCTTCCCCAGGTGTTTAGCACTATCGTAAGTAACGGTTTACCCTCAAGGAACTGGCAATTTTGTTTGAACAAGATACACAGTTTAGGTAGTTTGCTCATGAAATAGGCAGCAGAGTATCAATGAGAACTACAATGGTGTGTGTGTGCTGTGCGTCCTTAGAAAAATCTTAGTGACTGTTGATCAAAGTAATTGTTTATACTTTCATCACTGATTAAAATCACTCTTTGGGTCCAACTGTGGTGGGAAAATATGTATTTATTTCCCCAAATGCATTTGAACAAGTGTGAGTGTGAATTTCCTTCATAAAATTTTTCTCTTTAAGGATATAACTTCCCAAAGCAAAAATTTGCATTATAATCTTGCAATAGAACAAACTCAAAATAAAAATCTTTCATAGGAAAGGTACAGGGGGACTTCCCTGGAGATCCAGTGATTAAGATCTGAGCTCCCAATGCAGGGGACCCAGTTTGATCCCTGGTTGGGGAACTAATTTCCCGCATGCCATGGGGTGTGGCCAAAAAAAAAAAAGATACAGACAATAATCCTGAGTTTGCTTAATATTGGCTTCATTGTTTGCGTCATTATTCCAATTTGTTGGCCATATAATCTAATATGTACGTCTGATGAGGAAAGTGGCTGATTTATTTCAAGTCTACCAAATTTTACACATTGGTATGAGTACAGCGCAGAAAGCACTACCTTTGGAGATCACGTTTACCACGATGCTGAGCACTAGCCAAAACACTTTGCAGTTCCTCTCAGAATTTCTCTCAGAGCTCACAAGCCATTCAGGGGAACCCTCAGTGGAGAAGCTTATTCCATTGACAGTGGATTTGATTTTTGCAAAAAAAGTTACATGGAGTTCAGAATGGTTCATAAAATAGGTGATGAATCTGGTTAGTAGGATTCAGGGAGGAAAATGAGAGACATAGTGATGCATGAGAGTGAATTTTGCACAAATGGCACATTCATTAAAATGAACCTATATAAGCTTCCAGCAAGTCTATTTTGCAGACCAATATTCACTTTTTGTTGCATTTATTATGGTATTCAACAAATTTGGTACGACATGGGGGGCTGGTTAGAGTTTGCTGTCTGGTGTTGAAGGAGACTTGCTGACATCTCTGACCAAACTCTTCTGTTTCTGCGAGGCTAGGGCTCTTCCCTAGAAGCCACTTCAGTACTGTCAGGCCTGTGGAGCACTGCTGCCTCCACGGAGCACTGCCGCCTCCACGGAACACTACCGCCTCCGTGGATACTGCCACCTCCATGGAGCACTGCTCGGGCTTTCCATCTCTTCTTCTAGACCAGGTTGAAGCACAGAAGACTGAAGCTACCTTTTCTTTCTTTGCCAAGCCCTCAACCTAAACTAAAGAAAGCCAGAAATCAAGAATGTTTGCAGTTGGGGTGATGACAATGAAAACCGTAGGTCACCAATTCTACCAACTTGTTGAAATTTGATCCAAATGAGATGGAAAACATGTTCACTGAAGGAAGACATACAGCTGAGAGATGTGTTAGGATGGAGGAAGGGATATTTTCACCCAAATGTTATCACATGCACATAAACCTCAGTTTCTATTCATTCAGTTGGCAGAAACTTTTCCTCTCCTGTCCTGACTGCAACTTTCCTCCTTGACTTGCTGCTCACCTCCTCCTGACTCCCACTCCACCCAAACTGTCACAATCCAATCTGGCTGTCATCCTTGAGCTGGGTTGGGGGAACGGTCCATGGAGCTCAGGGCAGCTGATGGCTTGGGTTAGTTGGTCATATCCTGATTTTTCTGCTTCCTCTCTCCTGCACTCTTTTCTAAAGGCCAGAGTCTCTTTCAATTTTCATATTTCTTCATCATTACTTTTCAGGCAGTAACAAAAGAGGTTAAGTGCGAGAGCTTGAATCCCAGCTTAAGAACTTAAATAACCTTTTGATCTACCTCACAGAGCTGTTATGAGGATTGAATGAGATTGTGCACTAAAGCGTGGTCCAGATTAGGCCCCCAGTGAACGTTAGTTATTATTTTTATGAACACTTTATTTTCCCTGTGCTCAACAAGCACAACCTCCGTGGGCCACCTCTATAGACACACTAACATGCATTCAAGGGTTCAAGGTCCCACCCTCTTCGCCTCAGGCCTGTGAAGGCGAGGAGGGAAAAGGAATGCCTGTCACCTTCCAAGACTTTTATCTGCAGCAGCCTTTATCTCTTTCACTGTGGGGATTTTCCCCAGGCTCTTTTGTCCTCTATTTCAGAGCTTTATTTTTCCTCCCCTTTGTGTTACATTTGCTTCTATAGGGGGGTAGAGTTGCCCTATTTACAGGAGTAGCTATCACCATGGTAACTTGGTATTTTGATAACAGGCATGAAACAATTCTGAAGGAAAAAGAGGTCCCTTATTTTTCAATTTTGGCATGTAGATGTATGGGAATCAAAATCCTTGCCCCACATTCTATAGCTGGTTCAAATGTCAAAGCAAAGAAACAAGTTTTGTTGGTATTTTAAATAAGTATTGAGCAACCCCAGCATGCCATCAATTGAGCAGAACATTCTCACAATTAATTTCTGCCTCTAGGCACTGATGCTTGCGGACAACATGACATATACTTTCGTGAACTCATTCTCTGAATGAGAAAATTGGTACCCATGGTCAGACAAAGAATCGTTGTGTTCACTCAAATTGCAAAAGGCATGAAAGCATTGAAAGGGCAGTAAAAGATGTCATTTGGAGTTTCTGGGAGATTTTGATGGTTTATTGAGAGGAAACAAGACATAGACATGAAAGTCGGCCTGTTCTTAACGGTCAGAGAGAACGTGGTTTCAGTACAGGTAGCTTACACATTGTATCTGGAACCAGGAGTGGACTGCTTTTGATGACTAAACGCCTACTGTGTTCAAGGCTTCCTACTATGAGCTGTTAATATAGGTGAGTGAACTGTCACTCCTGCCTTTGACACTTTTCATTTGGTGAGGAAACACACAATACAATGTAATGTCTCTGTAAAGGCAGCTGTATTGTAACCCACTATCAGAGAAGAGAAACAAAGAAGACTTCATAGAAATGAATTTTGAACGGTATTTTTAAAGGATGGCTAGCAGATGACATTAGAGGAAGTAGCCTCTGCCTAGATACTGGTGGCACTTATACACCTCACATGCGTGTGTGCTCAGTTGTGTCCTATTCTTTGCGACCCCATGGACTGTAGCCCTCCAGGCTCCTCTGTCCATGGAATTTTCCAGGCAAGAATACTGGAGTGGGTTGCTATTTCCTCCTCTAGGAGATCTTCCTGAGTCAGGGATCAAACCTGAGTCTCCTGCATCTCCTGAATTGGCAGGTGGATTCTTTAACACTGAGCCACCAAGAACTGCTTTTATTCCCTCAGCCAAGCAAGGACAAACACAACCCTGACCTTTTGTTGTTGTTTAGTCAACCCACTCCAGTGTTCTTGCCTGGAGAATCCCAGGGACGGGGGAGCCTGGTGGGCTGCCATCTATGGGGTTGCACAGAGTTGGACACGACTGAAGCGACTTAGCAGCAGCAGCAGCAGCAGCCACCAGTTTGTGTTCGACTCTGCAATCCCATGGACTGAAGCTCCAAGGCTTCCTTGTCCCTCACCATCTCCTGGATTTTGCCCAAGTTCATGTCCATTGAATCAGTGATGCCATCCAACCATCTCATCTTCCTGTCGCCCTCTTTTCCCGACCTTGGCATAATCCAATAACCTAGGTATTCCCAGAACCAGGCTTGCAAACAGGTCTTGTGTGAATTACCAAGCTGAACTATTTCCAATTTTCCTACTGTGCTGTCTGTTTTTTCCCTCACCTTTGCTCATTTTGTTCCATCTACCTGAAATCTCTTGTCTCCTCCTCACTCTGCCACACATGCATGCTTCTGCTATCAACTTCTGTTGAACTTCAGGCTTAGCTTTGATGTTTCTCCCTTGGGTTAACCATTGGCGAAACCTGGAGTGTGTTCATCCTCCTGTTTGTTGCTGCAGTATTCTCCATGTCTCTTTATACTGGTGCTTATAATAATTTCTGGTCTGACTCATTCAATTTCATTCACTCCTTTGACTCACTTCACTAGGAAGCCATTGGGATTGTTCCCTTTTGTATTCCCAAGAGCCTAACTTAATTTTCGTTGAATAGATGTACAAATGAATAAAATGAGACATTGTCTATTATAACTGTTCAGCAATAGAAAGAACTACCTTGTCATATAATGCTTTCTCAGATTTGTTAAAGAGGATCTTCCTGAGTCATTTACTGCAGATGGTGATTGCAGCCATGAAATTAAAAGACGCTTACTCTTTGGAAAGAAAGTCACGACCAATCTAGATAGCATGTTCCAAAGCAAAGACATTACTTTGCCAACAAAGGTCCGTCTAGACAAGGCTATGGTTTTTCCAGTAGTCATGTATGGATGTGAGAGTTGGACTGTGAAGAAAGCTGAGCACCGAAGAATTGATGCTTTTGAACTGTGGTGTTGGAAAAGACTCTGGAGAGTCCCTTGGATGGCAAGGAGATCCAACCAGTCCATTCTGAAGGAGATCAGCCCTGGGATTTCTTTGGAAGGACTGATGCTAAAGCTGAAACTCTAGTACTTTGGCCACCTCAGCGAAGAGTTGACTCATTGGAAAAGACTCTGATGCTGGGAGGGATTGGGGGCAGGAGGAGAAGTGGACGACCGAGGATGAGATGGCTGGATGGCATCACCGACTCGATGGACATGAGTTTGAGTGAACTCCGGGAGCTGGTGATGGACAGGGAGGCCTGGCGTGCTGCGATTCATGGGGTCGCAAAGAGTCGGACACGACTGAGCGACTGAACTGAAGTGACTGAGGAGTTAAGTATTTTGTGTACAACTTCTGTGTCAAAATATTTTGAAAATATTTTCTTCAAGGCTGAAATGTGCCTATTTATTTTCTTTATAATATCTTTTGATGAGCAGAAAGTTTTAGTTATGATGATGCCTAATTTATCAGTTTTTTCTTTTGTGACTGTTGCTCTCTGTGTCCAAGGAGTCAATGCCTGCTTGTTGTAGAAATATTTTCTTCTATTTTCCTTTAGAATCTGTATAGTTCTACCATTTGTTTACGTCTTTGATCCAACTCAAGTCAACTTTCTTGTGTAGTGTGAGATAGGAGCCAAGGTTCACCATTTTGCATATGGGTATCCAGATCTAGTGCCTTAGTTAAAAGATTTTTCTTTCCACATTAGGAACTGCTTTGGCAAATTTTTTGAAAATCAATTGATTATTGTAGGACTATTTTGTTTCACTGATCCCTTTGGTCTATTTTATAACAATACTGCACTGACTTGATTATTGTATTTTTATATTAAGTCTTGAAGTCAAATATTTAAGACCTCTCAAGTTTGCTAATATAATTATTGGTCAACTGATTAAGAACTGGCATCATAACAATATTATCTTACAATCCATGAGCATAGTATATCTCCCTATGTAGGTAGCTCTTCATTTTCAATGTTTTCGATTTTTACAGATAGAGGCCAGAAGTATCTTGTGTTAAATTTATATCTAAATCTTTCACATTTTTCTCACCAGTATAAACAGCATTATATTTTACTTTTACTTCTCAATTGCTTGTTGCTAGCTTATAAAAAATAACAATGAGTTTTTACATTGATACTGTATCTTATGACTACTAAATTTTCTTGTTCAATTTAATAAACTTTTTAAATGTTTCTTAGGATAATCTATAATACATTATCTCTTTCTAATGTAAAGATAAAGCATAAATCATTTGGAAAGTGATCACTCTCCAGGTGCTCTCTTTTTCATCAAGAAATAGTGTAGTAATTAAAATGGTAGAACAACTGAGCAACTGAACTGAACTGAACATCCCTTGAGCTGTCCCTGCTATACTTAAGGTACTATTCAAAGTACTTCATACATATTAACTCATTTAATGTACAGAACAATGCCATGAAATATGTATGATTGTTAATATCTCTATTTTCTGGTTGAGGAAATTGAAACTTAGAATAAGCTGAAGATATTTTATGACCTTTGTTTTTGTAACCAAAAACTTGCTCTGTGAATAGAGTATAATCTCTATCCCCATACTTATTTCTTGTACCTTTATTTTACCTATCCTTTGCTTCTTTACTACTTTGTGTTTGCCTTTTACACATTGTACTTAATATAATTTTAGTAATGATAAGTTACCTGAAATTTAATTTTTCTTTATGCTTAAAAATACTGTCTAGTCTTGACAAATATACTTTTTTTTTTTTTTTTTGCTTTACAATAATGTATTGGTTTTGCCATACATCAACATGAATCCACCACAGGTGTACACGTGTTCCCAATCCTGAACCCCCCTCCCATCTCCCTCCCCATACCATCCCACTGGGTCATCCCAGTGCAACAGCCCCAAGCATCCTGTATCCTGCATCAAACCTAGACTGGTGATTCATTTCTTATATGATATTATACATGTTTCATTGCCATTCTCCCAAATCATCCCACCTTCTCCCTCTCCCACAGAGTCCAAAAGACTGTTCTATACATCTGTGTCTCTTTTGCTATCTCGCATACAGGGTTATTGTTATCATCTTTCTAAATTCCATATATATGCATTAGTATACTGTATTGGTGTTTTTCTTTCTGGCTTACTTCACTGTGTATAAGCAGCTCAGTTTCATCCACCTCATTAGAACTGATTCAAATGTATTCTTTGTAATGGCTGAGTAATACTGCATTGTGTATATGTACCACAGCTTTCTTATCCATTCATCTGCTGACGGACAACTAGATTGCTTCCGTGTCCTGGCTATTATAAATAGTGCTGTGATGAACACTGGGGTACATGTGTCTCTTTCAGTTCTGGTTTCCTCGGTGTGTATGCCCAGCAGTGGGATTGCTAGGTCATAAGGCAGTTCTATATGCAATTTTTAAAGGAATCTCCACACTGTTCTCCATAGTGGCTGTACTAGCTTGCATTCCCACCAACAGTGTAAGAGGGTTCCCTTTTCTCCACACCCTCTCCAGCATGTATTGCTTGTTGACTTTTGGATTGCAGCCATTCTGACTGGCATGAAATGGTACCTCCTTGTGGTTTTGATTTGCATTATCTCCTTGCAGTGATCTTCTGTTTTGTCTTTTTTAACTGTCATACCTGCCTGTCACTAGTACTAATTTTGACTAGAACAGATTATCATTTTCACACAAAAGAAGTGATAAGCAGTTTATGTTCACAGAACAACAGTTTTTACAGCAGTCTACTATTTTTTAGTAGGTTGTCCTCCATGTTTAATTACCTGTAACGGGGAAATTGATGTGAGTTGCTACCCAGTAAAGATTGACCTGGCACTAACAATTTCATTTTTACTGAGTCCTTAGGTCCTAACACCTTCCAAGTGGCAATGATAGGTTCTTTCCATTTTGGTTTATTCTGTCATCAGGCACTTAAAATGTGAAGTTTACTTTTTATAAGAAGTACAGTAAAAAAATTTTGCAACTCATAAGATATTCTTTACCAAAACTCAGGAATGCAGTATTATGTTGTACACAAAGAACAATTAAATAACGATAGCTTACTGATGTTTCAATATCTGACATCATCTTTGTTCTAATATTAAAAATAGTCTTAAGTAGCTCACCATCTTGTTAGGAGGAGATTTAATATACATTTAAATCAGTATACTTAGTTCAACCTGAAAGAGCTGACAACACACTCAGAAACATGGAGATGGCAACCAATAAAAGGGAAATGGTTTCTTTCCCTGAGATACTTATATGAGAAAATATTACTAACAATAATGGAAGTTAGTCATTCATATCCCTAAGTGCCCTTGAAGCCACATGTCAAATGTGCCTGTTTTTAAAGTTCTGATTTATGTAGTGCCTTATTCACTGTGTAATAATATCAGTCTCTGAAGTGCCTCCCATCATTATACCAGCAATAACCATTTCTTTTTGTTTATAAAAATAACAGTGAGTGAGCAGCTGAAATGTAATTTCCTGGAGCAGAGATCTAAGAATTGATAGTATCTTTTAAAAACTCTCTTTCTATCATATTCAAACCCCAGTTCAAAAGATCAAGATTTCTGTTTGTGCAATTTCTAAACTATGTTGCCCCATAAAGTAATGGAATTAGCACTAATTGAAAAGTACACATCTCTTTCATGAATAGCATTTAATGAATATGTGAAAATATTAAGCAAGCACCTTTCCATTATTCAGTATAGTTTAAGGGACAAGACATTCTATATCTTTGAATTTTCTGGTAGGTGAGGTTTGATCCGTTTGTGCTAGACGTGTGAACCAGTTCACACGTCTCCTCATCTCATGGAGTTACTTCAGAATTTTTAAAATATAGACATTAACAACCAGTGTTGAATTTAGAGAATGAAATATTCATTACATGGTCAATAGTTTTTAGAGAAGTATTATAAAAAACAGAAATTTAAAGTTCCCACCAAGTCTCACAGGAGAGAATAATTTTTCCCCCCAAATAGATTTTATTTCCAATATAAATTTTAACTCAAAGTTTAATACAAAAAAGAAGTTTTAAAAACAACTGCATAATTTATAATTTATGTAATCTTATTTTAAAAGGTGATAATAAAAATGCAAATATGAAATTGCCTCTTGCTCTCTTAGTTAATGGAATAAATCTTAGTTGAATCATTTATCCCTCTTAATATATATTCATACTCTAGCTGTAGCCTGAAAACTCGGGGTAATAGTAAAGGTCTTTTAACGTATATAGGACACCACTGGTAAACAGATTTAAACTCACGATATTTGGCAATGTGCCTTCTTCCAGTGTTTTCTACTCATTACCTATGCTTATCTCCATATGGTACCCTGTCTCAAGTTCAGTGGGATATTGTCTTCCCCAAATGAACCACAATCAAATTCATATTTTATGTTAATCTGCTTATTCTAAGTAATAAATGCCACCATCCCACATGCAGAATAACTTGTCTTCGGGTGAACTGTTATCATAATATATGGCTTTACCTTCCTTGAATGGCATATTTATTTGCGGGGGGGGGGGGTGGTGGTGCTTATTGTGTAGAGAGACCAAGTTTACTAGAGATTTTTTCTCTTATGTCTTTAAGACAGTTGATTGATATCACAAATTGTATATTTAAAAGTATTTAAATGAAGTTTACTTTGCTTTTGCATGAAATTCTTCAGCTAGACTCTTTAAAGATTATGAATCAATTAACCTTCCTTGATTTTTCTTTGCGGAGAAGGCAATGGCAACCCACTCCAGTACTCTTGCCTGGAAAATCCCATATATTTCTTAGGGCTTCTTTGGTTTTAGGTTAATCAAAATTATTTTAAGCAATGAGTCAAATTTAATGGTTCACTGGTAAAGAATTTGCCTGCAATGTAAAAGACACATGTTCAATCGCTGGGTTGGGGAAGATCCTCTGGAGGAGTAATGGCAACCCACTCCAGTGTTCTTGCCTGAAGAATCCCATGAACAGAGAAATCTGGTGGGCTACAGTCCATAGGCTTGTAAAGAGCTGGATATGATTGAACACTCACTCACCCACCCCCCTACCAAACTTAGAACCAGGATTCAGGAGTTTCTTTTGGAACCTACAGAGGGCAATGAGGCTGGTGATAAAGAATGTCTGACAAGGAGGCACAGGACTCCTCTCTCAAGGAGTTTCCTATTCCCTCTGATTTCTGTCTCTGCACAGTTGCTAGGTTAGTCCCAAGTGAAGGCCAGTTCCCTCTGCTTTCAACCCATATAATAACTTGAAGCATACATTGGCCCCACTGACATATGAACAAGATGGAGCTGAAGTCTCACTTGCAATGAATGGCAAGTTTTCAGAAGCAAACTGGTATTGGCTTCATTCATTCTGGCTTAAAGACTGAATTGTGTTGTACAGACATAGCTGCTCCAGTTAGAAAACATGTAAATGATGGAGAAAGTTGACACCAACACAAGATGCCTTGATCTTAACTCTTAAATTACTTACATGGAGTTTTAACTTACAAAAGACATAGGTAAGTGGAATATTAGGTCAATCAGTTCTCTTCACTGGTTTTTACTATTTATGAATGACCAATCAGATATCATTCAAATAAATACAGAGTTTTATTTAAGAGAAAGGTAGAATTAGCTTTGATTTGTAACCAGGCCTACTGAATACTACTACTCTTGTCCAGAGATATTAATAACATTTGCCCTTTGAAATCATATTTGGTAGGAGAAGGCAATGGCACCCCACTCCAGTACTCTTGCCTGGAAAATCCTATGGACGGAGGAGCCTGGTAGGCTGCAGTCCATGGGGTCACTTAGAGTCGGATATGACTGAGCGACTTCACTTTCACCCATTGGAGAAGCAAATGACAACCCACTCCAGTGTTCTTGCCTGGAGAATCCCAGGGACGAGGGAGCCCGGTGGGCTGCCGTCTATGGGGTCGCACAGAATCGGACACAACTGAAGTGACTTATCAGCAGCAGCAGCAGCAGATTACATAATATGTTTGCTCCTTTTTATTTTAGAAATAAATAGCACTAGACATGGTTCTGAAGAATCTATTTACAGGGCAGCAATGGAGAAACAGACATAGAGAACAGACTTATGGACATGGAGAGAGGGGAGGAGAGGGTGAGATGTATGGAAACAGTAACATGGAAACTTACATTACCAGGTGTAAAATAGATAGTCAATGGTAATTTGCTGTGTGGCTTAGGAAACTCAAACAGGGGCTCTGTATCAACCTAGAGGGGTGGAATGGGAGGGATATGGAGGGAGGTTCAAAAGGGAGGGGATATATGTATACCTATGGCTGATTCATGTTGAGGTTTGACAGAAAACAGCAAAAATCTGTAAAGCAATTATCCTTCAAAAAAAAATTAGTTAATTAAAAAAATAGCACTAGACAATGATATTGCTGAAAATGCAAGCACACAGGTTCATATGTAGTTATAACTCTAAAATATTAATTGTCAACAGTGGCACTCTTCTCTGATGTAATGTGGTCATATTCCTTAGGTCAAAAGGCAGAGATGATAGATGGATTGCTGAGATCATGGTGTTGATGAAGCCAAGGTCAAAGGTGAAAGCTCTGTATGGGCCAGGATATTTTTAGAGAGAAAATGGAGAGCCTGAATCTCCAATCTCATCTGTTCTTATTAACATACACCATCAAACAGGAAGGTAAACTGTGATAATGTTAATTAAGATACTGCTTACACAAAAATGTATGTCTTTCTCTGTACCTAATGTCAACTTGATAGATAAAGGGAAATTTTCCCTTTAATCAAAGAATGCCTTGTTCAAGAGTAAATCCAAAGACTTCCCTAGTTGTTCAGTGGCTAAGACTCAGTGCTTCCAATGCAGGGGGCCTGGTTTCAATCCCTTGTCAGGGAACTGGATCCCACATGCTGCAACTAAGAGTTTGCATGCCGTGACTAAAAGATACCACAGACTACAATGAAGTTCTAAGATCCAGCATACTGCAGCTAAGACCTGCACAACCAAATCAATTAATTAAAAGAAGCAATTTTTAAAAAAGCAAATCCATACATTCTGGTCTTTATGGAAATAGCTCCTTTTCACTTTCAACTATAAATCTAAAATATGTAAAGAATATTGTCAACTGATAATTGTTTAGCCATTCCCATGACCTAAATAAATCATAATATTATGATTTTGCTGCCATAACTAATGATCTGTTTAAATTTGTGTAATTCCATTTCTTAGGCTGGAAAAAGAAGCAAGAGAAGTAAAGAGAGTGAGAGAGATATTTATTACCTTAGCAGAAAAGTCTGTCTTCAGACCCAACACACTACTTTGGGATGTTAAACATTGTGTAACTCTAATCCATCCTGGATGCCCAAAGTCACTGAGTTTTGAAACTGACTGAGTCAGGGGATGTTTTAGGAGAAGCAAGCTAGAGGTGTTCGGGATTTAAACAACATGGCATTAGGCCTCAGTGTATATTTTCTTAGATATTTGAAATTATTCTTAACTAAGTCTTTCTAAACCTAGGTAAGAATTTACCAGAACTTGTTGACTTTGATGCCACAATTCACTAGCAAGTGCCAATAATTTTAGGTAGCTTTGATTGAAGAGCTTGATATATTTGGGTTCCACATAAATAATTTCAGTGAGATAATGTAAGTGAAAATCAGAGAAGATATTGTCAGCTAGTACACACTAAGTATTTCTCACAATTGTGAAAGTGTGAAAAGATGAAAGACCTGTCTACATCCTCCTCATTTGTGTGAACGGGCTTCCCTGGTGGCTAAGATAGGGAAGAATCTGCTTCAATGTGGGAGACCTAGGTTCGATGTCTGGGTTGGGAAGATCCCCTGGAGAAGGAAACGGCTACCCACTCCAGTATTCTGGCCTGGAGAATACCATGGACAGAGGAACCGGGCAGGTTACAGTCCATGGGGTTGCAAAGAGTCAGACATGACTGAGCAAATTTCACATAATGGATAAAATATACTCCAAAACTGTGATTGCTCTATTTTTCATTCATTATTTCAAGTATGCTAATGCTCTCACATGCACACAGATATATATCGTAAAGACTGTTTCTTTTCCTGGTTCTGCCTATTTCCGTTTTAGGTCTGATTATGCTATTGTCTGTGTCTTTGTCCATACCAAGCCAGTAGGTTGTACCAGTTAACTCCCCATCGTCTTCTGACATGATTCTGAGAGCAATCTGAGTGCCATTCATGCTTTGATGTATAGATTTCCTTTCATGCTAGAGAAGGTTCCATTACTGCAACTAGGAGGAATAGATTTCTTTTTCTACTAGAATCAGAGTGGTCTCTTGTCTTGATACTATTGGATTTTCCTTCAGGGACCCTTTCCAATTTTAGCATATCTCCTTCCTGCCCTAACGATCAGTTATTTTCTAAATCAAATTCTCCCTTCCAACAGCCATATAACAATATTCATAATAGATTGATTATTAAATAAAGCAATCATATTAAGGACTGAACCATCCAATAACATGAAAATACAATGAAATAGTTATATACATGTACTTTATTTGGTCATTGGCCACAGAACTTTAGGAGAATCATTTTATTTTAATCTAACATTTTCCAGATTTCAAGATATAATTGACACGTAACATTGTATAAATTTAAGCTGTATAACATGTTGATTTGATACACTTGTATTAATACATGGCAAAATGATTACCACTTTAGCATTAGCTGATACCTTCATCAAGTCTTATAATTACCTTTTTTTTTCCAGTGAGAACACTTACGATTCACTCTCTCAGCAACTTTCTAGCATATAATACGTTATTATTAACTATAATTACCATCAGTTCAATCAGTTCAGTTCAGTCGCTCAGTCATATCCAACTCTTTGCAACCCCATGGACTGCAGCACACCAGGCTTCCCTGTTTATCACCAACTCCCAGAGATTATTCAAATTCATGTTCATTGAGTCAGTGATGCCATCCAACCATCTCATCCTCTGTCGTCCCCTTCTCCTCCCGCCTTCAAACTTTCCCAGCATCAGGGGCTTTTCCAATGAGTCAGCTCTTCACATCAGGTGGCCAAAGTATTGGAGTTTCAGCTTCAACATTAGTCCTTCCAATGAACACCCAGGACTGATCTTTAGGATGGACTGGCTGGGTCTCCTTGCAGTCCAAGGAGTCTCAAGAGTCTTCAGCACCACAGTTCAAAAGCATCAATTCTTTGGCACTCAGCTTTCTTTATAGTCTAACTCTCACATTCATACATGACTATTGGAAAAATAATAGCTTTGACCAGACAGACCTTTGTTGACAAAGTAATGTCTCTCCTTTTTAATGTCAAGATTGGTCATAGTTTTTTTTCAAGGAGCAAGTGTCTTTTAATTTCATGACTGCAGTGACCATCTGCAGTGATTCTGGAGACCCCCAAAATAAAGTCTCTCACTCTTTCCATCGTTTCCCCATCTATTGGCCATGATGTGATGGGACCAGATGCCATAATTTTCATTTTTTGAATGTTGAGTTTTAACCCAGCTTTTTCATTCTCCTCTTTCACTTTCATTAAGAGGCTATTTAGTTCTTCACTTTCTGCCATAAGAGTGGTATCATCTGTGTATCTGAGGTTATTGATATTTCTCCTGGGAATCTTGATTCCAGCTTCTGCTTCATCCAGCCTGGCATTTCTCATGATGTACTCTGAGTATAAGTTAAATAAGCATGGTGACAGTATACAGCCTTGACGTACTCCTTTCCTAGTTTGGAACCAGTCTGTTGTTCCATGTCTGGTTCTAACTGTTGCTTCCTGACCTGCATACAGGTTTCTCAAGAGGCAGGTCAGGTGGTCTGGTATTCCCATCTCTTTCAGAATTTTCCACAGTTTATTGTGATCCACACAGTCAAAGGCTTTGCCATAGTCAGTAAAGCAGAAGTAGATGTTTTTCTGGAATTCTCTTGTTTTTTTGAAAATCCGATGGATGTTGGCAATTTGATCTCTGGTTCCTGTGCCTTTTTTAGATCCAGCTTGAACATCTGGAAGTTCGTAGTTCATGTACTGTTGAAGCCTGGCCTGGAGAATATTGAGCATTACTTTACTAGCATGTGAGATGAGTACAATTGTGTGATAATTTGAACATTCTTTGGCATTACCCTTCTTTGGGATTGGAATGAAAACTAACTGCTTCCACTCCTGTGGCCATTGTTGAGTTTTCCAAATTTGTGGCATCATAATTGAAATGATGTACTTTAAATGCCCCAAATTTATTCAATGTTTAAGTGGAAGTTTGTGCATTTTGACCAACATGTCCTATTTCCCCAGCCCTTCAGCATCTGTTAACTACCATTCACTTTACTGTTTTGACAAATTGGGTTTTTTTTTTCGTTTGTTTTTTTGAGATTCTACAAATACATGAACTCATCCTTTGTCTGACATTTCACTTGACGTAATACCCTCAAGGTCCACCCATTGTTGTGAATGTCAGAATTTCCTTCTTTCTCAGGACTGAATCATGTCCACTACATTATTGTTATCCATGCATCTGCTGATGGACACAAGTTGAGTCCATATCTTGACTATTGCGTATAATGCTGCAATAAATGAGCAAGTGCAGATTATTTCCTCAAGATTCTGTTTTCATTTCCTTTGGACATATACTCAGAAGTGGTGTTGATGAATCATGTGGCAGATCATTGTTAATTACTTGAGGAACTTTCATACTGTTTTCTACAGAAAGTGAAGTGAAAGTGATAGTTGCTTAGTGGTGTCCAACTCTTTGTGACCCCATGGATTATACAGTCTGTGGAATTTTCCAGACCAGAATACCGGAGTGGGTAGCCTTTCCCTTCTCCAGGGGATCTTCCCAACCCAGGAATCGAACCCAGGTCTCCTGCACTGCAGGCAGATTATTTACCAGCTGAGCCACAAGGGAAGCCCAAGAATACTGGAGTGGGTAACCTATGCCTTCTCCAGCGGGTGTTCCCAACCCAGGAATTGAACTGGGGTCTCCTGCATTGCAGGCAGATTCTTTACCAATGGAGCTATCAGGGAAGCCCATTTTCCACAGTGGTTGTACCAATTTACATTCCCAGTAACAGTGCACAGGGTTCTCCTTTCACCACATACTCACCAACACTTATTGTTTCGCCTTTTTGATAATAGCCATTCTAACATTTCTTTTCTGTGATGATTACTGATGCTGAACACCTTTTCATGTTCCTGTTGGTCATTTTACTATGCTCTTTGGAAAAATGTCTATTTGATTTCCTTGCCCACTTAGTAGTCACATTATTTGGCATTTTGCTAATGAGTTTTATGAGTTCTTTATGTATTTGGATATTAACCCCTTATCACAACTTTCCATAACTTAAGGCATAAAAATCTAAAAAATTTTTAGATGCTGTGCAGGATTGAGATTACCTGAACCAGACTTCACTTTAAGAAAATCTGTTTCCTTGCCATTCCATTCTATTCTACAGTCCCATCAAGTGACAAGACCATTCTGATAATATGTGTCGCAATCTCACCTTGATGTTTTTGATTATGTTGTTCCCTTCTAGAATATTCTTTTTCTCCCTTGGGGTTTGAGAAACTTATCCTTCTACACTCATGGTAAAGTATTGCCATGATGAAGAGATAATCCAAAACAGAGTCACATATTCTTTTTCATAGTTCCAAGGGAAATCAGGTCCATTTCTGCTGTTCACTTACCACCTCATGTAGTAGCTAGTCATATGACTTTTCTCTCTATAGGGACAGAAACTGCTGGAGGGTAGATCCCAAGTCTTAATTACTTTGTAGATTTCACACATGGCACCCTGCTTGTACAGCAGAGAGGCTCAATCTATTGGTTGCTCAACAACTAAGTATCTTTCCAGGTTAAAGTACAAAGCAGAATATGTTTCCTTAATGCTTTATAGTTTCTTGCACCACAAGATTTGTCTCTTAAGGGTTAAAAAATATTTTCTATTCCCATCTGTAAAGTGTTAATTTTAACAAAACCTTTTTAAGAATGCTTTGCTGAAACCCAAACTCTTTGATTTATGTGAATGACTTTATTATTCTGCTGTACTATAAACACAGCTATAATATTGACAGAATATAGATCATCTAGGGAAGGTCAGATATTTTTAGTTTAATGTTTTCAGTTTTTCTTTTGCTTGACTATGGAAAACTAAGTTGAAGTTATAGACTCAGTTTGTAGGCTTATTCATAATGAACAACTGCTGTGATAATCACCAGTCAGGTTAAAAGATCAAAATTAATATTTATATGCATTTATATTTTATGATGAGTTTTCATATACCTACTCTTTTTGCCTTTCTTAATGGTGTGGTATGTGTGCTCAGTCATGTCTGATTCTTTTGCAAACCCATGGACTGTAGTCCCCCAGGCTCCTCTGCCCATGGGATTTCTCAGGCAAGAATACTAGAGTGGTTGCCATTTCCTTCTCTAGCCACTCATAATAATATTTTAAATTAAGAATATGACAGGCATTGTTATTATGCCCATAATAGCGAAAAGGATGCCAATGCTGACAGAGTTTGTATGGTTCATATGTGGTCATGACATTAGTAACTGACAATTAATTCTGGAGTGATACCTCAGGACTTCTAGCCCTAAAATCCTCTTTCCACTAAACTTTGTAACATCCCTGATTCCATGATTCTGGCTACTTACATACTCCTTCTAGAAACAGACTAATCTATCCCTCACTCATTCTTTCACAGATTATATTTTTTTCTTTCTTATTTCTTTTCCCCTATTGAACTACTTCTGTTATTTGCTGGGAACATGAGCAGCATTACAATTATAAGGTCAACTTTCAAATATATTAAAAGGTTGACTTCTTATCAGAACATGTACAATTTACAAGTGAAGCCTGAAATTTTGCTTTATTGGAGATAAAGCCAGTTTTATGAGTATTTATTACAATGAAAATGAAAATTTTTTAAAAAGAATGTGTGGTAGTTAAAAGTATTGGATTTTAGAATTAAACATGCGTGAGTTTTCCTCCAAATTATGTAATCCACAATGTGATTTTAGATAACTTGTTTATTTATTATTTTTTTGAACAGTAGTTTACTCAGCTGTGAGAAGGATTGATGTTTGGGTACTTTTAAAGGAAAATAATGTATTTCAAGCACATCAGTAAGTGTAGGATATGTGTGACACAAATGACTATGTTATTGCTACTATGACATTAGGCTAATTTTTATTTTTATTTTTAATATGGCTTTTTAGTGTTTTATTCAATAATCATTGATATGTACCACTGGATGACATGAAAATAGCCTACATTCTCAGTCACTTGGTCTAGCTTTTTTCTCAAAATTCCATTCACTAATTTTTAGAAAACCTATAATGTGCACAACACAATGGTAGGATTAGAAGGAGACAAAGATGTGAAACTACATTTTAAGCTTTCTTGATCTAAATTAAATAGCTCGGTACTTCAATAATCAAAAAATACATATAATCCAGATAATCAAGCCAAGAAAGCACCTGCTGTAAATGAATTGCAGCTAGCAAATTAACTTTGACAGTTTTTTTTACTTTCTTTAAAATATTTTTAAAGTAAATTATTTTTTACTTTCCTTAAAAATATAGGCAAACATTTTGAATACCACACATGGGGTACATAAATTGGGTAGCAATTCGACTATATAGTCAACATTTGTTGATCATGATTGTTCTCACATATCTTAATGGATAATTCTTACATCTGACACCTGTGTTTCTAAGGTGATAACAAAGTTGGAAGAGAAAAATAAGATGAATAAAACTTGGGTTACTTTTTCTAACTGCAAACATTTTTTTTCAAATCTCTGAGATTAATGTCAGTTTCAGATTTTCTCTGGAAGATGAGACTAATTCTATAAGAATTAATTATCTACTATACTTCTTTCCTCTAACAAACTGTACTCTATTACTCTCTGAATATTTCTTTTATCTTGAGGAACTAATCCTCTAAGAATTTGTTTTTAATTAGCTCCCTATGCAGCATTGAACAGTATGGTACAATATCATATCTAAACTTGTGTATGTCAAATCTAACAATTTAAGGCATGCTTACCAATCACTTGGTCTACCAACATGTATGTGCACGCTAAGTTGCTTCAGTCGTGTCCGACTCTTTGCGGCCCTGTGGACTGTAGCCGGCCCGGCTCCTCTGTCCATGGGATTCTCCAGGCAAGAATGCTGGAGTGGGTTGCCTTGTCCTCCTCCAGGGGATCTTCCTCACCCAGGGAATGAACCCATGTCTCTTATGTCTCCTGCATTAGCAGGTGGGTCCTTTACCACTAGTGCCACCTGGGAAGCCCCTACTAACATGCAGGTATGTGCATATTTTATCAGCTAAATTAGGATATTTGAAGGAAAGCAAGACCATTTTTAACAAGGAATTAAAAAATTCAGGGGGCATAGTATTTACCATCTGGATAGAAGGAACTCCTTTAAATTATAGAAATACATCCCTAGAGTTTACACAAAGAATTTACCTCTGTTTTTTAGGAGGATGTTTGTGGGCCTTCTGGATCAGATGACCCTTCTTTCAGTGTGTATTTTGGAATGAATCCTGCATTTCCCACCACTTTTTTTCTTAGACACTCTCTCCTCCCAATTTGACTGTACATTAGGGTTCAATCTTTCCCCTCAATCTTTCCAAGCATCAGGGTCTTTTCCTATGAGTCAGCTGTTTGCATCAGATGAGAGAGGGCAGAAGGAGAAGAGGGCATCAGAGGATGAGATAGCTGGATGGCATCACTGATGCAGTGGATGTGAACTTGGGCAAACTTCAGGAGATGGTGAGGGACAGAGAGGCCTGGTGTGCTACAGTCCATGAGGTCACAAAGAGTCAGACATGACTAGGTGACTGAACAACAACTTAGGGTTCAATCCTTGGGTCAAGAAGATCCCCTGGAGGAGGAAATGGCAACCCACTCCAGTATTCTTGCCTGGAAAATCCTATGGATGGGGAGCCTGGCAAGCTATAGTCCATGGGGTTGCAAAGAGTTGGATACAACTGAGCATGCACGCAGTAGGACCTAGTGAATTTCCTGTTTCTTGCAGCCACCAAAGCAACTACCTAAGCCCTTGCATCTATGTGCTACTTGCCATGGACAAATGCTGGAAGTAATCAAAATAATAGCCATTTAAGATGTCTCCCGGTGTTTCAGTATCTTTAAGGGCTTCTCAGGCAGAGGTAGTGGTAAAGAACACGACTGCAATGCAGGAGACATAAGAGACAAGAGATGTGGGTTCAATCCTTGGATCCAGAAGATCCCCTGTAGGAGGGCTTGGCAACCCACTCCTGTATTTTTGCCTGGAGAATCCCAAGGACAGAGGAGCCTACAGTCTATGGGGTCACAAAGAGTCAGACACGACTGAAGCAACCTAGCACACGTGCAACAGCTCCATTACTTCTGTGTCAAGATGTCACCCTCCCACTGTATCAACATTTCTGTTGTATCTATAACCGTTTTCCACCACACACCGGAAACAACAATGAAACAAACAAACAAAAAAAAGCAAACCCCCTAAAGTCTCCTACATGTGTTTTATGGTGGAAATGGAGGGGGTGATTTACACACTATAACAAATTGAATATCAAATATCCTTGATATTAATCTTTTTTTTTACCAGTGCTGTTTAATCATATATATTCTCTAACCTTTACCCTTATGCTCTTCCTACCCCCTTCCCCCTCAGCTGGTAGAGAATCCACCTGTAATGCGGGAGACCTGGGTTTGATCCCTGGGTTAGGATGATCCCCTGGAGAAGGGAAAGGCTACTCACTCCAGTATTCTGGCCTGGAGAATTCCATGGACTATCCATGGGGTCGCAAAGAGTAGGACACACTGAGCGACTTTCACTTTTACTTTCACCCCCTCCACCATCAATCTCCTTCCTTTGGGTTTCAAATGTGATTTTCCTTATTCATCACTTTTGTACTCAGTCTCAACTTCAAGAAGTTATGTTCCTACACAAAGCCTCATTTCCTGTAAGAGGAATTTTTATACCAAGTGGTTTAATTTTATTTTTACTAGACCATGTAATAAAATGGCTAAGGTACTGAAGTTAAAAAAAATTAATAAGCATTAATTATGATGCGCCTCTCAGAACTTTCTAGGCAACTGAAGAATGTCCTTCTCTAGTAGCTGAGAAAGCTGCCTTCTTTCAAGACTGCCTCCACCAAAGAGTGCCCAATTACTCTAGGTCAAAAACTGATTGGTCAACTTAGGACTGCAGAGATCCAATGTCCTTGCCTCATTTTGGAACAGCTCTGAAGAAATGCTGTACCTTCATAACAGCCTAACACTTCAGCTGAGGTCTTCCTTGAGTATACATGGCAGCTCATCATCTCTTTATGCCTCATCTGTTTCTTTCACTTTTTCACACACATCAATCCCCAAAGCCCTCCCTGATAAACTTCCAGCATGCCAATCATCTCAGAATCCTCTTTCTTTGGAACTCATCCTGGGACATGTTCTTAATTAATCATTTCTCTAAGTAGTTATCAACTCGTCAAGTCAGAAGGGACCCCAGCAATACGTTTAGGCAAACCTGGACTGGTTCTTTGCTTGAGTGATTCTGCATGATAGGTTTATTTGCTCAGACTGTGGCCTTGGTTACTTTGTGATGGGAGCCAGGCATTAGTATTTTGAAAATATTTCCAGTGATGCTAGTGTGTAGGTCAGTTCAGGAACTACTGGCCAATAACTCTATCACTCTTCATCAAGTCTGTCTTCCTGGCTGTACCTCCTTATTGAAGCAACACTTACTATCTCTTTGGAGTCCTTGTATTTGATTTGGGGAATAGTTCTATTTAATGCTCATTTGAGGAATCATGCTTTTTTCACCCTGAGACCCATGAATGATTTCAGTCTCTTTGGCTCAGGTAAAGAATTAGTGTAGACATGTTAGAATTGTGATTTGACAATAGAAGAATCAACTTAACAGGCAAAAAATAGTAGAAGACACCATGCATCAAAAGACAAGGGATTATTTTGTCACACCATTTAATTATTTTATCTCACCATTAAGACGTTTGTAGTTACAATAATTTATTTAAGAAAAATAAAAATGATAGAGCAAACGAATGCTGAAACAAAAGAAAAAAGCTAACAGCTTTATCTCTGTCCTCTCTGGGTTGTGACATCAGTAAATTCTAGGATAACTAGATATTAGCTTTTATTACATGAGAGACACACTTTTGAGACTTCAATTTAAGTAGTGTCATTTTGAAGATACATGTGTTGTTCACTTTTCCAAGATATGAATTTAATATTTGAGACCTAACATTTATACTGCCCTTTACAGTTTATAAAATATCTTCCCATCAATTACCTCATTTGACATTCTCCAGTTGCACCGAATGATTTAATAAACTGGGTGATACTGGCATCAAGTTCTCGTATAGAATGTAATCACGATTAACAAAAAGCAATTCGATGTATTTGCTTCTATGCCCTGTACATCCACTTATTAAGGTTTAATGTCGCATGATGACCTAATTTTTGAAAGATTCCTCTATATGCAGTCAGAGGCTTAAGAGGAATGGTACTATTAAGAACGAAAATATTAGAAAGTGGATTTAGAATGAGGTGAGCCAAGCGAAAATAGATGATTCTGCTCACATAGCTGAGTTATTAAATCTGAATTTTTTATGCTGAAGTCCACAAGGAAAATCTCCAAAGTAATAAAGTTTGATCTCTTTAGGATCTATCATTTCCTGGCAATTTAATCAATTTTTAGAATTTCTGTAGTTCCAAGTTTCCTGGGTGTACTTGGATGTTCTTAGTCTTGGTGATTAAGGAAACAGCGTTGACAGGTGTTGAAGCAGTTTGGTCATTGGGGCCTGGAATCATGGACTATTTTGCTTCAATAAACTTGACTATTAGACCCAAATACATTATATAAAACATACTTAATGCTGCTCTTAATAAAGATAACAGAGTTTAAAACATAAACTGTAGAAAGCTAACACTGAGATTTTCTTCAACTTAAAGAGGTACAATTAAATCTTTCATCAAGGTAAGCACACAATGAAAAGGTGAAAAGAACATGTTTTATAGAATCTGAAACTTTCTTATGAAAGTTCCAACTGAACCTGGGTAATAATCTTTGGAGAAAATAAGAGATGCCATTGAAATTTAAAGGAAAAAGCTTTCTGAGAGTGAAAGCATTTCTTCTTTGTAAATTACAAGAGAACATATGGCTATGTAGATAAAGATCTCTTTCTCTCTCTTTAGTTGCTAGGTCATGTCGGCCTCTTGCGACCACAAGGACTGTAGCCTGCCAGGCTCCTCTGTCCATGGGATTCTCCAGGCAAGAATACTGGAGTGGGTCGCCATTTTCTTCTCCAGGGGATCATCTTCCCAACCCAGGGATCAAACTCGGGTCTCCTGCACTGCAGGCAGATTCTTTACCGACTGAGCTACAAGGGAAGCCCAGAGATAAAGATGACTGTGTCTTAATGACAGCAGATAACAACAGCTAACTTCTATGGAGCACTTCTGTGATCCAGCTCACAGGCATTGTTCTCCCAACAGCCCTGTGATACACCTCGTTTTATAGACAAGGACACAGAGACCAAGCAAACTATCAGAGGATATGCAGTCATTAAAGAACAGAAGCAGGCTCTGAACTCAGGGAGGATCATGCTGACCTGTGCCTTCCGAGGAAGCTTAGTTTCCCCCTAAGGCACCTGAGGTTGTTGCAGTGTCCTGGCCGACCAGACCGTTAAGTCTACTGGAAAAACAAACCAGCTTTGTTGGGTAAAGGAACAGAATAAAAGATTCATCTTAGTCGAGAAGAAAATGAGTTTCTGCTGGCAGACTAAGTTTCCCCACAGCTCTGGAAATGTTACTTTGATTTCCAAAATTGTTCAGCTTACACCAGAAAATGAAACATTTGGACCAGAGATGGCAGGCGCGTCTCCTATGAATGGATGAGTGAGGCCCTTAAAGGCTGCAAGTGAAAGGATGCGTGGAGCAGCTTTGCAAGTCCTAGGTTAACAGGGCACAGGGCCGTCTGCCTCGGACTGGGGAAGGGATCAATGAGTAAGAATGCTAGGAGTGTAATAGTCTTAGCGTAAACAGTCTGGGAAATGGACTTAGTGATTACAGGGAAAAGTGAACGCGTTAGTCACTCAGTCCCACTCTTTGCGACCCTGTAGACTGTAGCCTGCCAGGCTCCTCTGTTCATGGAATTCTCCAGGCAAGAATACTGGAGTGGGTGTTTCCTTCTCCAGGGGATCTTCCTGGCCCAGGGATCTAACCCAGGTCTCCTGCATTGTAGGCAGATTCTTTACCATCTGAGCCACCAGGGAAGCCCCTAGTGAGTATAAGGAATGATGAAATGAAAAAATTTCCCTCTCATCTTGGAATCTTTGATTCCCCTCCCTCCCACGTACATCCTGTTTCTGTAAAATATTTTATTTATTTTTAAAATTTAGGTTGAACTAATTTAAAAGTTTAACTGAGGTAACGAAGATCATGGCATCTGGTCCCATCGCTTCATGGGAAATAGATGGGGAAACAGTAGAAAAGGCATCAGACTTTATTTTTTTGGGCTCCAAAATCACTGCAATGGTGACTGCAGCCATGAGATTAAAAGATGCTTACTCCTTGGAAGAAAAGTTATGACCAACCTAGATAGTATATTCAAAAGCAGAGACATTACTTTGTCGACTAAGGTCCGTCTAGTCAAGGCTATGGTTTTTCCTGTGGTCATGTATGGATGTGAGAGTTGGACTGTGAAGAAGGCTGAGAGCCAAAGAATTGATGCTTTTGAACTGTGGTGTTGGAGAAGACTCTTGAGAGTCCCTTGGACTGCAAGGAGATCCAACCAGTCCATTCTGAAGGAGATCAACCCTGGGATTTCTTTGGAAGGAATGATGCTAAAGCTGAAGCTCCAGTACTTTGGCCACCTTATGCGAAGAGTTGACTCATTGGAAAAGACCCTGATGCTGGGAGGGATTGGGGGCAGGAGGAGAGGGGGATGACCGAGGATGAGATGGCTGGATGGCATCACTGACTCGATGGATGTGAGTCTGAGTGAACTCCAGGAGTTGGTGATGGACAGGGAGGCCTGGCGTGCTGCGAATCATGGGGTCGCAAAGAGTCGGACATGACTAGCGACTGAACTGAACTGAACTGAAAGATATTAGACTGTCTTTATATCCTCAAGTGGTCATCCTATATGGTACACCTAACATATAAGGAAGTGTGTGCAAGAGTTACTTTTTCCGTTGTTCACTCAGTCCTGTAGTTTTTCACTCTTGCCTGCCACCACCAAGTGATAGAGATAGTGTCAACTCAGGAACCAGACAGTTGGGCTTAAATCTTGGCTCTGTCGCTTACTAGCTGAGTGTTCGGGGACAGACCATGTAACTTCTGCTTTGGCCTCTTTATCTAAAGAAACTGGGGAAAATAGAAGTGAACTTGTTTTTCAGTTGCTAAGTTGTGTCTGACTCTTTGCGACCTCACAGACTGCAGCACGCTAGGCTTCCCTGTTCTTCACCATCTCATTTGCTCAAACTCATGTCCATCGAGTTGACAATGCCATTCAACCATTTCATCCGTTGTCGTCCCTTGTCCCCTTCTCCTCCTGCCTTCAATCTTTATATACCTTAATATATGTATTATAGACTCCAAGACATTCTGATGCTAGTGTCTAATTGTTGTTACCCAAAGGTGTCACTGGCTGTTTTCATACAACTGTATCAGAGTAGGACTCTA